>OZ005653.1:36628470-37228470 GCA_963930645.1 Salticus scenicus | reverse complement strand
CAAATACTTTCACTAGAAAGAGTATAATTATTGTGTATATTCATATGAAAATAAATATGGATATAGGGAAAACGGTTTCCTATTGCCTAGAACGAATATTCCCCGTTCTGCAGTCATCAACTGTACTTGAATTCTAAATTTTAAATGCGTAAAATCTATATCTTTAAAAGTTATAAGACATATTACTTAGTTTTAAATTCTTTTTCCGTGATAAATGTGTCGCCAGTTTTACGCCGTGATTAGATTAATCGAAAATAAATAATATTGCGCTTTGTTTCAATAATAGATTTTAAAAGCTTAAAAGAAAAAAAATTCCACTATATTATTCGGTATTAAAAAAAACATTTAATAAAAAGTTTATATTTTATTATGTTACGTCATGCGATAAAATTTAAAAATCATAAACGGTAGAGTAAACGAATGCGAAAATGTCACAACAAGATTAAAACAGAAAATATGTTTTAAAAAAACTGATAAAAATTAATTATATTAATTTAAAAGAAAGCAAAAACAAAAGTATTTTTCACTGCATATTGCTCTTTCAAATAATAATCCTCGTCCTACTGCATTTTCTAAATCATGATATATAACTTGAGATGCACGAATCCTAGAATATTCAATTTAAAAACAAAAGACAAAAGGGATAAAATAGAATTTTAGCAGTGAGAAACTAGAAAAAGTTACGTAATATTTAAGAATAAAGACATAACATTTCAGAATCGAGTAAACTCCTTTTTGCAACGAAAGCCACGCGTTTACAGAATTTTTCTAAAGCTTTACATTATAAAACAAAATTATTTTACATACTTCCAATTAAATCATTTAAATTTTGTCTTCAGCATTCAATGTAGTAAATGCCATTGACATTTATGCATACCAGCGTCACATACAGTGTCATATACGAGTATGCAAACTAGTTTTTTTAATACTGTTTCCGCAATATAGAGGCGGGGCTACATTTCTTTTGGAATTCTTTCCCAATCTCTTGCCTGCATTGCGATAATTTTATAAAAAATAAGCCAATTTATATAATAAACATCGAAATGTTCCTTAGAAAACAATTATAATAACATAAAGGTAAATTAAAATAATTTTTCGTCAAAATGTATAGAAATATTGATTCACAGAGGATATAAATTATAACAAATGACGCCCCCCTAATAGCAGTAAAAAATGAAATATCACTGTAACTCAAAAAATAATGTTAGGAAAATTTATTGGTCTGTAAATGTTTCAAATTTTTTAAAATTCAAGCTCATAATCATTCAACAAATAGAAGTCTTACAGATATACAATCCCAGCAATAGTGAATCCCGGAGGGGGCTATTGGGCTACACCCCCCTCCCCACCAAGCTTAATCAAAATTATAAATTTTATTTAAAATCCATAACTGTTGTTCAATATCTTTCTTAAAAAAAAAAATAATAATAATAATAATACAAACGTGAAAATGCACTTGTGACCTTACTATGGTCAAGCACTGATAAGCCTGGCGTTGCTATGGTCAAGTCAAATATAGTTAAGTGGTAGCGGTTTTTGTATAGTTATTTCACTGTAATTGTTTTTGAATTATTGAAAGTTTTGTATTGTGTTTTTGTGATTTTTATTGTCCGATGAGTAAAAATTGTAAAGTGAAACTGTTTTGGTTCACATAAGCTGGAACATTAACATTAACATTCGTTAACATTGGACCATTTGGCACCGCTGAATTTCAATGTTAATTGTTACGAATTTAATAAATTGTATGATTTGGCGAGATTTTGGTGACAAAACTTGCGACTTAGCAATGAAATTTGTGATTTGGCGGCAAAATTTGATAGTTGGCGACGAAATTTTTGACTTGGCGACAAAATTCGTTGTCTGACGACAAAATTTGGAGAGCTTGGCGATGGAGAAAGGCAGCTTTGGCGTCATTATATTTTCTTTCCACGCAAAAACCTCATACCTCTTCACAGATCAATTTAATTTTATATTTTTAAATGAGTAATTAAAGCGTTTAACATGGATTTTAATTAACACACTTTTATTAACTTGATATAATGCAACTATTAATATATGTAACGGAATTTTGCAATTCAATTTTCGGCAACTTCTTGTCGTCCGAAGGACCTGAAATTTTGCACACGACTTCATAATCAATGACAATACTAGATATAAGTATTTGCAGGCACTTTTCCCATCAGGGACAAACAAAAAGTCTACACCACGGAGTAATATTAATATTAAATATTACTCCGCGGTCTACACTTATACAAAACTATCGCATGTGACACAGTATTTGGATGTATTTGTATAATGTCGAGTGGCAAAAATTATTATTTTTTTTTTATATAAAGATTTAAAAGTATGTAATAGTTTTCTAAAACCTTTATTAGTTCACTTTTAAATAAAAGAGTGTTCTTAATTTTTGTTTTTAAATGGCATAATTTTATTTATCAAAATAAGGGAATTCGAGTAATGAAATACTTTAATTTAAATTTAAGTTTTTATGAAAATAAACTTCAACGTCAAATTCATTAAAATCGTCCCCAGTGCATTTGTCAAAGGGATAATACCTAAATGTCCCCAAATTTATTACTTTTTCTACCATGACAGTTTAATTCGTTTAGCATCGATTTACACAATTTTTTTTTTTTTTTTAACGATGACATTTATTTTTTACATTATAGCATCTATGTCATAATAAAAAGCTAAGTCTAAATCTGCTTAGCCCTAAGATATATTGATTTTATTTACATATTTATTTATTTATTTATTAACTTTTATTTTATTTGTTTAAAATCACGGATAAAATTTTATTTATCTTTTCTCACTACGAGTACATTGTTGTAATTGTGACGTCATATTTTCCGTTAAATTAAACTTTTTTTTTTTTTTTTTTTAATCATGTTATTATATTGTTTAAACACATGATTAAAATTTTATTATATTTTCAGTTATCTTTTTTATTATCGTTTGCACGTGACATAAGCATCAGATTATAAATTTTTTGCAATGAAAGCTATAGAAAATGTCGGCTGCAACACACGAAAAATCACTTTTTAGCTTGTAACTTCTAAGCGATTGAAGCTATCGAAAAAGTTTAAATACAAAAATTGATCTTTAGAGTAAGGCGGTAATTCGACTGATTTGAAATTTCCCCCTATTTTCAATATTAAAGAAATTATGGGCAAAGGAAAATTTCCACCCCCCACCATTTCCATCTCCTTTGAGCTGGATACCCTATCTACGAACTTGACCGAGATTTTTACTGTCCTGACAACATATCCTGAGCTGGTTAAATTTAAATAAAAATTACTCCAGTTATCGTGTTCACAACTTAACATGGGAAAAAGCGTTATACATATATATATATATATATATATATATATATATATATACCTATATATATATATATATATATATAAACTTTTGAACGGAGGGTGGTTTTGGGTTCTAGGGGTCATGATCGGTGAAGATATGAAGAAATTTTCCAGAAGTCGTGTCATGAGAACCATTGCAATAGGTAGTTGGCTTTTTATTGGTCTGTAAATGTTGTAAGCTTGCCGAAAATCCCTTTTCGGCAAGCTTAAAGGCAAAGGTAGATTCCTTTACGTTGTATTGAATTACAATTTCAACGTCCAATTATATCATTAACATTAACATTAGTTAACATTGGACAATTTGGGCACCATTCAATTTCAATGTTAATTGTTACGAATTTAGTAAATTGTATGATTTGGCGAGATTTTGGCGACAAAATTTGCGACTTAGCAATGAAATTTGTGATTTGGCGGCAAAATTTGATAGCTGACGACGAAATTCGTTCATTCACGACATAATTTGGCGAGCTTGGCGATGGAGAATTGCAGCTTTGGCGTCATTATATTTCCTTCTCACGCGAAAACCTCAAATCTCTTCACAGATCAATATCTTGTTTCCAACAACATAAAAAGTCAAAGAAAGCTGTAACGTATTATTCTCAATTTCAATCGTAAATTTTAAATTCTTCCTAAGCCAGCGTTCTAAACTATTCACCACAAACTATATTTTTATTAAGACTGACATATTATTTTAATTTTATAATTTTAAATGATTAATTAAAGCGGTTACCATGCTTTTTATTTTTTCAGTGATCTTTTTTATTATCGTTTGCACGTGACGTAAGCATCAGATTATAAACTTAAGGAATTAAAGCTATCCGCGATTGTAATGAAATGCTCGCCCTCTGGTGGGCTAAGGTGAAATTACAATAAACATGGTTTAATTCGAATCCATACAGCCGCCATTGCTTGCCGATATTTAGTTTCACATATATTTATTGAATAAAAATGAATAAATCCGGTAAAAAAGATAACACTTACTGTTGTGTGCCACAGTGTAACTCCAAAGGATCAAGAAATCCAGAATTGAGCTTCCATTTATTTCCAAATGACAAATTTAAAATTTCAGTTGCTTCGGCTAATGGAAGTAAAGAATTAATCAGATGATTTGAAATTAATATTTGTTCAACTTCAGTTAAAAATCTACTTCCGATCGAACTTTGAATAAACTGAAGTATTTTTTCCAAAAGCAATCAATTTTCCATGATGTAATGGCGGAGAAATTATAGTACGAATATTAAGTAGAATAACAAAAGAACACTGGAACACACGTGGTTATAATGTTTACTAACAACTGCAGTGTTCACAAAGCGCCGTCTATCGATCATTACAAACGCGGATAGAAAAAGATACATACATACAACATATTCTTAGTCAATGGCTTGGTTCCCACACATTGCATTATTTACGTCGCTATACTGTTTTTAAGAAATTTAATTATAAACTACTACTATTTATTCTACTTAAATTTTTAGGCTAGATTTATTGGTCAGTAAATGATTCATTTTTTTTAAATCCAAGTTCATAATCATTCAACCAATAGAAGCCATAAAAATATACAATTTGGTGACAAAACTTGCGATTTAGCAATGAAATTTGTGATTTGGCGGCAAAATTTGATAGTTGACGAGGAAATTTTAGACTTTGCGACGAAATTCGTTATTTGATGACAAAATTTGGCGAAGTTGGCGATAAAAAATAGCAGCTTTGACGTCATTATATTTTCTTCCCACGCAGAAACCTCATATCTCTTCACAGACCAATGTCTTGTTTCCACAAGATAAAAGATCAAAGGAAGGCTGTAACGTATTACTCTCAATTTCAATCGTAAATTTTAAATTCTTGCGTAAATCGGCGTTCTAATCTAAACTATTCACTAAACGACATTTTTACCAAGACTAACGTATTATTTTAATTTTACATTTTTAAATGATTAATTAAAGCTGTTACCATGGCTTTTATATTTTCAGTGATCGTTTTTATTATCGTTTGCACGTGACGTAAGCATCAGATTATAAATTTAAGGAATTAAAGCTATAGAAAAAGTCGATTTCATCACGAAAATCACTTTTTAACATGTAACTTTTACGCAATTGAAGCTATCGAAAAAGTTTAAATACAAAAGTTGTTCTTTAGGGTAAGGCGGTAATTTGCCTGATTTGAAGTATTTTCCTATTTTCAATATTAAAGAAATTATGGGCAAATGAATATTTCCACCCCCCACCATTTCCACCCCCTTTGAGCTGGATGCCCCATCTACGAACTCGACCGAGATTTTTACTGTCCTGACAACATATCCCAAGTTGGTTAAATTTAAATAAAAATTACTCCAGTTATCGTGTTCACAACTTAACATGGGAAAAAGCGTTATACATATATATATATATATATATATATATATATATACCTATATATATATATATATATATATATATAAACTTTTGAACGGAGGGTGGTTTTGGGTTCTAGGGGTCATGATCGGTGAAGATATGAAGAAATTTTCCAGAAGTCGTGTCATGAGAACTATTGCAATAGGTAGATCTCCTATAAGGAATCTACCTAAAATAATGTTAGGAACGAGCTGTAAATTTGGAAACCCATGTTTTTGATGATGCCCGTTCTATTCATGCAAAAATTAACATAGGTCATAATTCATAATTTTTTCAAGTATGAATTTATTAATAATTTTCATAATTCAAAAAATGTTTTTTTAGCAAAAATTTGCATGAAATATGTTTGGGTTGGTTTGGTTGGTTGAATGGCTTTTTCTGGCGCAAGGTCCAAAGTAGGACATGCTGCGCCAAACAAACAGGCAAAAGGAAAACTAGTTTCTGGATGGGTTTACCCATCCAGAATGTCAATAAAAAACACAGTAGAAAAAACAAGCAAAACTACATACAACATAAAATCAAAGGTAATAAAAACAGTCATACAATAAAAAACAGATGTAAAATGGGATGAACATTGTAAAGAATAAAATCAGATGTCGAAATAAAAACCAGCCTCCTTCAAAAAATTTGTCAAGTGATGATGAGGATTTACACCTAAAAGGCTTGTCAGATTGGGTGAAGATGAATTAAAATAAAGTCTATACAGATGACGAAGACAAGGACAGTCAGTGAGCAAATGGCGAATGGTAAGCACACAGAAATGACATTTCGGACAGTCAGGATCCTGTTGTCCAAGTAGTAAATATTTATGCGTGATCCTTGAATGCCCAATTCTTAAACGAGTAATTATGACATCATGTTTTCTAGGACTAAGTGTAGGCCAGACTGCAATTTGAGGTTTTATTTCAAATAATTTATTATTTTGTTGATTATTCCACTCCATTTGCCAATTACTTCTGAAAGTGCTTTTTAGTGTGTGCTTAATGTCATCATAAGGTATTGGACAGTTTAAAATAATAGAAGCCTGCCTTGCGGCTTTGTCTGCTGCTTCATTGCCTTTGATGCCCACATGACCAGGAACCCAGCAAAACAAGATGTCAAATCCCTTTTTCAGAAGGTCGTGGTAAGTTTTTAAAATTGAGGTGAAAGATGGGTTACAAGAGGTAGATGAAAGAGAATCAAGAACACTCTTTGGGTCTGCATATATAATGAATTTACGATTTGGATGAGATGAAATAAAATTAAGGGCAACTTCAATAGCTAAAAACTCTGCAGAGAAAATAGAAAAAGCGTTAGGAAGTTCATAGCTTAGAGTAGAATTGTCAGAGGTAATCGCACAACCAACCTTATTGCTCGTTTTAGAACCGTCAGTAAAAATTTCGGTATATTCTTTATATATGTTTCGATGAGCTTTGTAGAGTGTCTGAAAGATAGAGGCATCAGTGTTACCTTTGTCAAAACCTTTGAAAGGATGAAGACATGGAATACCCTGGAAGTTCCACGGAGTCATATTTAAAAAACCCCTAGGACGAATTTTGGTATGAAGATGAGGAATGCCGGCAAGAATATTCTTGATTCTGAGACCAAAATGTGGGATGCAAGATGGACGGTTTAAAAAGAGATTGTCATTACTGTTATTGATATGAGGATGAATTGGATAATTAGGATGAGAAAGTATCCTATGGTACAGTTGTAAAGATAACTGCTGTCTAATATTAGTAAGGGAAGGCTCTACACAGTCAGCATATACACTGACGACTGGAGAGGTTCGAAAGGCCCCTGAGCAGATCCTAAGTGCAGTGTGATGAACTGTGTCAAGTTTTTTAAGGTAAGAATTAGGAGCAGACCCATAAATTTCACAGGCATAGTCTAATTTTGAACGGATTAAGGAGCGGTAGATTTTTAGTAGAGAAATGCGATCAGCAACCCAAGATGTGTTCGCAAGGACTTTTAAAATATTTAAATTTTTTTCACATTTGGTCCTTAAATAAGAAATATGGTCTTTAAAATTGAGTTTTTTGTCAAAAATTACACCCAAAAAACGGGCAGAGTCAATTACCGAAATAGGTATGTCATTAATAAAAATTTGTGGATCAGGATGAAGACCACGTTTGCGGCAAAAATGCACACACTGTGTTTTGTCACTGGAAAAAGTAAAACCATTTTTATTAGTCCATTTAAGAATGTTTTTAACAGCAAGTTGCAACTGTCGTTCAATGAAGCGCATATCATTTCCCTGGTAAGAAATCTGCAGGTCGTCAACGTATAGACAGCCGTGAACGGTGTGTGGAAGTTGTTTTATTATATCATTGATTTTTAAAGAGAAGAGTGTAACACTCAAGACACTGCCTTGAGGTACACCTTCGTCCTGAAAGTAAAAGTCTGAATAAACTGAACCAATCCGAACTTGGAAGCGTCTGACTCTTAAAAAATTTTTTATAAAAATGGGAAGGTTACCACGAAAGTCCAAATTAAATAGATCTTTCAAAATGCCATGGCGCCATGTCCTGTCATATGCCTTTTCCATATCAAAAAAGATTGACACCAAATGGTTACGTCTAACATTAGCTTTCCGAATATTGGTCTCTAGAAGTAAAACATTGTCAATAGCAGAGCGGCCATGCCTAAAACCACTTTGCCATGGGGAGATTAACCTTTTCTTTTCGAGAATATAAACCAGCCTAGTATTAACCATTTTCTCGAGCAGTTTACATAAGCAGCTAGTCAAAGCAATTGGCCTGTAGTTTTTTGGATCGGTTGCATCTTTGCCGGGCTTAGGAAAAGGAATGATAATGGCATCATGCCAAGCAATAGGAAAAGTATTTTCGGTCCAGATTCTTTTATAAAGGTGAAGGAGATTTTTAAGAGACTGTATTGATAAGTGTTTGATCATGAGGTAAGTAATGCCATCAGGACCAGGGGCAGAGTTATGACTATGTTTCAAACTATTGTTTAATTCATTTTCAGTAAATGGGCTATTGTAATCTTGTGATGAGCAGGAACTAAAATTTATTGTTGAGCGTTCAGAATTATATTTATAAGATAGAAAAGGTTCACAGTAGGAGTTCGAGCTAGAGATATTAGATAAAGTTCTACCAATGGTATCTGCAATATTTTTCATTGAAGTAATCGTTTGGCCATTATCCTTCAAAAAAGAAATACTATGATTAGAGTAAATTCCCATTGCTTTTTTAACGCGATGCCAAAGCTGTTTGCTGCTTAAATTGGAGGTAATGCTGGACACATATTTAATCCAGGAATCCTTTTGGGATTTTCTGCGAATTCTGCGTGCGGCTGCCCTTGCTTTTTTGAATGCGATATAATTAGCAGTGGTTGGGTACCTCCTAAAAATTCCCCATGCTTTTTGCTGCTGTCTTTTTGCAATATTGCATTCATCATTCCACCATGGCTTTGAATGTTTATGGAGACTCCCAGATGATTTTGGAATAGTAAGATTAGCTGCATTTATTATGCAATTAGTGACATCAGTGATTGCCCTGTTGATATCACCTTCAATCATATCATGGGTAATAGTTGCAATGATAGTGAACGCAGTCCAGTTGGCCTTGTCATATATATAATGTGGATTACGTGGATGATGTTCATTAAAATTATAAAAAGATAAAAATAAAGGAAAGTGGTCACTACTATGTAGATCGTTACTCACAAAAAAATTAAATATGGATATAGATTGGGAGAGCAGATGGCAAGGTCAATAGCATGGAAAGTCCTAGAAGGTTCGTGAAAGTAAGTATTGTCCCCATTATTTAAGATACACAAGGAGTTGTCAGAAATAACATTTTCAATGATTTGACCACGGGGGTTATTATTAGGACTTCCCCACATGAAATCCCATTGAAATCTCCAAAAATTAAGAAGGGAGTTGGAAGTTGAGAAATAAGGCTATTGAGGTCATGCTGGTTTATGGATGCATTTGGGGGAAGATAGAGAGTGCAAATGGTCATTAATAGATGAGAGTGTACCTGAATGGCAACAGCTTGAATGTTCGTATTTAAAGGTATATTGGAGTGTGGTACATTATTAGAAATCAGAAGGGCTACCCCACCTGTAGCTTGGTCAGACTGTGTAAAATCTTTCCTGAAACAGGTATAGCCACGAAATTTGACTTTATCGTGTTGTCTTAAGTATGTTTCTTGGAAAGCGAAGCATATAGGTTGATGGTCAGAGATGATATCTCTGATTTCACCACGTTTATTAATAAAACCCCGGCAATTCCATGAAATGAAATTGGTCATTTTTTTTTTTTTTTTTTTTAGATTATAACATCCACATCATTGTCCTCTGATGCTCTAGACATACTGTCCTCCCCATCAGAAGGATGGAGGCTGATCGTATCATCTTGTTTTGGAACGTTTACTTTATTACTTTTATTTGTAGTAGGAGTGGGCAATTTCATTAGTTTCTTTTTCTTGATATTGAGATGAGAGGGTGAATTTGAATGTTTTAGAGAGGTAGAGTTAAGACTTTTCCCAGACAATAAGGTTTCAGTAGTTTGTGGCATTTTCTTTAAGTTTCTTGATTTGGATGAAGATGACTGTGAAGAGTTAGAAGCCTGATTTGGATTGGGTTGTAAGTTTGGGGAACTCTTTAATGCAGTTACAACTGGAGAGCTAGTATTATGAACAGTGTCGGTTTGGATTGCAATAGTCTGATATGTTTTTTTGGTACCTATGGCAGCAGCATATGATTTTCCAACAATGGGTGTTCTTGATTCCACAATTTTCCGCGCTTCGGGATATGATATGTTTTGTTTTGTTTTAATAGTTTGTATCTCCTTTTCAGTTTTCCATTTTTCACAAGACTTAGAATATGATGGGTGATCTTTTTTACAATTAACGCAAGAGACTGGAGCTTCACAGTTTTGACTGTCATGGCCTACTGCACTGCAGCGGGCACATGTTTGTTTTCCTCGGCATGAATTTTTAGAGTGGCCAAATCGTTGGCAATTGAAACAGCGTAGAGGATTAGGAATGTATTGTCTTATGGGGCATTCAAGGCAACCAGCTTTTATGGAGCGTGGAAAGTTAGAGGAATCTATTGTATGTGTTTGGGTCACTTCATTTTAACGAATAAAAAAAACAGAATTTAAATATCATAATTATTTCGGAAGATATGATTTAATGTTTGTCACATTCATTTAACATTAGCATCCCCAAATTTTGACAGCTTATAACTCTATGAAAATTTGAGCGAAATATATAAACTATACCATTTTCCGTGCTGATTTGATCCAAAGAATTCAAATAAATTATAAAAAAAGGGGGTTACCATTGAAAAAAATGAAGTTGATGTCAGTTTTAATATGTAGACGGCCTCCTAAGTAAAATCTAACTATAACATTATAAACTAGACGTTATTACAAACTGATCGGTACCAGTCGCATGTTTCTACGATAATTTACGGCGAAATTAGGTGTGTGTGTGGGGGGGGGGCGTTTTTTTTTTTTTTTTTTTTTTTGGCTGACTGTACATCAGACTTGTCTATCGAGAAAACAAAAATTTTTTAGAATGTTTACATAGTTCATTTCTAAATATAATATGATTGTATAATAATGATTATGCAATCATCAGTAATGGGGTCGTAAATATTCCATTTATAAATTTGATTTCGAAGAATTGTTAATTAATACAAAACTAGTAAGTTTAAAAATATTATTTTAGTTTTAAAAATGCATTTAATTTTAATAGATCCATTAATTTTCTAAAAGATAACAAATTTAAGTTAAATTCGCTTGTTCACATCAATTTAGTTTAGCTAAAATTACCCATTCGTATCCAAACTAAGAAGTCAATTGAAATATCTTATGTGAACATACATTTAACTTATTAGCATATAACCATTCATGCATACATTCACCAAGAAGCTGTCTTAAATATATTCTGTTTACACTGTTTTATATATATATATATATATATATATATATATACAGAATTTCAATTTTATACATAGAATGAAATAATATTACTACATATAATTCAAACAAATAAATATAATAGAAGAAAATTCTTAAAATATTCTGCGTAGAATAAAAACGTATACTCAAGTAGAGATATTCTGAGAAATACATAATTTTTTTTGTGTTACTGTGTCTTTATAAAGTACGAGAAATACAAAACTTTAAACCTTCTGTTTTTCAAAAATATGTCTAAACTTTCATAGTACACTCCGTACTGTAAATAAATTTATAACAAGTAGAAAAAAAAAAGAATTATTATTTCAGAACACTTTAAATTAATCTTTATACTTAATATCTGGATGAAAAATATCGATAAAAAAACAGTGCAATAACGAAAACGTTAATTATAGGTAAATTAGGCGAAAGAGGGTACATGATACTCGGAGTAAAAAATTAATGCCCTTAAAATGGAAGTTTTAGACATGTTTTTCTCAAGAGATTAATGCGCAAAAGTTATTACAAAACTTCACATGCAATATGAATAATAGTTTGTAAATTTTTCCTTTCATATATTTTTTTTCAAACTATTGATTATTCTAAGTTTGTTTTAAAAAATGTAGCTTAACTCTATTACGATATTTCCAAGCCAAAAAGAATTGTCATAGAAAATGAAGGAAAATATGCATCATTCTTCGTTTATTTATTTATAGGATAGCATGCAAAGATTGTAACGCATAAAAAATTTTAAAAAATTGAGTCTAGAAATTATTAATAATTATTAAATAGTAAAGGTCATTTACGTTTGATTAAGATTTTCTTCTATGGACTATTGTACCAGTTTTTTTTTTTTTTTTTTTTTTTTTTTTTTTACTTGAAAGAAGTCGAAAAGGTAAAATAATGTAATATACAAAGTCTTTCCTAACACTGAAATCCCACTTAAGAAATAAAGAATAAAAAAACGCAAATTTTGTGTGGGGTTAGGAGTGGAGGAATGTAGTTAATGTGTATTTTTAATCATTTTTAAAATGTAAATCTCAGTTTTTTTTAAGACTTTTTCTTATATCCACTCTGTCTGTCACCGGCGTTTGTCCGAATGTGTCACATCTTTTTGCTTATATCTCACCAATTAGACCACCTAACGATTTCGGGTTTTCACTAAAATATTAGTCATGTCTGACACTACAATTTAACACACACACACGAAAAAAAAATTAACATAATTGATTAGTTTTCTTATAATTAATAAAAATATGAAAATAATAAACTAATAATAGCAAAAAATTAGACATTTAAATTTTATACATAATTTAATTGTTGCCAAAAAATTTACGAGTTCTTTTTTTTTTTTTTTTTTTTTTTTTTTTTTTTTTTGACAGGAAAATAAATACATTTATCTCAACGTGAACAATAAAAAAAATTATAAAAAAATAAATTATGCATCTCACAAAAATGGACGTCATTATCACTTAAATTTTTTTTTACACATTGATAAAGTGTTAATAATTGCAAATAATCAATAATAGCAAAAAATTAGACATTTAAATTTTATTCATAATTTAATTGTTGCCAAAAAAGTTACGATTTCTTTTTTTTTTTTTTTTTTTTTTTTTTTTTCGACAGGAAAATAAATACATTTATCTCAACGTGAACAATAAAAAATTATAAAAAAATAAATTATGCATCTCACAAAAATGGACGTCATTATCACTTAAAATGTTTTTTACACATTGATAAAGTGTTAATAATTGCAAATAATCAATAATAGCAAAAAATTAGACATTTAAATTTTATTCATAATTTAATTGTTGCCAAAAAAGTTACGATTTCTTTTTTTTTTTTTTTTTTTTTTTTCGACAGGAAAATAAATACATTTATCTCAACGTGAACAATAAAAAATTATAAAAAAATAAATTATGCATCTCACAAAAATGGACGTCATTATCACTTAAAATGTTTTTTACACATTGATAAATTGCTAATATATTTTATGATGCAAATATGTGTTGTACTAAAATCAGTTTTATTTAAAGATCCTCCTGGGCGATTTTTTAAATTTTTGCGTTAATGTACATTGAACATTTTTCACTAAGAAGTTTAATTTAGCAACAGTGATTTTAATCTAGGTAGCGCATCAAAAATATAAAAATTATAAAAAATACAATAAATAAATTAATAAATAAAAACACTTGTTAAAAAAAAAAAAAGGCCTTTTTCTTAATGCACTAAAAAGAACAAAATAACTTTTTCAGCTCAGTACCGACGATCTGAATACTTGCATTTTACTACTTTTTCAATAAAATTGCAATTCAAACGAAGAAAAGGGCGGCTCAAACCATTTTATACCAAAATTTCCAATCTGGCTAATTTCAGCTTATACTTTCATAAATCCATAATAATTTTAAATTTTAAATTAGTTTTATTAATTGTTCTGATTTTTGTTTATAATAATTATGATAAAAAAAAATTATAAGTTAGAATATTCCATGCAAATTAAATCAATAATTGAAATAAATAAATAAATAAACTAATAATAATTTGATTAAAATCACAATTTCAATCAATCTCTTTAAATAAATTCTGGTGATTATGAATGTAATACAGAATAGAATGTTGATTTCCCCGATTAGTCGGAAACAAAAATTTATCTCGATAATTTGTACTCTATTATAATGATTTATCTCTTTCTAGTGTCTTATTTATTTATTTATTTATTTTTAGATTAGATCTTATTACATTAAATTACCAAAGCCTACAGCACTAGGAACTGCACAAACCAAAGAACTATTTTCTTTTGACCTTAATCTGAGTCAATACATCAGTTCATGCTAATTTCAGGGAATTCATAGTGTGTAATGAAATCACATAAACCAATTTAACTTTAAAAATTTATTTATTTTCCATTTTGTTTTCTTTTCTTTGTTAACTCCAGTCCTGTCCCATTCATCCCCACTGATGGTATGAATCGGACAATACACATGCATTAGAAAATCTATATATTATTAATTAAAAATAATAACTTTTTATTAAAGTTAGTATATGTAACTGATTACTGAAGTGTACTTATGAGCAATGTTGCAAAATTCTGAATTACATATGGCCGACGTTATCAATAAAACAGGGAAAAATTCCCACTCTCCCCTATATAATTTATTTTTTCCCAAATAAAAAATGTTTATATTAAACATTCTCAGTCTTGCTTAGAATAAGTATAAGAAATTTAATTTCAAGCTGTGGAGTAGACATACATTTTACCATGCTTTTATTAACTCGCTTTCTTGTTTTTTATTTATTTATTTATTTATTTGTTGTCGTTGTTGTTTGTTTGTTTGTTGTCCAGTACAAATCTAGCAATCGATTTTTAACTAGCTTTTCAACTAGCTAGGCATTTGAAACTTTTAGAATAGCTCAGAACACATGACAACGCAATACCTCGAAGCCCGATTTTCGAATTTTTGATTAATTGTCTTCTAATTAATTAAGATAAGAAAATAATAACCACCTAATAGCTTTAAAATTAGCCATTTGAATATTAGCTATAATTTAATTGTTGCCAAAAAAAAAAAAAAAAAAATACGTGTTCATTTTCTTTCGACATAAAAATAAATACATTTAATTAAACGGGAACATTATTCAGCAGAATTTTAAAAAACGTGGTATATTAAAAGTTCTTTTTATCTTGTAATTATTGCATATTAATTTGAATTGTTTGTCACACTTAAACTTTTTTATTTCATTTTGTATCGCAGTTGGTCATGTATAAAATTAAATTAAAAACAAGCTTGAGATTTTATTTTACTTACACGATAAAGAACATGGAAATTTTGCATACTGTTTAATTTAGATCTTATGAATATTTACTTTGATGAATACATTACTTTGATATTCCATACATTTTATTCAATTTGTGCGTAGTTCAGAATTGGCAGAATTTGATTATTTATTTTTATATTTTTCATGCTTTTCCTTTGACATTCTCACCCCTCACCCCCCCTCTTTGCACAATTTTTTTTTTTTTTTTTTTCATAGTCGAAACTTACATTATTTTATTTATATTAATAAATAATAAGTAATAATATGAAAAGAAAAGTAGTAGAAATAGGTTTTTACTATTGTAATGTATAATGTCGAAAATTGGCATAGCACAATAAAATTTTACCTTACTTCAGAATTTTTTAATCAGTGGAGTTTAAAAGGATTTTGTTGGTATTTTATCTGCTTATATTATGTGAATTTTGCATTATATAAACAGTATCCAAATTGTCGATTTCGTCACAAAACGTATTAAAATAAGTCATACAAATGTTAAATGAAATGATAAGTTTTTGTATACATGGGTGATTGATTATTATTATTTTTTTTTTTTTTTTTCCATATGAAGCTACTTCAGAATTTTTTTTTTAATTCATCAACCTGGAAATTAATATCTGGTAGAATGGAGTAGAAGGCTGATTTTTTACCAACTATGTGAAAAATACCAGAGCCGGGAATCGAACCCCGGGCTTTCCGTTAGAGTATCCGCACGTTAAGCGGAAGGCCCGGGGTTCGATTCCCGGCTCTGGTATTTTTCACATAGTTGGTAAAAAATCATCCTTCTAATCCATTCTACCAGATATTAATTTCCAGGTTGATGAATTAAAAAATTTCTGAAGTATAATTTCGTGGCCGTTTGGAGTTATGCCACGTTCAAATTTGTCACTTGATATAGCTGCTTTAATGCAGACTCGGTGACCTTGCCAACGTAAATTATGTGAGAAGTGCGAGCTGGTTATCAGCCAGGCTAGCTCAGTGGTTAGAGCATCCGCGCGTTAAGCGGAAGGCCCGGGGTTCGATTCCCGGTTCTGGTATTTTTCACATAGTTGGTAAAAAATCAGCCTTCTACTCCATTCTACAAGATATTAATCATATGAAGCTATATTTGTATTTTTTTAATCCCTCCTCCCACTTCATGTACATTATTGTTATCATTTTTTAAATGCCCGATTATTATATTTGTGTGATTAAATGGAGAGTAATATTATGAAAGTGAAATGTTGTATAAACAGATTGTAAGAATTCCATTTATAGTGCCACTATAAATGCCGGATACAGCAAAATCAAGTTATACATTATGTCTGAAGTCATTAATAAGTCAGAGTTTTACCAATATTTTTTGGTGTCTTACCCACTTAAATTACGCGGATTTTCTTTCTAAATAAAATATGTTTTACACTTTTTAGTTTACATATTGTGTGCATTTATATCAATTACGCCCTTTTCCTCAGCTAAAGAAATATGTATTATTTTAAAACAATATTTTAAAACAGATGTACTAAGAGAAGATATAAAATAGAACCACAGAACTGGCGTTTAAAAGTAATAAGTACAAAACTTTGAATAAACATCATAAAATGCTAGAAATCACAACCCATATTGTGGGTCGAAAAAAGACACGACATTTCGTCAAGCGAACAAATTAGGCACTAGTGCTATAAGCAAAGCGGCAACGCACCAACAATTGCTGTGATTTCTAGCATTTTATGGTGTTTATTCAAAGCTTTATGCTTATAACCATGAGAACGTATAAGTTATATATTCAACTACCTTGGGGATGTCAAATTTTGACGGGCACCTACTTAGAATGCTATTATTCTGTAAGATTCTCCATTTTGAAGATTATATTATTGAAAAGTATTTGTTTAAAATTCCTTATTCCTTGGTTGCTAGTTTGAAAATGCAATATTAGGTGGAGAAAAATAACGACCTTCGATCCAGAGATGTGTAATACGCGGGATCCTACCAATTTACCAAGACAAAAAAAAAGAAATTTTAATTTCTTTTTAATCATCTAGTATGACAGGAAAAAGGAAAATCACCTTGGAACTGCAACTCAAACACAAAATATTCCTGTTGAAAAACCTGCTAATACAGCAGGTAATTAACAAGTGTTCTTACGGTTATTTTGCGTTATTATAACAATGAATTACAGAAAACATAAGATATGGCATCAAAAATTCTTTTAAAGTGATCTTGCGTAAAATCAGTACATTTATAACGAACAATTCATCTGAAAAACATTTGTCTCATTAATAGTGAAGTCAACAGCAAGAGGAAAAATGAAGTGAAAGTAACAAAGTAAAATCCAGCAGTGACACATTATTGAAATTCTTTTGCAGTTCTATGAAGATATCGAATGGCATATAAAATGTATAAAACATAAAACTCTTTAAACAACATTTAAACCAAACGAAGAAAGGACAGCCATACATTAAATTTAAAAGAAATGTCACATATATTTGCCATATTTATCACCCAGAAAAATTAATGGCTATGATTGTTTTCAAAAGTACTCAAGCACAAAATCTTTTTACATTTCACAGTTGAAATAATGGCTTTAAAATCATGGGTATTTTTTTTTTTTAAATTCATTTCATAAAATGCATTTGCTGTATTTATAACGGATAGTTGTACCAATGCATAAAATTCACTTTAGATTTCTAAGCAGTTATCTTGCAAAAAAAAAAAAAAAAACATTTTAATGTCATGAATATATATCAAGTCGTGGAGAATTGTATATTGGAAGTATTTTTTTTAAACACTTTATCAGCTATAAACCTGATACGTCACTTTGAACATTTTCAAGAGAATTAAGGTTCTTTTTCTAAGTATTTGAGGACAAACTTTTTTTTTTTTTTGTAATTTAGAGAACATAAAACAAAAATCAAATCTAATTTAAAACTCCATCATTCTACATCGAATGTAGTGATAAATACAACATAATGTATTTTTATTTCAAAACTTACAAGCCTGAAATTGCGCTTAAAAATATATAAAATAATTACTGATAAATTTTTTTTATATATTAATACTTTTCTAAGGTTACAAACATTATTTATGATTATTGTATAAACTAATCTCTTGCAAAATATTTTTATTAATCTTTTACAAGAAATAATAAAAATCTTTTGTCTCAAAATAAATTTTACTAAGTTTAGTAAAGTAAAACATAAGTAAAAATTAAAAATTAAAAAATCAAAAATAAATCAAAAATACGAATAAAGTATAATTTGTTTTATATTAAATAAATTTGACAAGTACATTAAATGCATTCTAGATATAAATTAATTTTGTCCTCCAACAGTTTTCTTGTGTACAAGGTTTTGTTTACCATGTTAAAGAAAGAATAGCTAAATGTAGACGTGAAAAGACTAGCATTTCATGCACTATTTTCAACATATTGAGAACACAAAAGATGCAATCCTTTATTATTATTATTGTTTTACGATTCATTTATGAAAATTTTTTTCGGGGGGAGGGGGAAGGAAAAGAACGTGCGTGATAGTCCACCACATTGATGTGTGGTAACTTTATTACCCTCCGATACAGACGTATAAATTGTTCTACTATTCCCCACTTCTCAGTTATGCATTGATATCAATTTCTGGTATACGAAACAGATAAATATGTAGCACCTGACGTCATATGCACCAAACTGCTCATGAAATGTGTATCAATTTTTGCAGATTATATTTGGTTACAGAAAAAAAGGCACCTTTCAAGAGATTCAGATGCAATTTTAAACTAAATTTCTATAGTTTCAGAAGACATAAATTTCATGTAAAAAACTTTCCATATATAAAGATTTTTTTTTTTTTTAATCAGATTATTCTTTTACAATGTAGTCAAACGTAAGATTTCAACAGAAAAGCACATTCTTTAAATGAGATGATTTTATTTTATTTATTTTATTTATTTATTTATTTATTTTTAAATTAATTTTCTTTATTTATGCACATTTCTTGATTATGCTTAGTGTTTGAAAAACTTTTTATTTCCAACATTTTTTATTGGACAGTTACTGACACCAATTACGGCAACAGAGTCTCTTAAAGAAGAATAGAATCTCTCTAGCAAAACTCTCTGGGTCTCTCCATTTTATCATGATGTAAATATATATATATTGTAAACAGTTTTTTTAGACAACATTTTCTTATTTTATGAATTTATCGTTATATATTTTGGTGTTTTATTATTTTTATATTGATGTATTATTCTATATTAATGTACTTTATTTTTGAATTTGATTCTTTCGATTAATGTTTTGTATTGATTAATTTTAATCTTAAATTCGATGGCTGTACATATTTTTCCTTTCGTTTTTTGAGAGGTTGGGTGTTGAGGAGCTGTATTTTAAGTTAAAGCACATGTCCTCTCAGAAACTTGTCATTTTCTATTCCCTTCATGGAGGGCTCTCCTGGAGAACACCCCGTGTTTTGAGATTGCTTTTCATTTGCTATCGATTTATTATTAATTTATATGTCATACATAGTATATTTCATGTTGAAAATAGAGAATGAAATGAAAAAATATGTGTTATTTAAAAAAGAACAACTCTTTACTTTTTTAGAAACGGAATATTTAAATTCTTTTTCTTAATAAATAAGTTTGTTTGAAACATTTACATTCATTTTTAGCCTTGCAAGAATTTCAATATAAAGAAATAAATAATTAAATATTAAACTGTACTGATAAATTAAAAAAATTATAATAATAATAAATATATACACATTAAAATTTATGATACATGATATAGAAAAATTTATTTCTTTAAAAAGATCATAAAAAATTAGCAACCTAATTACAAATAAAGTTGTATGATTTCTTTTTTGCAGCATATATTTCTTTTCTAATTACTTATTTGTAAAAAAAAAAAAAAATTAAAAAGACTACCATAAATTTGAAAGCAGAACATGTCTTAAAGGAACAAATGCAGATTTTAATTATAATAATTATCATTAAAATGTTACTGCAGTAAAAAAAAAAAAAAAAAAAAGAGAGAGAGAGAGAGAGAGAGAGAGAAGAAAACAGAAATACGGTGGATAATAGTGTTAAAGGGACTACGATTTTCGCATATAAATTGTTTTATCAATTAAAAAAAAAAAAAAAAAAAAAGAGAAAGAAAAAGAAAAAGAAAAAACTTTTTGCAAAATATGCATTTTTTTTTTTTTTTTTTTTTTCTGATATGTTTTGTCATTAAACTCTAGTTTCTCCAATTAATAATTTTTAGAATAAAAATAATTTACTCTAATAAATATAAACTTTGATTATTTTTATTTATTTTTTTAAGAATTTGTTATTTAAAGCCTCTCAATCTAAGTTTTAAGAAAGGCTGGTAATAAGATGTAACAATTTTATTATTAATTATATTAAAAACACGTAAAATTAAATTTTATTTAAAAGATGTTATTTAATATAATAAATTTAATATAATAATAAAAATATTTAAAAACTGCTCATTGGAAAAGAATAATAAAAATCTCTGATGATGCTTTACTATTTAAAAGCGAAAAGCTTCGGATAAAATTTTTAACATCTTTTAAATAAAATTTAATTTTACTTGATTTAAAGTGTTTTTATTATAATTAACAATTGACACGTGTTAAATTTAACCCTTTTTATAGGGATAATTTATAAATTTATTATTACCGTTTTAACGAAAATATACCCAATTAAAGTTTTTAAAATAAATCTAGAACATTTAAGTGGTACATTTATTGTACGATCTTTTAAATTTATATTTAAGTAAGTATGTTGGTTATTTCAATTATTATATATTTTAAGTAACAAAATCCATATTATGAAATATTTAAAAATACAAACAAAAATGAACTTAAATTGTAAAGAGTGAAAATAATAACCCTTTCGTAAGTTATAATTATGAAACATACTAAATGATTTTTATGTTCTTGAACAGTTACTTTTTTTGTGTGTATGTATGTTTTATTTTCTCTCTCTCTTTATAGATACACACACACACACACACACACACACACATATATATACAATGGAACGCTGTTGTGTCTCTTTCGAGAACAAACGTACAAGTATTCTCTAAACATGGCCTTTTTTTTTTTTTTTTTTTTTTTTACTTAACGGTACACTAAATTTACATTTTAAAATACCATGGCTCTTTAAAATCTAAATTTAAAAATCCGTGGACCACTAATTTATTCATTAAGAAAATAGCTAATTTCTAGACTAATGATCAAAAGAACACCCATTTTATAAGTATGAAATAAACCTATTTGAAATAAAAAGTAACAAAATCTTATTTTATTGTGTATTTAAATGTTTTATTGCAATAAAACATTTACAGGAATAAATGTAAATACCTTTTTATTGCTTCCATATTATTAGAAACTCAAGCGAAAGATTTAGCCATAATGAAAAAAAAATGAAAAAAATGAAAAAAAAAAAAAAATCAATATAAAGATGGAATTTCTGAACCTTGTAATATGTATATTGTTACATTATTAAAATTTAATGAGACATAACACTTTTAATGTAGATTTAAAACTTTTCAATAATTCAAATAATTCCATAAATTTAGAACATTTATAAGTACGTATTAAATATGATTCTGAATTTAAATGACCGGATTCTTATATTTCAAATTTTAATAAATACAAGCTTTAAAAGACATTCAGCACTTAATTTCTCTCCCATTCATGCAATTATAATGTTTAAGGTTGCGAGTATCAATGATTCGTAAAATTTTGAAGTTAAAGCTGTCATAAACATAGTTATTTCTAAAAAGACATTAAAAGTGAAATTATGTCCAGGTTTTTCTGCGAGCCTCCGATATTTTACCACTGACCTCTGCTCTAAATTATACCAGATTCTGATCAAAATCACCGTTGCAAAAGCTAAAGAAAGCCGTTCAATAAGTATCTCAAAATATTTAGCAAGTATCAATATTTTATTTATTCTAAAGAAATACCTATTATATTTTGGAAAATCTTTATCCCAAACATCTTTATATAACGAAATATCTTTAAGCAGGAAAAACATGATAAACATCATAACGTTCTTAAGCCATTAATAAAATTTTGTAAAAGTTTTGTAAATTGGGTTTATTATTAAAACTCACATTTTAAACAAATTAAAGTTACTGTTGAAAGTGCGTGCAGCAAAATTTAGATTTTTTTTTTAAACTTCAAATCTATATATGTAAATATTATTATGCATATATAACATGCGTTTTTTCAAATGAGTTAAACAAAAAAATATGTAGTTTGACAAAATACACATTGTGTGATTATTACTTTACTTTCTTTCATCATATTTTTAATCCGCAATTAAATTTAAACGAGGATGAAAAATCTTGAGACTTGTATATAATATAATTACTTTCATCACATTTTCAATCCGAAATTATATTTAAACGAGGATGAAAAATCTTGTGACTTGCATATAATATAATTACTTTCAAATTGTGCTTAACGGTTACATCTTTAAACTTTCAAACGTATATTAGTTCTATAATGAGGCGTTAAAATGTATTTTGTTTTGAAAAGAAGAAAACTTAGAAAAATTACCTTCATCATTCTAATTTCAAAGGAAATCATTGAACGGATTGCTTCTGGGCTCTCCTGCTAATTTTTCCAAAACAGGTATAATCAAGAAGTGTGTTGCATGTGAGTGTATAGCAATATATAATTATAATAAAGAAACAAATAAATAAAAATCTCTGTATGGAAACACAATAAACTGCAAGAAAACATAACAATTTTTGTGAGATTTTCTTTTCTTCTTCTTCTTCTTCTTCTTTTTTTTTTTTTTTTTTTTTTTCAATTCATGGGGTTTATATAAAATGATTTTTCTTTTTAAATCTTTTTCTTAATATAATTCCTTTGTTGCATGTGTTACTGCTATGATGCATTTGTAATAAGAGACACTAGTTTCAAAGGAGATTTTTTCCTGGTCTTCCATGATTTTATTTTCGCATATGTAAGATAAAGTATATACATAATAAGAAGATAATTAAAAAACATTCTTTGTTCTGAGAATAATGCAGTCATTATTTTTCACTACAATATTCTTTAGGAGAAAGTAAGCTACTAGAAATCTGCATTGATCTAACTCATTAATTCATAAGTATTGTGTATAAACAAGGAAACAGAACAAAAATGTGTACAATATGTAATCTTATATATTAAAGCACAAAGGTATTTCTTTAAGACCAAAATCGCACGATCTGAGCATGCGCTGAAGGCTATTCCTTTCCCTAGATGCAATCGGAGACCAATAGCTGAAATTTGCACGATTTGCTTTGAACCAATGAGAAGCAACGGAAGCAGGCTCTATTCCTTTCCGTAACCGTAAAGACGATCGTTCGTGTTTACTTTATCGCATCGAGCGACTACTGTCTTTCGTCGTTTCTTTTCAATTTGATAGTAAGTATTAGCTTAAAAAGTTCACAATTTCGTACTTTGAACGACAGCAAGTTGTGTATAGATTCTTTTGTTTAATTTCATCCACTTTGTATAAAGCTTATTCTTTTGCAGGTGTCCTACGTTATTGTGTATAATTCCTTATCATTTAGAACAGGAAACTGAATTTTCGAACTTTTTTTTTTCTGCATTGTGTAAATTACTTCGTTTATTTAAAATATTCCTGTATATAAATATTTTACCTTTCTTCTGCGCTGTATCTATATGTTTATTTCAATGATGGTATTTATTTACTTTGCCCAGCTGTTAAATTCGATTAATCAAAACTTTTAATGTTCACATCGTACTAAAAATTTAAAAAGCACTCCATTTTGTATATAAAAAAGTGTTTTAATTTTTTTTTTTTTTTTTTTTTTTTATCTATGGGAAGTTAATGATTCGGATTACTTACACGATTATACATACTTTCAAAAGAAGCATATAAAAAAAAATTCTGTTGTTGTTCTGTAAACATGTAAATTGGTTGCTTGATAATTATAAATGTGTTATGTACTAAGTTTTTCATGTTAAATATGTATTGGAAAGGAGTTTTTATTATAAATTACCGCTTATTTGTTTGGTTTAGTTTTCAACTTTCATTTTAATGGTATGAATAAAGTTAGACTAAAATGATTATTTTATTTCATTTATTTTCTTATATTTATGTGAGTAGATAGTTCACTATGAACATTTATAAAACTAAAAAGTGATGGAAAATTAAGTTGTTAGTATTACATTTAAATGGCCAGTTTGAAGTAACAAAATCAGGTAAATTATTAATTGTTACTGAATAGTAGTTCTAAAAATTTTATTGGTGGTTTGTCTGTTTGAATTAGGCAAATTTTATTTCAATAAGAAATAAAAATTTAACCAGAAAAAAGGTTTAAAAGTAAAAAATTAAAATTAAAAGCAGAATTTCCAATGCTAAAAAAAAAGATGAATTATACATAATATTGTAGAACTCATGCAAAAGTGTATACTTTACACAAAGTGAAAGAAAAAGGAAAATATATATATTACACACCTTGCTGTTTTCCAAAAAAGGAAATTATGAACCTTTAAGCCGATACTTGCGACCAAATTGGAAAACATTGTCGTAATTCATTCATACATTAGTTGCTTTTTCACATATTTTCTTACATATAAATTTTTTACATAATTTATATGTTTTAAAGTCTCCTTCGTCCTATTTTTCAAAGATTGGATAATATGTATGTATTGGTTGATAAAGTGTGTGTGTGGAGAGGGGGGGGGGGATTTTCTGTCTGACACATCGCAAAAAATATTATAATTGTGAAAAGTCAATTTCGTTTGGCTATTCCAATGTAACAACTTTGTTAATTGTTAGACGGGATTTTGTAGATACCTGTGGTCTCGATGGTGAAGGGGATATTTGTCATTAAAATTATTTTATAGAAGTTTCAATTAAAATCACAAATGCAGCGAAAAAATAGAATGTAATTGTATGTATTAAACCCAACCAAAATATCTATCAAATAATTCGTAAGCAACAAAAATCTACTCCCCCACCCCCCCCCCCCTTCGAGATCGCAGGTATGCACAAAATCCTGTTTACATACAGGGTGCTGATGATCGAGGGTGTCACCTCGCGAAAACGGCTACACCAACTTCAAATACCAAAAGCTTTAAAGAAAAGTTTAAACTTTGACTTAGATAAATAAACACTTTTAATATTAGCTATATAATATACCTTTTATTAAATCTCTGCTCGCTTTTAAATCTGCATGCAAGTAGGAGATTTCAGGGTTTTTACATGTTTGTTATTTTCACCTTTTGGTTTTCAGTATGCATAATTGATAGTAGTGGAATTGTGAAATTCATGGGGTTGTTATATATCAGATATTTTTAAATAAATATTTCATAAATGTTTAACTTACTTTTTTTTTGACTAAATAATATGAAAATTGCTAGAAATATCTTAAAACAGTGACTGTGTCGAATTCTATTGTAGAGCGACTACTCCATACAAAACCAGTGCACCCACTTTAAGCTTCATTTAAAAGAGTTAGTATAAAACAATGTTTGTTATTTTCACCTTTTGGTTTACAGTATGCATAATTGATAGTAGTGGAATTCATGGGGTTGTTATATATCAGATATTTTTAAATAAATATTTCATAAATGTTTAACTTACTTTTTTTTTACTAAATAATATGAAAATTGCTAGAAATATCTTAAAACAGTGACTGTGTCGAATTCTATTGTAGAGCGACAACTCCATACAAAACCAGTGCACCCAGTTTAATCTTCATTTAAAAGAGTTAGTATAAAACAATGTTTCTCGGCTGGTGGGCTATAAAAAGATATCAGTTGTACTTTTAAATGCTATTAAGACGTCAAATTTTGACGGGTACCAACTAGTTCTTTTTTAAACCTGACAAATAAAGAATAGAAATATATCTAATTATATAAAGCCAATTCTTCAGAAAAGTTCACTTCACTACAGGAATTCTTAACTTTTCAGTTGTACGACCTGTTTTCACTAATCCTAAGATCATAATCCCACGTCCTTATTCAGATCTAACAATACCCTATTTTCTTAACAAAAAACTGGTGAATGTTAATATACATTAATAAAAACAAAATCACACCACGCATACGCATACGCATATACTTATAAGTAATATCTATTTATACATAATAAACACGCACTGAATTGTTTACGCAAATAAAAGCCTCATTTGTCTTTAAACATGCGTGAAAGCGCAAGTACTTTTCAGCATGACTTTCGCTTGTTTTAAACAAGATATTTTCGTGAGAAGATTTTTAATGTATAAATTGTATGTCTACATGTAGGTTATTCCCAATTACCTTTTGAATTATATACATGAATTAGTTTGTATTGACATGCTGAAACGGGAGTATATTTTAACACTTTATTCTGTTTAATTCCAATCTAATTTATAGAATAATATATAATATATATCAACGTACATACAAATTTAATCCCAATTAAATTAAACGAAACGAATATTTATTTCTAAGATTGTCTTGATATCTTAAATACCAGGATTAGTAAGTTAAATTTTATCACGTTGATATTTTCTGTCAATCTAAATATTAATCTTACGTACAGTTTGTACTTCTCCTCGTCAGCGTGAACATAACTATGAACATATAAATCATTTTAAGTTATATACTCATCGTAGTGTAAACAATTAAAAAATATACAGTATATTTATTGCTTAATGTATTATAGGGGATTTTCTATATGTTTAGAAATTAAATTAAAATTAACAGACATAAATCTTAATTTTTACTCTTTTTAAAATTTTTTGTTAATTACTTAAAAAAAGTTTCATTAAGATTTTTCTTTCTTTTTTTTTTTTAGAAAAAGCAGTAAATTAACAAATATTTTATATAATATTCAGTTTACCTTACTTACCTATAAGTTTGCCTTATGGCTAAAGTCACATTCATGATATCTTCTTGTAAAAATACTTTTATTTATTTAATTATTTTTTCCCAATTATTTTATAATTAGAAAATAAAATATTTAAATCATAAACATTTTTGACAATAATGTTTTTATGAATATAGTAGGGACTTCCGCAGCTGTAATGGCTACTATAATTAAGTAAATTAATATTTCTTTTCTAAAAGAAAAAAAAAAAAATCTTTGAAAATATTGAAATTGGTCGAAATTTCGGTCGAAGTACTAATTGTTTTTGACAGCTTCTTCTCCGCCTGCACTTTACCACTTCCACGTTCCTAATGCCAGTGGCAACGTCTCACACGGTTGCGTTACGCGCACGCCAGTGATGCCACATGGTCGAAAATTATTTTCCCGAACAGGTCTTCAAATTTCACCAAATCAGGGTTTTTTTTTTTCGAAAATATCCCCAACTTAATTTCTACTAAAAATAGGGCGACCAGATTTTTTTTTTATGCAAAATGAGGACAAATTATGCAATGTCCTCATTTCCATGAGAAAAATGAGGACAGTCTTCTTTAAAAATGAGGACATTTCTGATGACATAAAAATTTCATAAAATATAGCGCAAAAATTGCTTATATTCCCCACTTGCAGCCATTAATCATTACTATGATAAATTTATACTATTTATGAACCTATACGATAAACATTACAAAAAAATATGTATATAAGCATTATTAAATTTATAATAATTATTATCATAAACTCGTACACATTATACTTCTCTTCCTATAATATAATGGCAAGCTATACTGTTAATATTAATTTCTGATATATGGTTGACACGAAAGTACCAAACTATTTTATATCTGCTTCTATTAATACTCTTATAAACTGTTTTAAAACAATTGTTACTGTTGTATAGACCAAATTTTTAGTATAAACGAAATCATAACGGAAGTGATCCAATAAATAACATTTTAAAAGGAAAAGGCAATCGAATCTGAATTATGTCAAAAACTGGCTAGGCTAGGAGAATTGATCTACAAACTGATTTATTATGATGACCTTCGAGTAGCATTATTTACTCACTTGAAAGCAAAATATCATCATGAGATGTTGATGTTAACAAGGTAATGTGTGATCAGCTCCTATCCCTGATTAGTCAGTTTTCCATTTAAAATGTTATTTAAATTTAGTTAGTTTTAAATGTAATTAGTAATAAAATAACTTCCAGCTTCATGTTAAATTTTAAATACTTTTTTTTTTGTTTTGTTTTACTTTAATGCAAATTCAGCTTTTTTTTTTCTTACAAACTTTATATTTAAAGTATAATGTTGAAAAGACTAAAATCTTACAATATAATAATATATTCTGTGTAATAGAGTTGGATTGAATGGTTTTTTAAGTTGCACTAATGCTGCACAATGGGCAATTGGCGACGGTCTGAGACTCACCCTAAGAGGTGGTCTGAAGACATGCCATCACAATTTTGATCCTCCACGAGGGATGTAATAGTGTTGGAGATGATTTAAAAATAAATGTAATGAATCAAGAAATCGGGATTTTTTCACGTTGTGTCGAGTTGTAGAATCAGTATTGCAAATTAATAAATTCAGCAGCTAATGTTCAGTTCTAATGTTGAAATTTTAAGTAGAGAAAGAAATTACTGAAAAATGAGGACAAATGAGAAAAGACGTCCGAAAATGAGGACAAATGAGGATATGAGAACTTCTGAAAGCAACTGAGGACAGCATTTGAAAAATTAGGACTGTCCTCAGAAAATGAGGACATCTGGTCACCCTAACTAAAAAGGGAAAATAAATTTTTTGGTGCCAAAATAACGAACAAATTGGGATTTGGGAAACATCCAGTCAATCGGATCTCTCTTATCGCTTATTTTCTCTGACTCATATGACCATCCCCCTCACCCTATTTTACCATTGGACTCGTTGAGTCAGCACTTGCGAAGATGCTTTCATGGTCTCAGGAAATGTGGTCGGAGATTAATTCGTGCAGCGAGTGAATCTCCACATAAACCACAATTTCAGTCCCTACTATGTTCGGTAACGACTTTTCCCGGCGCATTATCGGTGAAAGAAATAAAATGGTAGCTTAAGAGTTAGCTCCATTTAATACCAATCTTGAATTTAATTATATGATATTGTCTCGACGAAATAAATATTTAAAAAAAAAATAATGGCAAAGATTATACATCAAATATCACGTTATTTATAGCTGGCCTTTTGAAGATTTTAGACAATGGAAATTTAAATTTTTGTACCTTTTTGAGAAACAATTGCTTTTCCTTAGAAATTACTATAGTAGATTTAACCTTGTTGAGTTTAAGTATAGTACTGAACTTAAAAAAAGTATTGAAAATTTAAAAGATAAATTTATTATTGCTACAGTAGATTAAGCAAATAGTAATTTTGCTATTATTTGTAAAGTTTTTTATAAAAATCTTCTTTTTAAGGAATATTTAAGTAATAGTTCTTTCAATAAGTTAACTGACCACCCCTCTATTATCAAAAAACGTATATGGGCCCTTGATAAAAAACTAAATTTAAGCAGAAATTGTTTTAATTTTCCATATCTATTCGTTACTGTAAAATTTCATAAAAATCCAGTTAAATTTCGTTTTGTTACCTGTGGTACTAATAGCTATAATGATAAAGCCGGTAAAATCTTGTTTAAATATTTAAATTTAGTTTTAAAAGTAATAAATTCTGCGAATGAGTCTAACATTATAAACAATAATCAGAAAGTTTTAGAATATTTCAAGATTAATTCAGAAAGCATTGTTTCCGTAAATATCTATGATTTTGAAAATTTGTTTGGCAGTATTCCGCACAACTTGGTAATAGAAGTTTTTGAAAGCATTTATGATGAATTTGACAGCTACTTAAATTGTGATAAAAATTACTGGATCAATCTTATCAAGTTTTGTATTTTTGAAAACGTTTTGTTTAACGGAAAAGATTACTTTTTACAGCGGAGGGGGATCCCAATGGGAACGAGTTTTTCGAGTGCTTTCGCAAATTTATTTTTATATTTTTCCGAAAAAAGTTTTATAAATATTACTTTCTTCAGATATATTGATGATTTAATTGTTTTTAACTGTAATTGTTTCGAAAATATTTCAAGAAAAATATATCCTAAAAAATTAATTTTAAACCGTACAGATACTGATACAATTTCTTTCCTAGATTTAAATATAAAGAGAAATGAAGATAAATGGCTCATTGGATTATATGATAAAAGAAAAGATTTTAATTTTAAAGTTAATTGTCTTACTAATTGGTTTTCAAATATCAGTAGGAAAGTTTTAAAAAACATTATGTTCGCACAACTTAAAAGAATTCGTACTATTTGCAATAATGAAGAAGATTTAAAATATGCTCTTGAAGACTTAAAATGTACCTTGCAAATTAACTGTTACCCGTCCCAATTTTTAACTCAGAGTTTCCAGAGTTTTCCTATCTCGGTTTGTTCTACTTCCTCCTTCAAGGGCGATATTGAAGTACCGACGAGAGTAGCCCCGTCGGCCGAAGTTAATTTGTTTTCCAGATGAAGGGTTGTATTCTTATTTCATTTTATACTTTCTTGTTTACATTCAGTAATTCTTTATTGTATTGTATATATTTTTTAAATGAATTGATGTAATTTTGTAACTTCTACAATTTGATAATTTTATGAAGTTTTTTTACTAGTTTTATACATTATATATATGTTTGATTTCTCTTCAGTAATTGATAGTTTTCTGTTTAGTGAGAAGTTGGGGGCTAAGGATAGTTATTAGCTTATAGCTACTGTCCTTTCAGAAACTTCTCGTTCACCCCTGCACTGAGGGGCCTCCCTGATGAAGATCTCAGTGTTTTTTGGGGTTTAATTTCATTCATTTGTTTATATATTTCTACATTTATATTCCTACATCTAAAATTTACATTTCCTTTCGCTGCAATTTTGCGCATTGGTTTGTAATTCTCCTTTTGGTTTTTCTAATCTGTAAAACTTATATATTCATAAATTCATGTCAATAGTTATATATATATATATATATATGTGTGTGTGTGTGTGTGTGTGTGTATGTATGTATGTATATATTGAAGAAAAACTTCTAAATTTAAATTCGCAGAATTTGAAACATTGTAAAAAATAAATGAATAAATAAATAAATAAAATGTAATTTTATTTGATTAAAAAATGTTATTGTCCTTGCCAGAAGCCAATCGTTTGGAAATGTGCACCGCGCGATAATTAAATAATCAGATGTTTTCATACGGCAAGTGTATCAGTCTCAATATTCCCAATTCGATTAATTTTTAAAATTTAATTAAAAAGTTTTTTATTTGGGCTTTGAAGTGCATCACGAGAGATCAAAATCAATCTACATGCAAAAAATTGTAACTCTGCGTCCGATCTTTGCTTACAAAGAGTTTGATACACTCACATACACACGAACGCACAACTTTTTTACATAATATACGTAAAGATGTGTCATGAACTCCAAAAAACACTTTTTAAAAATAATTCTCTTTATGTGTCAAAAAAAAAAAAAAAAAAACATTTTAGCAAACACTGTAATTTGTAAAGACAAGCTTTTTATATGCATTTCAGAACTTTTCGCTTTTTGCGAGTGGCAGGAATTTTATACTTTTTTGTTGGTAAAAAAAAAAAAAAAAAAAAAAAAATGTGAAATGATCTTTTTTTGATATGAAAAAAAAATAATAATAAGCAATTCGAAATAAATTAGCTTTTTCATTTCAACTCGAAACAATAAGACTCTCATGAAAATAAATGAGCTTATTTGTTTAGGACCGACAGAATTCTACGACCCGACAGAATTTTACCACAGAATTTGACACAGTCACTTATTTGAATATAATTATAGATATCTTTGTATTATTCAAACGATGAAAAATAAGTTGAACATTTATGGAATGTATATTTTTAAAAATCTGATATGTAAAAACCGCATGAATTCCATTACCCTCTATTATGCATACTGTAAACCAGGGATGAAATTAACCAACATGATAAAACCCTGAAAACTGCTACTTGCAGGCAGATTTAATAGAGAGCGATGACTTAATAATGATATATCATATAGCTATTATTAAAAACGTTTATTTACCTAAGTTAAAGTTTAAACATTTCTTTATAGCTTCATATTTGGAGTTCGTGTAGCTACTTTCGCGTGGGGATGCCATCTCCCTCCTCAGCGGTCGATGACGATGAAACCAATGGATCTTTTACTCTATCTTTATATTTTTATTCCAGTATATGGCACCGCAGTCGGTCTAAGCTAACTTTTGATTTATTGTCATTGCAGGAATTGCTATTATAAATTATTTCTACCATTTTACAAAAGAATGCGTTGTCAGGGTTATTGTAATTTGCGATTTTTTGTAGTTTCATTAAATTTAATGTCAATATTACTATCTTAGTTTGCTTTACCCTTTATCTACTGACGGTACTTTAAAGTACCATTACTTTTAAAAGAGTTCAAAATCAAATTTATAGACGAAATGTCAAATATATTTATAAGAAAGGAACATATGTACATCACTTTAGTTTCACTACAAAGCATTAGACGATATATATAGCCATTTTTAATCCATAAAGGATTTTATGGAGTGCACTTGCTGTTTTTACTTGATATTTTTCACGATCTTCATGTGTGTTATAATTAATTCCTATATTATTTCCAGAATATCGCAATAATCGTAGAAGAAATATGAGGAACATAAAGAGTAAATATTTCTTTACACATTTTTCATGTTGAAATACTTTTTTCGACCTCTATGTACCAGTGGTACACTAAAATACCAAATTACAAAATTCTCATTAATTACTTTCATGAGGTAATATGAATGATTTTTAATGCATATATCTTTAAAAAATGCTCTTTAGTAACTAAAAATATATGTTTCAAACACAATTTTTGCCTGTTTCAAAATGCAGTAGATAAAGGGTTAAGGTGATGGAGATTTTTCCGTATCTTATATCGTTTTTATACTCTTTAAGTCTGGTGTAAATTTTCCTTTGCACTTTCCGCTGTAGCAACCTCCTTAATTGCTAGAGTACTTAAACGGGATTTTGTAGCTACCTGTGGTCTCGAAGGGTGGGGCGATCTTTGTCGCTACGAATTATTTGATAGATATTGAGGTTAGGTTTAAAAAGTATATTTACATTGTATTTGTTAGTTGCACTTATGATTTTAATTAAAGCTTCAATCAATTAATTCGTAATGACAAATTCTCCCCCCCCCCCCCTTGAGATCACAGGTATTTACAAAATCTGGTTTTCATACCTTATTCATTGAGAAGCTTGTAAGGTTGAGGTTGTGGTAGGTGACCACAGGTTTTTTTTTAAATTATGCTGGATTCAGCAACGCGAGTGATGGCAAAACTAAAAATGCTTCAGCGAAAGTACTCGGCGAAATTTAAGGATGAAATAATTTTGAGTCAGCATTGCGCTGCAATAAAGTAAGAAAGTAAGTTGCCGAGCGTGATTGAATACGAAGAGGTTTTAAGTGAAGTGATTAGAGTTGATGCAGATTAATTATAAATATGAATGTATCTTTGGTGTAAGGAGTGGTGTAAAAGGTGAAGTAGAAGTGTGAAGTAGAGTTGTGGAGTAACATAGAATTGTTCTTTGGAGATCATTTATCGAATAAGTTTCTTAACTAGGCGAATGTTGTGGTGGTTTTGAAGGAGTTGAATTATAGTTTAGAGTTTGGTGGATACAGGGAATCCTACCACCTTAGTCTAAGTTGGAGAAGGTCGTGGATCACTGCGAGCAGTCATCATTTTACTACAGTAGCTTTATTGGTGAGATCAAGTTTGCATTTATTTAAATTATTTATTGATGTTAACTTTCTAAAGTTATTTAAGATTTTATATTGAGTTTGGCCCAAGTATCCTCCCTGCACTTAAGCTCTAATAAATTTGTATTTCAATTTGAGTCTCATGCTATTTCTAACTTACAACTAAGTTAATTAAGTTAAGATTGAGGTAAGGCGTCCACTGAAACCTCGCAAGCTTGCTAGATCGAAATGTTCAAGCGAAAGATTAACACCAGTCTTAAGGAGCATAAAAAGGATATAAGATATAGAAAAATCATCACTGCCCTAACTAAAACATGCCAAGACATTAATAATCATGTTAAATTTAATGAAACTACAAAAATCATAAATTACAATAAGCTTGAATACTAGTTCTATCGTGAAACGGTAGAAATAGTCAATAATAGCACTTCTTGTAATGGAAATGAATCGAAAGCTGGTTTAGACTGATTGTGGTGGCAACTACTGGAGAAAAAAACAAAAAATAGAGGAAATAACATCGCTTGGCTCCAGCGTAGTTTAGTTAAATTATGCTTCAATTAAAATTTTTTTTAAAGTTTATATATACCAATAATAAATTATATTTAGGAAGTTCTTAATACATTATAAGGAAAATTAAACTTTTGAAATAAAAATTTTAATAAAAACAAAGTAATTTTAATAAAAACGATGTAAGTTAACGAGAATAAGTTAATAACGAGAGTTTATTCTTCATTTTTTTTATTTTATTTATCGATATTATTGTCAAAGGTGCTGAAAATGCACATTTCTCAAACACGTATTACTGAAGATTAAGATTTACACATCTTTCTTTCAACAGTTTTTATTTTTTCTTAAAATCTGCCCTTTTTAGACTACTGTTAAAATTATCTATTACAAAATAATGAAATATGACATTTTAGGAAATGATTTCCCAATTTAAAATACAATTCTGTTACAATAAATTATAATAAATGTATATTAAAACTGAAGCGTTTTGTCAAAAAAAGAAAAGAAAAAAGAAAAAGAAAGAAAAGAAAGAAAAAATATAGTTTTCGGACCGAAAAATCTTTTAAAGTCTTCTAAAAATTTCAGCTTAACTTTCATTAATTTAATATAAAACTTTAAAAATTATATTATTATCTAGATTGTTTTAAGGACCATTAATTCCCCACATGACTCTATTTAAAAATGACTTTTATTTATTTATTTATTTACTTTTTATATCTATATGCATTATTATATATATATATACATATATATATATATATATATATTCTTTAATTTAATGCCCCTGTGTTTTTTTAAGCTTTACTGAACGATAGAATTTTTATACACATTTAGGAAATGGATACAATAGAATGAAATAAGGTATATGGGCCAGTTTATTTTTATTACTTACAAACTTTGAATAAACACCATAAAATGCAAAAATGCAATAAACTCGCAACAATTGTTTCGGGTCGACCCGAACAATTGTTGCGACCCGAAACAATTGTTGCGAGTTTATTGCATTTTTGCATTTTATGGTGTTTATTCAAAGTTTGTAAGTAATAATTTTTACAACGCCAGTTTTGTGATGCTTCTTTATTAAATTTGTTGCAGTTTATTTTTACCCTTTATAATTTGGAATTATTTCGCTGAATCTTGTAAAATGGCGCTATTATTTCCACAAAATCTATAGCAAAAACCATAAATTCCATCTGAGTGAAATATCTTGAATTATTTTTTTAGATTTTGATTTTCGCTTCGATATCCATCCAAAAGGATTATTTTATCCCGTTATTTTTAATGGCGTTTATACTAAAAGAAAAAAATCGATTTCTTTTAATAGTTAAATGTCTATCTTGAAGATAACTTTTGTTCAGAATTTGGACATTTAATCCATTTAAAGAAATATTCCTTTCATTAGTTTCATTAAGTAATTAGATCATTATATGCTTAAAATGTTTCCAAAAAAAGATTAACACTGATTTTTAATTAAATATTAGCGATCTCATAAAATTTCTAAATATTATTTATCAGAACTTCTTATTTTTAGAATAGTACTGTAGTAAAAACAAATAGATATAAAAATAAATTAGAACATTGGCTTAAAAGTGCAATATTTTTGTGAGATAAAGATTGGAGAAATTGCGCACATAGCGGATCGGCTAGAAAGAGTAGAATAGACGAGTTGCGATTTCAAGTGGTTGTACAATATCAACAGTGTTGTGCCGACTTGAATGTGCATGTTTATTGCTTCAAGAGGCTAAGACAAAACATGGTTATTTTGCCTCGTTTTCAAAAACAAATGCTTAAATTTTCATAACCCTGCATAGGGTTTTCTATAGAACGGCACCTGTACAAATGTGTTTTATTTAAACAATTTCACAATTTCGAAATAAATTAGCAGAAGGTTACACCTGTGAAGAAATGTAAGATTTTTTTTTTCTACATTCGTGCTTAATTTGTTTTGCCTATTCAAGGATCGTGTATACTTCTTACAAACCTGAATAGTTGTTGTGCGACTTTGTTATATCTGATATTTGCATAGAATGTTTTTATCTATGTTCTTTCGGCATCAGTATTTTGGTGACATATTTTGCTATGTATTGTCTACAAATGTCAAAATATTTCGGATCTAATTATGGAAATTCCTTGGGTTGAATATATATATATATATACTTTATCCAATAATTCAACAATTCAACTGATTCAACATTCTTTTTGAAGTTTGGGAGGGAAGGATCTATACCGCTACGAATTATTTGATAGATATTGGGATTGGGTTTAATAGGCATATTTACATTGTATTTTTTTGCTGCATTTCTGATTTTGATTGAGATTCTACATTATAAGGCAGCAAAAGTTTCAAAAATTATGTATTCAGATGTAGTAGAGATGGACAATGTGTTGGTGTGTCGACACATCATTAGTGTGTCGAGGTGTCGAACTATTAATCTGTGCACAGTTCGATACATTATCGAAGTTTGGCACACTGGTTTCCTTCTCCTCCGTGATATTTTTCTATACATACAGTGATCAGATGAGAAAATTACATGACTTTTAACTGCCAATCAACTGTTCTCCCAAAAGGGTATTGATGCGTTGACACACCGACGCAGTGTGTCGACACAGTAAAATATATTGAAATGCCCATCATTAATATGTAGCCGTGAAAAGTTTCTCCCTGTCTTTTTGGAGAAAGTGTAATCAGAAGCGAAGAAGGTTGATCAAACTAAATATGACTTTTACCAACTTTCCTGTGATTACCAACTGTGAATACATACATCGTAAAGACATCTAAAGATTTTATATAGTGAATTAAAAAAAAAATGTAGAGTTGTTTTTTGAAACATCCATTTAAGAAATATAATAAAACTGATCTAAATAATCAGGCCAACTATCAGTTATCCTCTTCTAACCAACTATATCGGACAGAAAGATATCTATACTGGGGTTTATGCAACAAAATTGATTAAAATTCGTCTTTTTGAGATATCGATGTTGGTGCTACATCCAGTTTTACCAAAACTTCGCAAACACATCTGTACAGTGGATATAAACCGATACGTATGAAAGGATATTTAAAACGTAGATAAAATGGTGATTTTGCGAAAAATCTGTAGAACCATTTTTTAAGAAATCGAATGCAGACTTAAAATTGGGCTAAGAAATCAGGGCACCTAACAATTTTCCTGCAAGTAACCAACAAATGCATACAAAAAGGCATTTGCAAGATGGTATATATTACGAATTTAAAGAAAATCGTTTAAACAGTATTTGAGATAAAACTTAAATAAAGTAAGATCTGACTTACAGCTTTCCAATTTTGTACTAAAATTTGATAAACATATCAGAACACCTAACTTGTCTCATTGTAAATTTCTTTTGATTTTACTTTTTTCGTTTTTGAGATGTGACAAACAGAAGGTTTCCTCCCCTCCACACACACACCCTTCCCCACATGTTAATTGTGTCCAAAGAATCATATGTCGCGAATCAATCTATCACGGCTTTGCCAATTTTTGTTCTTGAACACCGAAGAAGGAAAAGAAAAAAGAAAAAAAAACAATAACTCTTAATCGCTAATTTCAAAAACTTCACGAAACTCTTACCCAAGAAACAAATAAGTGCTCCTATATGCAGACGACAGGAAAACAGAAACTGAAAGATGCCTATACAGCTAACGGAAAAAAACTTGTGGCGACTCTATTCTGGCTTAGTGCTGCAATGACTCAACGCTTCGCATAACTGTTGGATGTAAGCATCACGCAGCCATGGAGCACACTCTAAAATGGATAAAGGACTGTTGTTTACACTTCTTGATGTCGATACTGATGTTATGTTGTAGTTTTTGCATATTGTGTAGAACAACATTTCTGATCGATCATGCAGGAAGATAACATAGAAAATAATTCAGATATCAGAGAAAAAACTCAGAATAACTCAAATTATACACCAGCCAAGCTCAAATTGCAACATCCCAACTTTATGCTGAGCTTATTTTTTGGTGTGTCATTTTTAATGTAATATATCCCTATTATTCTATTTATTTTATACTTTATATTTTTATTTCTTAATTCAATGCTCTTTTCTGACATGACTGACTGACATGAGTTCTGGAAATTTAGGTTTTTAAATTATGCTTTTGTAAGTTAAATATTCATAAAAAGCCTGGATTGAATATATTATAAGGACTGGAAAATGCTCTCAAATATTTGTGTTTGGGACCTAACTCTACAATCTGTGAGACATTTTTGGGTCACAAATAATTTTCCCAATTTCCAATACTGGACACCGTATAAGTAAAGCAGTAAAGATACATAGCAATGATGTTAAATAACATTTTCTATGACATAATCAGTAATTTGGGTATTGTTTATATAATGCATCCTGAACTTATAATCAGAAATTATATAACTACAAATTAGAAAAGCCAAGTTTGACACCTTCATCTAAAGGCCACAGGGCTATTCATTCCTACATCAGTTGGTCGAAGGGAATATGGGCATTCTTGTATAAAAACAAATCGCATAAAATGATTTGGATTCTGAAGTTATAAAACAGCAATTTTTATTAACATTTTAAAAGAAAAACATCTAACGTACGAATAAATTGCGACAATGCTTTTCAATTTCGTTGTAAATATTAGCGCACAAAGTTTATAATTTCCTATTTTGAAACACAACAAGGTGTGTAATATATTTTTCTGCTTGATTTATTCCACTTTGTGTAAAGTTTACATTTTTGCATGAGTTCTACAGTACTGTGTATAATTAATTTTTTGTAGCATTAGAAATTCTGCTCTTATTTATTTTTTTTTAAACCTTATTTCTGGTTAAGTTTTTATTCTAACTATTTATTTGTTGAAATAAAATTTGCCCAATTAAAATAGAAAAAAAACACCAACAAAATCTTTCTAGTGTACTCCCTTAAGTTACAATTAATCGCTAACCTGATTTTTCTACCTGAAAGTTCGGCCTTTTAAATGCAAAGCTAACATCCTATTTCTTCCCAATTTTCAGTTTTATAATATTATACTCTGTCTAATCGCATAAATATAAGAAGCTAAATAAAATAAAATAACCATTTTAGTCTGAGTTTATTCATACTATTATAATAAAATTTTAAAACTAAACTAAATAAATAAGGGATCAATTGATAATAAAAACTCCTTTTCCATACATATTTAACCCGTTAGTAGTCGCATATCGGTCTTTTTGCCGCCCATCACTTATAAATTCCTCCTGCCAAACAATCCTTAAAGATAAAGTGGGGAAACTCTGTGTACCTCACCTTTGGGTGGATTTCCTCTAACATAGTATGTTTTTAAATCATTCCTGGTATTATTTGAGCAGTTAAAAACATTTTGCTTCTCAAATCGGTCTATTTGACCGCGACGCGACCACTAACGTTGATTCATTTCTTTCCCTAATTCCGGTTTTTCAGACATGTTAGAGTTTTGAGGGAAAACTTCGCGTGAATTAAAGGCACTTCATCTTTCTCTACTGGCTTTCTTTCGGCTTTCCCCCAACACTAAACAGCAGCGGCAAAAAGACCGACACGCGACTAATAGCGTTATAAAAAATGACGCGACTACTCTCGGGTTAACATGAAAAATTTAGTGCATAACATATTTATAATTATCAAACAATCAATTTACGCGTTTAGAAAACTACAGCAGAAAACTTTGTATATATATATATACTTCTTTTTAAAGTATGAATGATCGTGTAAGTGATCCGAACCATTAACATGACATAGATTAAAAGAAAAAAAGAAGAATCTGTGATAAATAAGTATATAAATGCAAAAACCTTAAATGCAACATTATCATCTTTTCGTATTTTATAATACACATTAAAAACATTGAAACACCTCTTTATATACAAAAGTGGATGTTTTGTTAATTTTTAGTAAGATGTGAAGTTTAAAATTTCCACTGACCGAATTTAAAACGTTCTTATATATAACTAGCCAAATAAATACTATAATTCAAATAAACGTATTGTTTTAACGCAAAAGAAAGGTTAAAATCCAAACAGGAATATTTTTAATAAACAATATAATCTTCACAACGCAAAAAAAACAAAATAAAAAATACATCTTCCTATGCTAACAATAATGAATTATACATAATAATGTAGGACGCATGCAAATGTGTAAACTTTGTGCAAAGTGGAAGAAATAAATGAATGTATACACACCTTTCTATGGTTCAAAGTACAAAATTATGAACTTTTTAAGTTAATACTTACAATTAAATCGAAAATCCACGGTAAAATCGGAAGAACGAAAACAACTTGTGTACTAAGCGAAACGGACCGAAGCTAGATGATAGACATGAACGGAAGGGAATTGAGTCTTCTTCGGACTGGTTCGAGGATTTCATCAGGAATTTCTCTGGATTTTAGTGATTGGTCTCTGGTTACGTCTAAAGAAAGGAATGGCCTCTAGCGCATGTTCAGATACTACCATTTTGGTTTAAAAAACGTAGCTTGTATTTTAATGTATAAGATTATTAGATATATTTTCTGAGATATATATGTGCGTCATAAATTTTAAGAAAAAATACCAATACTGTTTAAGATCGCTTAAAATACGTACAAATCCATTTCAACAGAGGGAAAGAAAACATAGATGAATAGCAATGACTGCAAATGTTCTCGACGTATTTGTCTTAAAAATTGTGTAGATGCGCTCGCAGAAAAATACGCCATTATTCGAAATTTGCTAAAATATTTAATTTAGAAAATTCAATTAAATAAGGATTATAAACCTTTCATTTCTTTTCTAGAAATTTAACGTTTTTGTTGAATCCTTATCAGTCTCTATTGCGTGAAAGCAGACTGAATTTACATTTAATACCTGGACATCGAAAAAATATTTTTAACTTTATTTAACCATATACTATTAGTTCTTTTAGGTTGATTTCTCTAGAAATTTATTTGCTATTTGATTACCCTGTGTTGAAAAACGAAAAAAATAACACTACTCTTCCGAGTGAGCCAGACTGTTTTTTTCTTCTTCTTCTTCTTCTTCTTTTTTTTTTTTTTTTTTTTTTCGTTATTCATGAGTGATTATTTTGATTATTTCTCTTGACATTTATTACAGTTTTGTTGAATATTTCTCAATTCATGAAGTATGAAAACATACCAAATTTATTTTTCATAACTTCAGTGCTGATAATTACAAAATTGTCCCATTGAAGTGTGATCTTTCTTATAAACCCAATATCTACTGTTTTTTATTTTATTTATTTTATTTTATTTATTTTCTCTTATTTTTTTTTTTTTTCATAATCTTAACGAAGGAAATTAACTTATTTCCTTTGCTAAAAATTATAAAATTTACATATTAAAAAAAAAAAAAAAAAAAAAAACTCTTAGATTTTTTTGTTAACACGTTGAGCGCCACGCAAATTCTTAAAATCCATTAAAATTCCCTAATGATTCCTCCAGTAATAAATAAAAATTAAGCAATTTTTAATAAATTTTCAATCATTAAATGTAATATTTTTAGTTTTAAATCCTATTTTATATCCGCCACCGATGGTTGACGCGGCTTTATATAATACACTGCATAAAAAAAGTAGACGGACACTTCTTTACAGTTTTTTTCTTCGTTTAATAGGAAATGTCAATTAAAATTCTTTAACATGTTTATACTTATCAATATTCATATTTTTGAAAGAAATATAAAAATATTCAATTATTTATAATTTTAATGTAGGGAAATGCAGAAAAGAGAAAAGATATACATTTGCAGAATACTTTTTTTTAAAAAAGTAGACGGACACTGGTCAAAAATTGCAATTATCTAAGTGGGTGTGTCTTGCGGAACACCAGTTTTGCATGTACATGTACATTTGGCATTTTGCCAATTGCTAACGTGCTTTGCAAGGTTTTACGTAGTTAAATTTCTTGGAGATGAATGCGCCATGCCACGAGGAATTCCTCAAACGAATTACCAGAGAGGACAGATTATAGTGCTGAAAAATGTTAATAAAGGAGTCAGAGAAATTCGTAGGCTACTTCTAATAAGCAAAAGTAGCATCAGCGATTTTCTACGTGCTCTTGAAGCCCATGGCGTAAGGAAAAAGGGTGGCCGCCCAAAGTAACTTTCGCTTAGAGACCAAATAAAAATTTTTACTGTGCTGAAAAAAACTGGAGCATCAATTACCAGAGTTCGAATAAGCACAGGAATTACTAACGTAACTTCTGAGACAATTTATAACTACATTAAGCAATCAGAGCTCTTTCAATATAAGAAGAGAAAACATCATCCATGCTGGAAGGATCGCCACTTGACAGAACGCGTACAGTGGGCTCAAAACCATACGTTTTGGACTACAGAATGGATATCTGTAGTTTTTCAGATGAGAAAAAAATTAATTTAGACGATCCAGATGGATATCAATATTATTGGCACAGTTTGGCGAAAGAAGACAAATCGTAGTTTACTCGGCAAGTTGGTGGCGGTGGCGTGATGATGTGGCTAGCTGTTGGCTATGGTGGAAGGACAAATTTAGTCTTACTAAGTAAGAAGAAGACTCACAAAGATTATATTGAAACACTAAGCAGTGAGCTTTTGCCATTTGCATGTGATCTTGGAGGAGAAAACTGGATTTTCCAACAAGATGTAGCGCCAATACACACCGCTAACAACATTAAAACTGGTTTCATGAGAACAACTTCAATGTTTAATCCTGACCAGCCAAGAGTCCGGATATGAATCCTGTAGAAAACATTTGGGCTGTACTTGTTCATAAAATTTATGAGGGTGGACGCCAGTATGAATCAATTCACCAGCTCAAAGAAGCTCTTACAAACATTTGGGAAATTCTCAATCTCATTGATTCTATGCCTAACAGAGTATACGAACTTATTAAAGCAAATGGAAGACGAACCCCTCACTAAAAACGTTATATTTTAGAGATATAAGATGTGTCCGTCTCCTTTTTTTAAGAAAAATTACAGTGCAAATATGCACCATTTTTGTTTCCTGAATTTTTCCACTACATAATTCAAAAGGATGGAATCTATATCCTAAAAATAATAATATATCATGTCTCAAGAATATTATTATATTAGAGAAATGAACCTCATACCTCTAATTAAAGAAATAAACGGCTTTAAAGTATCAGAGGTAAGTGTCCGTCTACTTTTTTTATGCAGTGTATTTGACACTATCAGGCACCGATGGATGACAGGGCGCTGAACGTTTTAATTTTTTATTGGTACTGCTTTTATTTTCGAGGTAAAACTTTCACTGAAATGTTTGAAGTATAACATGTTCTGCACACTCCTAAAGTTCCTAGATGATTTCTTCAGTACTTTGAGATATATGACAAAATGTCTAGAATCTAGAATGCCTGACATAGCGCTCAACGTGTTAAATTAAATATTTTTCTGTAATGTAATTTCAGTTATGGAACAGTTATTACTAACATAATATTGCATTATTTTAAATACGTAATGATACCGCCTTGATAAATTTCTCGTACGATTAAAGAAAGGTAGAAGATAGTTTAAATTTATTATTATTATTATTAGTTTATATATATATATATATATATATATGAGGAGTTGGGACTTTTTATTGGCAAAGAGAAAAGCTCTTGATCACACTGGTACTAATATAAACAACTCGTTTCTGATTACTAAACATTGTGAATATCCATGTTTTGTTACAACTAAATATTATTTTTTATTCGCGAACGATAAAAAAGAGAGAATAATTCTTTTTCTTAATTTTCTTTCTGTAAAAATGAGCTTCTTTAACTCTGTCGAAAATTACTCAATTCTATAAACTCTGATATTTTAATAAATGCAAATAAATAATAATCGCAATTCTTTCAAATCTTATTCAGATATATTTCTAGTATTTTTCTTAATATTTCTGAGATTCAGCTGAATAAAGCAGAACCAAATTTATTTCGAATGCATACAAATCTCGGAACAACAATGCCAAACAATGTAGAGTATAGTTTTATAAAAACATACCACATTAGTTTCTTTCCTTCATAATCCTAATAAGTAAATAAAATTTATTTTTCTTGTTTAAAATCACGAAATTCCTTCAAATTTACTCAACCATAAAATACCTAGGAACATTTAGAAAATTGAGTAAATGTAATGAAATAAAGGAGATGATCCTTTTTATTTCATCTCCTGAGATTTCAGACAAATTTCCTGGGTCTATTATTTTTTCATATTATTTTACTTTCTACAAACCACATAATATCTATAAGATACACTCTGGAGAAATTTTGTTAACTTTTTCTTTATTTCTTTATTTTATTTTATTTTATTTTTTTAATCCAAAGCTGTAATATATATATATTAGTACAATATTGAATTCTTTAAAAAATATTAAAACATTATAAACTGTATTAATACGTAAGTTATATAGCTGGACAGTTATTACAATGGTTAAGTACAATTTAATAATTCTAATAACTGCTCAACCTAAACCCTTAAAATAGTTCTTTTTTCTCAATTCAGTTTGCAAACAAAACTATTTATTTATTTGTTCCTTTGCCAAACAAAGCATTTAATTTCATTATTTATATTCAAGTCACCTAGGTAAAGTATCTCAGTTAAAATATTATGTAATTAAAACAACAACAACAAAAATCATGCGTCAAATAGACATTTTTATTTAAAAGAAGCATTTAGCTAAAATGTTATCTGAAACAAATATTTGAAAAGAATAATTCTTTTGAAAAAAAAAAAAAAAAAAAAAAAAAAGGTATAATTATTATGAACCAGAATTAAAGCAAAAACTTTTATAAGTATACATGTTAACATTTTTTATTGTTCAATACTTATAAAAGCGTTATCAGACAAAGTTCGATATGAGAATCATTAGCACATACTACCTCACAAACAAGTTTAAGGAAACGGTTCAAATATTCCTTTTTACAGTTTCCCTCAAGTATATTCTTCAATCATGAACTTTAGACTGCTTGTATCTCCTACAGTAGTTCAACTCCCCCAAACAGAAAATCACGATTCCAGAATATTTTCTATCTTTATTCCTCTCAAACATCTTTCAGGCGAATTACCACCAAATGTTGAGTCCGATTTTTATATTTGCAGATTTCGTTTATGCTTAAAATTAACCCTACATGCGGCTGGAGAAAGACTTTCAGTAACTTTGAGATATCTTATACTTTAGATAATAAAATTTTCCGTGTAATATCAACTTAATAAGTACATGAAAAGTGATATTTTTCACTATTTAGTCTTAATTTTCACTTAACAAACTGCTCAGTTGCATTAAAAAGCATTAAAAGAAATACTTAAAAAATATTTTCAAGATGTAATAAAAATCGTAAAAGAAAAAAAAAAAATATTTTAAAATCTCACAATATAGATAAACAGGTGACCTAAAACTATATTATTCCTAGGTGCTTGAACTTTTCAAATTTATATTATTGCAAATTACTAAACAGCAAAACAAAATTATTATTTTTCTAATTATATTAAATGCATGCAGTTAAATTCTATCTTTTTTCTTTCTTCCTCTTTTTTTTTCAAATTAAGCATAAAGAGAAAAAAAAACATTTATTTTTATTTTAACACAGTAATTTACCCGAAGAAGGGGGGGGGGGGGTCAATTTAAAATACGTGTCTTATTATTAAATACGCAAATAATAAAAACTTTTTTGTTGTTGTTGTTGTTGTTTTCAAATGAACTCTTTTGTTCTTCTCTTTTATATATATATTTTTTTTTATTATTTAATTACTTTCCGAACACTATAGTGAGGAAAGTATTGTAATCATGTCAAAAATCCGAATTGGAGATTTTGATGTTTCTATACGTTTCGAGGTCCCCTGAGTCCGTTTCCACTATTTTTACGATGATGTATGTATGTGTGTGTGTATGTGTGTATGTGTGTGTGTGTGTATGTGTGTATGTGTGTGTGTGTGTATGTGTGTATGTCTGTGGGTGAACACGCTAGCGTCTAAACGCTTTATTCGAATAAGCTGAAATTTGGTACGTATATTATAAGTCACCATAGTACGAACCCTATAGATTTTGGTGAATCTAGCACTTGTAGTTTTTTTACAGGGACACAAAGAAAAATTCTTTATCATTATGGCCTATGGGACCAAAATCTTAAAAGTGCGATAGCATCTAAACGCCTTATTCAATTGATCAAAAAATTTATACACATATTATAGGTCACAGTTACTCAATCTGTATAGATTTTGGTGAATCTAGCACTTGCAGTTTTTTTACAGGGGCACAAAGAAAAATTCTTTATCATTATGGCCTATGGGGCCAAATTTTTAAAAGTGTGATAGCGTCTAAACGCCTTATTAATCTGAGCAAAAAATTTGTACACATATTATAGGTTACAGTTGCACCAACTGTATAGATTTTGGTGAATTTAGCACTTACAGTTCTTTTGCAGGGACACAAAGAAAAATTCTTTATCATTATGGCCTATGGGACCAAATTTTTAAAAGTGCGATAGCATCTAAAGGCCTTATTCAATTGAGCTGAAAATTTATATGAATATTATAAATTGCTGTTGCACTAACTATAAGCATTTTGGTGAACTAGCATTTATAGGTTTTTTACAGGGACACAACGAAAATTCTTTATCATTATGATCTATGGGCTCAAAGTTCAGTAGCGTTAAATAAAACATCGTGTAATATATGGAGAAAAGTACTCAAACACTCTATTATGGTTTTCTCTCTTTTGTTCGTTTACCAACTCCTCTTTTTTTACTTTATCTACAAAACTGTTAATTACTCAATGTTCGGAAAGTCGAGTGGAGTCACTCCAGATTTTTTTTTATACATTTCTATACGACTGTAAATTTGAAACTTCTTCACAATCAAATCAGTAAAAATACATCTATACAGATTTTTTTTTTCTTTTAGAAACATGTTTGTTTATAAAGCGAATTTTTAACCGAATAAGTTTCATTATTTTTCTTTTTGTTACAAGAGATATTTACATAATTTAAAGAATGTAATATAATATATTATAAATGTATTCCCTATATAATACAAATGTCTATATAATATAAATGTATTGAACTAAAAAAATTATAATATGCTATGTGAATCACAAAACATTTGCCTATCTCCTTCTAATATTGTAATTGGTTGCGAAACCCCCTAGTAGAGTGGCATGTTTACCATAAAAAACAACTTCGCATTCTTGCACGATTTTTTTTTTTTTTTTTTATAATAATAATAATAATAATAATATATATATAAAAAAAAAAATAAAAAAAAAAGTACACAAAGCCCAAAATATTTGAAAACTCCAGGTGACATAACAGAATTAAGCAGTTAAATTAGAAAGCTCCATTAGTAGCTGACAGATTTTGGTTAGTTTGTTACGGAGGAAAGGGTGGTCAATAATATTACTTAATCAATTTTGAAGAATGATTTACTAAGTTTGCCTTTATATAGGTAAGTGCACCAGTGATTGACACTCTTCGAACAATCTCTTATGTTTTTAATGTTCTAGTCATCAGAAAATATTTTTAGAAACCTTAAGTTAGTACATATGGTATGAAAGACATTCAGAACCACATATATGTTAAAATATATACATTTGATAACAATTATTTTTTTATGAATTTTTATTTGACACCCACTTAATGTTCCAGTAATTGCGACGATGCCAGTTTTTCATTTTATCAGTAATTGGCCTCTATGTTCCAGTGTTTGACACGACACTGCTAGTTATTCATCTTACCAGTTATTAGCATCCTATGCTCTAGTGTTTGACATAAAATGTTAAAATTCTTATGTAAAATTCTTATGTAATGTTCTTATGTAATGTTAAAATTCTTATGTAAAATATATTATTTTATTATTTTTCTTATTTATTAATTATTTCGAGGTAGATGTTAATTACTGCAGCATGACAATCACTGGAGCACCTACCCTACAAGAAATATTCTGATATATAACCATACCATAAATGTATAAAATTTCGGTATAAAATTCTACCTGCTCAGCCTAAACGTATGCTAAAACTTAAACAGCACCAATTTTTGTCTCTGAATTAATATCAAAATAAATCAAAAGTTTAATAGAAGGCAAAATTTTGATATCTGGTACACGTACGATGAGATAGAAAGACTTAGAGTGACTTCCTAAAACGTTCAAATCGTGTTCAGTAGATCTCAAAACATGAAAATACATTGAAAACGTCCACAAACACAATAATTTATTATAATCTAAATCAAAGAAAATGCAAGTTATGTTTAATGTTTAATCAAAACATCCGATACTTGATTACTCTGATGTTTCTAATGATTTTAATGATGAAGTACAATTAATTTTTAATTTAATAATACTTATTGTTTTGCTTGTAAAATTTATGCAATAATGCTTCACCTTATCATGAAAAACGGCAGTTTTTTGAGTGACGCAAGCGGAGGGACAAACGGGACGCTGCGAACTCATAATATACGGCTAGTTTGACATCAAAGAGATTTGTAAAAGCCGACACTTAATATCTCAGCAAATATGCCATATTTTGTTCTGATCTTTTCAGAATAGTCTTTTATCTTCGGTCTTAATCTATCCTGAAAATTTTACATTTCTACACGCAGTATGTTTTGAGATCTGAATCTCAATTTAAAGCCAAAAAGGGAAAAAGGTTGGTGTAATGGACTGAAATTCTGAAAAATATCTCTAAAACGGCTCGAAGGATTTTCATATAATTAATATATGTTGTTAATAGGATTTTTCTGAATCTAGTAACGTTTTCGTTTTTTTCAGGAAAACTCTTGTTTTTTATATAAATCGCTTTAAATATGGAACTATATTACTCCGCCAATTACATATGTTTCTTCGGGTGAAAACGCTGTTATCCGGTTCTTACTTGTGAGGTATGCGGGTTGGTTTGTTGACCGACTAGAATGCAGCCAACGAATTATTTAGAATTTTTTTTTAACGCAAAAGTACTTTATTACATGTTTAAAATATTTATTGTATGTATACTAAGTCAAATTCACTTAAATATATTTTCTCTTCTGTTATGAAAAAAATATTTTTGATTTCAAAATTTCATATTTAGTCAAAAAAATATTTAGATGATATTTTAAATAAGGAAGTATTTTGTAATTTTAGATATTCCATTTTATCATAATAATGATGAATTTACAATTTTTTAAAGCTAAAAATTTTTAATCATTCCTGAACATCGATTTTATAATAACTCAATGATTTGCAATTCCTATTCATGTATCCTTACGCGCCGGGAATACAAAAAAACAGCAAATAGAGTTTTGGCGCCATCTATCGTTTTTATTTCAAACATACTATTTCGTAAATACATGTATATATATTTTTTTCTTTTTAAAAATTAAAAATCTCTTTTGAAAATACAGTTAGAGTTTATTCATTTATTTATGTTTCAGACTTTAAAATAATATATATTTTAAATATTAACATAATCAAAATTTTTTTATTATTATTCAAAGCAATAATGACTACGGGATGAAACAGTGCTTACACTGTTTATTAGAAAAAGCAGTGTTTTTAATAAACAGTGTTTAAACAGTGTTTTAGTAAAATTCATTTTTCACGAATTTTATTAAAATTCATGAAAAATGTGTCAAATAGCAATTATTAAAAAACACGTCAAAATAAGTAAATAACATCTTTACTTTGAAACCCATAATAATTTATTTCAAAAAAATTATTCTTTCTTTTCTTTTCTTTTTTTAATTAATTAATTTGTGCATGAAAAATTCTATTTCATAAATATATTTACAATTGCAATAAACAAAAAATCCTCCTTTAATTTTAAATAACTATTTCTACCTGTTTCTAAACATTTTCGGTAAAAAAAAAAAAAAAAAAAAAAAAAAAAAGTTAAATCTGTATGTATATGATTTTTAATATAAACTACTAGATGGCGCCACTACATTTAATTTATTTTTCTTAAAAAAAAAAAAAAATAAATAAATAAAAAACTTTTAATTGCTTCGAAACATGTAGAAATAATTATTTAAAATTAAAGGAGGGTTTTTTGTTTATTGTAGTTGTACATATATTTATAAAATAGTATTTTTATGCAAAAATTTCATTTTTTTTTAAGCTTTACTTATATTTTCCATAAAAATTTTCTCCAGGTGATTTTATCTTATTTTTAAAATTATAGAAATATAAAGCTTAATTTATATTTTGTCTATTTTTCCCCCAAACGTTTTATATGAAAATATATACGAAGTAATTTTTACCTGCACTTTTGATGAAAATTTAAATTGTGAATATTGAAGCAGTATACTTAGCCTCAAAAGGGGAAAGAAAATATATAAAATTCCATTTTTAACATTTACTTGATTTTTTCTTTAACTGTTTAATTTGTAATTCTCTAAAAAGAAACTTGCAAAATGTAAATTAAGTAATTCTAACTTAAATTTGAAAATTTTCACTTATTTTTCTTTTTTTTTTTTTAAGAGTTTGAGAATCCCAGTCAATATTTTTTCCTAGTGCGAAGCTTCTCCATTTTGTTTCCAAGTGGCAGGCTACTTGAAAATTTGTCAATATGATAACGTTTGAAATACTGAATTAATTCACACTAAATTTGAAGTGTAGATTTATCTCAGAAATGTATTTGATATGTTCATTTGCCAACTTAATCCACCCTCTTGTTTCCCTGTGCCAGCACACTGAAAATTTCAAATTTACATTAGAAAGGTTTTATGAACCGATTTGCTTAAAACTCCATATACACATAGCCTTCATTTATAAATCCACTAAGTCCATTAATAAATTGTAGCTGCCATTTTGAAAAAAATAGTGGCAACTTCATAAGAAAAGATAAATTAGTTTACCCTTCCTAGGAGCGAGAAGGACTTGTTTTAATTTTTTTTATCAATAACCACTAAAAAGTAATGATATCAGTACAAAAAACCCTTAACGGCTTAAAAGTTTGTGACGCCGCTACTTTATGACTATACGAATTTGAAATATGAGTCTTAAAAATAATGATATTAAATTTTAAGTGACGCTTTGCAATTAGTTAAAATATACATAGATTTTCTTATTTGATCATTCACTTTTATATTTTATTTATATTTATAATGCAAACGTAATATTTTTAACTTGAAGATCAGACAGATATATAAAATATACTTACTGATGCTTTTTCATTCGCACTTCAAATTCAAAATAACAGTTTTAAAAGGAATGATATAAAAATTCCAGTGGCGCCTCGGTGTTATTTTAAAAGATTTGTTTTTAGATTCCAATAAAATTACTTTGTTTTGTCTAATAAAGTATATTTACACATTGAAACAGTGCTTTTAATTTTCAAATATACTGTCAAATAATTATACTTTCACTGAGTTAGCATTATAAATTAAAATTATTTATTTCAATAAATTGATTTATCTTTTGCGTCACGCTATCCAAAACTGCAAGTAAAATTTGTGTAAATGTTTTCTTTATGTCACACTACCTCTTTGAGCAAATTTTCACTTAGTTGGACACTATGATACTATGTTTTGGATAGCGTGATGCAAAAGATAAATCTATTTATTGAAATAAATAATTTTAATTTATAATGCTAACTCAGTGAAAGTATAATTATTTGACAGTATATTTGAAAATTAAAAGCACTGTTTCAATGTGTAAATATACTTTATTAGACAAAACAAAGTAATTTTATTGGAATCTAAAAACAAATCTTTTAAAATAACACCGAGGCGCCACTGGAATTTTTATATAATTCCTTTTAAAACTGTTATTTTGAATTTGAAGTGCGAATGAAAAAGCATCAGTAAGTATATTTTATATATCTGTCTGATCTTCAAGTTAAAAATATTACGTTTGCATTATAAATATAAATAAAATATAAAAGTGAATGATCAAATAAGAAAATCTATGTATATTTTAACTAATTGCAAAGCGTCACTTAAAATTTAATATCATTATTTTTAAGACTCATATTTCAAATTCGTATAGTCATAAAGTAGCGGCGTCACAAACTTTTAAGCCGTTAAGGGTTTTTTGTACTGATACTTTATACATGAGAAGTTTACATGTTTTGAGAGGTCTAGAACACAATTTGACCATTTTTAGAAAATGTCTGTCTGCCTCTCTCTCTCTTTCTGTGTGTGTGTGTGAGAGAGAGAGAGAGAGTCAAAAAATTTGTTGCGACTGTATTTTCGGAACAACTATTTAGAATTGTATATAAATTTACATGTAGATGCACCTTGACCTACATTAGTGCCTATCAACTTTTGGTGTCAACCGCTCAACAAGTGGCGCTGCTATACAGCGATTTCCGCAATTTAAAAGGAGGCTACATCTCAAGTTCTATTGCTTATAATCAAACAAACCTCATATGTAGAAAGGTCATTATGATACATTATGCTGATTCAATTTGAATGCTTATCGGCCAACAGGTGGCGCTGCTACACAGCAATTTACGCAATTTAAGGGAAGGCTTCTCCGGAAATACTGCTCAGAATTGCATATCAATTGTCATCTAGATGTAGTTTGAGCTAAATTAGTGCCTGTCAACTTTTGGTGTCAACTTCTCAACAGGTGGCGCTGCTACACTGTGAATTTAAGGAAAGGCTATATCTCAGGTTCTATTGCGTATTATAGAACAAAACTTGATATATGAAAAGACCATTATGAGACATTATGCTGATTCAAGCTGGATGCTTATAGGCCATTAGATGGCGCTGTTATACCCGAAAATTCCTCTACAACGCAAAAGCGATATCTGAACTTGTATGGAATATACCTGTACGAAACTTGATATGGGAGATAACCATTATGAAAGCGCATTTTTTAAGATGTTATTTATAGATAATAAAACTGTCTTTGGATATTTAGTGTTAGTTTTCTCTAAGATGAAAATCATTTTCATTCACCGTGTTAGATAATTTTAATAAATAATAGTTTTAATATATTATTTGCACTCAATGAATTTGTATAGAAAAACATAGAAGAAAATCTTTTGATAGCCACAGCATACCAGTTGTGTATAAGTACTTATCATTTTCATTAATGTATTCCAATGAAAACGCTTTAATTTCAAAATTATTTAATTGCTCGTCTAGAGAAAAGTTTGAATTTTCATTCTCAAAAAATAGCTATATATAAACTATAAAAAATAAAAAATATGTCTTATTGTCTTGATTAGTAATGTGTATAAAAATCGAGAGTAGAATCATAAGAAACTGAACCGTCTGATTAGTAAATGGAATTTTTATTTTTCAAAGAATCTGGATGGGAAATCTATTATTTTTCATGAAACCTTAGAGCATAGAAACTATTTATTTTTCATTTTTGAATTAAAAAAAAAAAAACTGTGTTAATTTGTATCAACATCAATATAAAATAAACTAGTTGGCATTGGTGGACTCTGCTCAGTTTCCCATTATATTTATGTTATCATAAATTTCTAGTGCGAGACGTATTATAATCATGTTAAAAGAAATGAATTTGACCAAAGCATGATACAGTGACAGAATGAAATTCCCGCCTAATAGGCTATCCACCGTTCACTTCGATATATTTATCTTATTCTAATCTATTAATTTATTTTATCAGGGCCAATTCTGTTGTTTAGTTTTCATGCTACTATTTCAAATGCAATAATCCTCAAAATTCATATTTATATCAAAAATTTACAATTTCGCCATGTTGATAAAATCGTAAAATACGAATAATTTACGAAATTTTCCTATTAGAATATTTGCATTCAATCATGTTCAAATATCATAAATGTAATTTTGAAGTTGTCTAATGTATTTATGATCCTCAAAATGGAAGTTTATGCTCAATTTTGCCTTATTCTGACATGTTAAGTAAATCGTAAATTCCAAATAACTTACGAATTTTTTAAATTGGAAAAATCATAGTCTATGATATTCATGTCAGTATCCAAAATAATATTTAAAAAGTGGTTTGACATCTTTACGATGAAAATATCCCTCAAGATTGACGTTTATGTGAAATTTTGCCTTTTTCTGCCATGTTAAGAAATTCGTAAGTTTCCAATAACTTACGAGATTTTTATATTGGAAAATTCATAGTCATTAATATTCATGCCAGTGTTCTAAATAATATTTCAAAATTAGTCTGACATCTTTACGATGAAAATATCTCTCAAAATTGACGTTTATGTGAAATTTTGCCCTATACTGCAATGTTAAGAAATTCGTAAATTTCCAATAACTTGCGAAATTTTCAAAGTAGCATATTTATAGTTACTGATGTTCATTCCGGCATCAAAACTGATATTTTAAAACTGGTCCGACATTTTTACAGTAAAAAGTTTCCATTTAATGCACGTTTAAGTGAATTTTTGTCCTATTCTCCCATGTTAAGAAAATCGTAAATTTCTAATAACTTACGAAGTTTTTTATTTCGAATGTTGCAAATGAATAGGGTTCTTGCCAGTATCGAAAGTAATATTTTAAAACTGATCTGACCTCTCTGCGATCATTTGTTCGTGAGATATCGTGTAAACAGACTAACAAACTAACGGACTAACACACTAACGGACTGACACACTAACGCACTGACACACTGACACACTAACAGACACCCTACAGACAGACACCATACAAATTTTGTCATTTTCGGATTCCTCACACCTGAAAACGTATAAAAAAGTCAAAAAACCGAGGTCGAAATTTTTCACGATTACCTAAGTTCCCCATACCTATAGTATGATGGGAAACTAATAGCAGAGTTTATTTTTCCTTTTTTTTTTTTTTTTTTTTTTTTTTTTTTTTAACTTTATTGGTATTATTTTTGAAGATGCTGAAGATGTGCGTCTCTCAGTTGCATATTTCTGAAGATGATGATTTATACTACTCTCTTGCAATAGATTTTACTTAAAGACAAAACTGTACGTTTTATGCAATTTTTAAAATTTCTATATCAAGAAGTAATGAACTATATCTCTTTCCGAAATGAATTTCTGATTTAAAATACAATTCATTTAAAATTAATTACAATGAAAATACATTAAAAGTAGAGCGTTTTGTCAACAAAAAGGAAAATATATAAATTCCGTATCAAAAACATTCGCTTAAATTTCGGCTTAACTTTTTCAATATTATTTACTATCTACCAATAAGTATTTGGACACTTTCGAATTTCGACTTTTTTTTTTTTTTTTCTATATATATTAAAAAAAAGTTACTGTCACTGGCGTCAAATTTTTTGTCTGCGACAGCATCTTCTAGCGGAGGGCAGGGTCCTTCGCGTCATGAGAGGTGTATCAATGTGTTCCGAATACTCCAAGGAAGACATTTCAGCTGCTTAGAAAGAAGTTATTAACCTAAAACGACAAGTTTATGAAGGTACTCTATTTGCCATTTCGAAGAAAGTTTCTTCCAGTGACATTGTTCTTCTGTCATTTTACACGGGAAAATTGAAATATGATCCATGGTTGTACGTACGTAGGTAGGTTCGATTTAACGTCGCACCAGTACTGCGCTATGGGTAATTGGCGACGGTCTGGGACGCACCTCTAGAGATGTTCCGGTCCCATGCCATCACAATTTTGATCTATTTTGGAAGCCCCCCCCTCCCCTCTTTGGTGATCTGCAGAGATATAGTGTGAGTGGGAACATGGAGGACTTTGCGGTCACGACAGATTTTTTGTGCAGCAGCCACGATTAGTGTACACGACGGTCTTTGGCCGGCTCAAGTATCGAATCGGCAATCTTCCAATTACGTGCTCGGCGCTTTACAGACTACGGTACCGCTGCCCGAAACCATGGATGTAAAAAATAAAAAAAGAAAAATATAAACTTTTTTTCCTCTACTTTTAGAAAATTAATTTTCTTACACCGGAAAATTTAGGGCTACATACAAATGGAATGCTTGAAATTTCGATAACGTAGATTTTGCAGGTTTTTTGCAAATACAGTCGGCAGCAAAAGTATCCGAGCACTAGCGAAAATTCCTATGTAAAAAAAGTACACTTAATGCAGTTTTGTTAAATAAATCCTTGTCGAATCCTGTTCTTAGTCAGTCTATGAACATGATTCGACAAGGATTTATTTAACAAAACAGTTTTAAATGTGCTTTTTTCACATAAGAATTTTTGCTAGTGCTCGGATACTTTTGCTGCCGACTGCAGTCATAAATCTGGAACGCTTGCAAATGGCTTTGCAACTGGAAGTGTTTCATTTTTATGTACCCCTTAAATATGATTCATGGTTGTAGGTAGGTAGATAATCAGGTAGGTTGTGTTTGATGTCACACCATTAATGCGCTATGGATAATTGGCGACGGTCTGGGACGCACCCCTACGGATGTTCCGGTGACATGCCACCACGAATTTGGTCCTACATGAAGGGGACGGTCTCCCGCTTCAGTGGCCCCCAGAGATATAATTTTGATGGGAACATGGAGAATATTGCGGCCACGACATATTTTACGTGCACCAGCCACCATTAGTGTGCACGACGGTCTTTGGCCGGCTCGTGAACCGAAACCTCAATCTTCCAATTACGAAGGAGTACCGCGGTCCTGATAAAAAGGTCCTGATAAATAAATAAAAAGGGTCATATACAGTCGGTAACAAAAGTGTCCGAACACTAACAAAAATTCCTATGTAAAAAGGGTACACTTCATACTGTTTTGTTAAATAAATCCTTATCGAATCATGTTCTTACACTGACTAAGAACAGGATTCGAAAAGGATTTATTTTAAAAAACCGTATGAAGTGTACTTTTTTTACATAGGAATTTTTGCTAGTGTTCGGACACTTTTGTTACCGACTGTACTAAAGCTGTAATCCAAAATGGTCTAGATATTATGAATTTATTTCCATTAAAAATATATATTATAAAATTATTATTTTTAATTTACATTAAATATATTATTATTATTAATTTACATTAAATATATTATTTTAATTTACATTAAATATACATAATATATATTTCATTTTGATATTGAATATGAGGATTTCCATAATAGTTTTCTGCCTTTGTCTTGTAATATGCACTATTAATATTCCTTTTCAGTGAAAGAAAACCGCGAACAGGCGAGCAGAGCTCTGCATGTGTTAATAAGTAAAGTGAGTCGGGGGGAAGGGGGAGAGGCGAAGCCTCCTTCGGGGGGTGGTGAGCGGAAGGAGCAGGGGGCAGAGTCCCCTAGTAAATATATAAAAAAGTTCTTTAGGAATCATCTTGAAAATTTGGTAGTGTACCGAATGTGTACAATTTTTCTAGTAAAATTATTATCTATCAAAATAATTTTCTATGAGGAATGCAGACGATTTTCACTTCAGAAAGGTATATTTTAAATGTTTAATGAAAGTTGATTTTGAGCCAAAAATCTAAGAAAATGCTTTTTTTCTTCTCTTTCTTTCTTTCTTTGATAACTTTATTTTAAATAATCACAGATCTGCAGTTCAACCATTCGTTTTTAAAATACTGCCTTTTTTTTTTTTTACTTTCTTCTATCTTCAATAGAAGAAAGTATTGGATTCGTAAAAATTTTCGATTTCGGGTTTTTGATGGATTTACACGTTTTGAGAGATGTAGAACACGATTTTACCATTTTTAGAAAATGTCTGTCTGTCTGTCTGTCTGTCTGTCTGTCTGTCTGTGTGTGTGTGTGTGACAAAATTTTGTGGCAACTGTATCTCTGGAACTACTGCACAGAATTTCATACAAATTGGTATGTAGTTGCACCTTGACATAAATTAGTGCCTATCAACTTTTGGTAAAAATCGTCTTACAGGTTGCGTTGCCATCCCGCTTTTTCTAAATTTTCAACAGGGTGATAAAGGCAAAAATTTTCAAGATGGGTATCTTTCGAAAGGTCTCGTCAGTACCTTTAAAACGAATGGTTGAACTATAAATCTGTGATAATTTAAAACAAAGTTATCGATTTTTTTTACTTTTTACGAAAAAAAAACTTAGAAAAAAAAATCTTTTTTTTTTTTTTTTTTCTCCCCTTAATTTTATCAAACTCCCACGGTTTCCGTGTTCTGACAAACTTAAACTAATTTTTGCTTTTTTCCCCTAATTTTGTCAAAGTCCTACGGTTTCCGTGTCTTGACAAACTTTAACATATTTTTGCATTTTTCTTCAAATTTTGTCAAAGTTCCACGGTTTCCGTGTTTTGACAAACTTTGACAAAATTTTGGGTAAAATGTGAAAATTATTCTAAATTTGTCAAAACACGGAAACCGTGGGACTTTGACAAAATTGGGGGGAAAACGCAAAAATTTGTTTAAGTTTGTCAGAACACGGAAACCGTGGGAGTTTGATGGAATTAAAGGGAGAGGAAAAAAAAAAGTGGGACTTTGACAAAATTTTGGGTAAAATGTGAAAATTTGTTAAAGTCCCATCTTTTTTTTTTTTTCCTCTCTCCTTAAATCTATCAAACTCCCACGGTTTCCGTGTTCTGACAAACTTAAACCAATTTTTGCTTTTTTCCCCTAATTTTGTCAAAGTCCCACGGTTTCCGTGTTTTGACAAACTTAGAATAATTTTCATATTTTACCCAAAATTTTGTCAAAGTCCCACTTTTTTTTTTTTTTTTTTTTTTTTTAAATTATTGTTGCTGAGTGAATTTGTATAGGAAAAGATAGAAGAAAGTCATGTGGTGGCCACAACATACTAGTTTTTTTTTATACTCATATTGAAAATTTACACCTTCCGAGCAGAGCTCTTGCCTTCCAGTGAGGAAGCTGTTCTCCTACACACATACATATCTTCCTAGTTTACTTTTACTATTAATAATAAATATTATTAATTTCACAATCATTTGTAAAAAATAATTGTTGTTTATTTACAGGAAATTTCGTCCAAAATGTTGACAGACCCATGTTACAAATTTTGATAGGCCACTAGATTAAGCCAAATTTTAAATAAAACTACCTATCAAACATCAACAACCAAGTTTGGTTGAATTTCATTCGTTGGTTTCAGATACAGTGTATACAAAATTTTCGATGCATACACATATAATATAGACAGACAAATATTTTCTAAAAATGGTCAAAACGTGTTCAGAAATTTTCAAAACGTGTAAGGGAAAAAAATGAATTTAGTGCTTTTTTTATACATGTAATATAGTAGAAAATTATAAAACATGGATTTAAAACTTGTAGAAAATTTACTATTATAAGTACATTCAAAACTAGAAAATAACTTTATTTAATATAATTTTTAATAATTTTTTGCACATTTTCTGTTATTCTAGTACTTATTTTCTAAAATATTAATCACTGGTTCTTTTATCAACTATCGTGACTCATTAACTTTATTATTTCATTGAAAATTTTAAGATTTTTTTACAACTAATTTCTCTAAAATACACACGTAAAAATGTAGAAGTTTATTTTACTTTAAAAATTATGGGGTATACCACTTACATTTTAGTAACAAACACTTATTTTTTGCAAAAAGATCCTTATCGATTTTAGTTTACATTGCCAATAGATTAAATTCTTTTTAATGTACTGCTTCTTTATAATGAAAGTGTAAGGGAAGGTCATCAATCAACTCTTCGTGTAATATGGAGAGACACGCCTAATTATAAAGAAGGTATGTATATGTTTGAAAAATATTGAAAGTTTTTTTGGCTAAAACTCGCCTGTCGTTATCTGAAAAATCAAAATATATATATTAATCTTCAGTAAACAATAATATGATGCATCTAATTTTTAGTAACTTAAATATACAGGGTGTTCCATAAGTCTCTAGACATTTTAAAAATTCATAACTATTGAATGAATTGTTAGAGTTGAACGCGGTTTGCGAAAAAAACATTCCCGTGAAGAATTTTTTTTTTTTTTTTTTTTTTTTTTTTTTGTAAAGAAAAAATAAGAATTAAGCTAATTGTCGATAGAGGGCGCTATGTGTGAACAGATCATTCATTTGCATGAAGACTTGTACTTATTTGCATGCAAATGTTTACAAGCATATAAATCCTATTATTGTATGTGTCCGTCGTCACAACAAATTACATTTTGCAAACGAGTTATAACACTGCTAATTGAAGCTTCAGTCGGCGGTTCTTACCTGAGGAAAAACATCTTCACCAAAAACGCTTTATCCAACCAAGTCAGCATCGCAATTAAAACTTCATGTATGCACAAGTAGGAGGCAAAATAAGAAATAAACTGTTCTAAACGCAAAATTGTGCAATTTAAGGAACTTTCATTTGCATAGTTTTCTTTTACATCCGTTCGAAACATTTAACTACCTATTTGTCTAACTATCATCGACAAAAAATTTAACGACATTTTTTTCTTTATCAAAAAAAAAAAAAATAAATAAATAAAAAATATCGCGAAAATGATTTTTTTGCAAACTGTGTTAAATTCTATCAATTCATTAAATAGTTAAGAATTGTTTTTAAAAATGCCTACAGACTTATGGGACACACGGTATATATTATATACATATATATATATTATCATTTATGGGTGTACACTACACAGTAAGAAGTTTATAACTAACGTTACATAAATCATTAGGTATATTACAAAGATATAAAGTGTGCTTAGTTCTTTTGAACTTTTGTATATATTTATCATTGCAGGGTTCATAATTGAACGTTTAATTTAGGTGTCACAAAATGATATGTATTTACAAAAATTCTTTATATTCATAAACAATTATACTAAAAAACCATCTTTTAAATATTATCATTCTTTTTGATGGTTTAATTTTATTTAAGAAATTAAACATTTAAATTTTCATTATGAAATGTATTTAAATCGTATGTAATTAGTTAGTAAATTCGAAATCTAATTGATTGCTTTCTTTAAATTCTTTCTTATGTTTCTTCATTTATAGAAATTTTTTGTGCTTTTAATTCAAAACATTAAAATTTTAGATTTCAATACATTGTTCGCAACTTGGTATAATTTTTATTTTCTCTTACTCATAAGGTAGAGAAAGCATTGTTTTTAGGTTAAATTTTCGAAACTGAATTTTTGTTATATTTACACGTTTTGAGGACCCTGAATCAAAAAATCCTGTTTTTAGCGGTTGGTCTGTGTGTGTGTGTGTCTGTCTGCTATTAACATATCTCAAGAACAAGTGATAGGAGAAAGTCCAATATTGGTATTCTAAATCAGTATCATCTAGGGATGTAACAGTAAACTTTTCGTTGAGATCAAGTGAATGGTTCGTATCCAAGGGCACCCAGGATGGTACAAATACATTATGTCTATGGGAAAATTTCTTTGTAAGTACCGTGTAACATCTATAGGCTGACTTAAACGAAACAGAATAAACAAAAATTGTTATATTCATAGAAGAATTCTGTTTCCAACTCTGTTTTTAGCATAATATCCCATTTTGGAGTGCCCGGATTATGAAAGTCCAATTTTTAGCGGTTGATCTGTATTTATATCTGTTATGAGCATAACTTAAAAGCACAGGAAATTCAAATTTAGCATTTTGAATTTCGTATTAGGTTACCACTTAAAAATTCGATCAAAACTGTCAAATTTAAATGCAAATTAATAACAGCCTAGATTTTTTTTTCTTTTTTTAATAATTATATTAACTACAATTGAACGGAGGTCAAGGGGCGCAGTACCCCCCCCCCCCATCAAACAGAATTACATGCCAAATAACACGATTCTTAAACCTATTTTACATTATTTTATTTTAGGTTATTGATCTTAAAATTTATTATGTAAGTTATCATTATAATATTGAAATGCAGGATAAGGAAAAGTTATGTAAATGACACACCGGATTATTATATATATATATATATATATAATTTTTTATTGTGGATCACATAATTAAGGATAATATATTTTTTGTTATATATATCTTGAATTGATAATTTCATTTAATTTATTTTTTACAGTGCATTAAAAACTATGTTACAATGCCTAAAGAAATTCAAGCAAAGTTAAGTTGCTTAAGTAAAAGCACAGGAAAATGTTTTTTCGTGATTTTTAATTTCCGAACATATATATGTAAAGAAAGTATAATAATCATGTCGAAAATCCGAAATTGAGATTTTGGCGTTTCTATATGTTTTGAGGTCCTCTGAGTTCATTTTTACTATTTTTTGATGAGGCATGTATGTGTGTGTAAGTGAATACGATAGTGGTTCGATGCTTTGTTCGAATGAGCTCAAAGTTGGCAGGTCACTGTAGCATGAACCCTATTGATTTTGGTGAATCTAGGACTTAAAGTTTTTTACAGGGGCACAAAGAGAAATTCTTTATCATTATGGCCTATCGGCCCATTTTTTTCAAAGTGCGATAGCGTCTAAACGCCTTATTCAATTGAGCAAAAAAATAGACAATTATTATAGGTGACAGTTGCACGAACTGTATACATTTTGGTGAATCTAGTTCTTCTTTTTTTTTTACAGGGACACACTGTAAAAAAAAAAATATACCGCCTTCATCTAGAATGAATAAATGGTCATTTTCTAAATCCTTAAACTAGAAATATAGATTTCTAAGTTATGCCTATAAGGCACGCCAACTATCTGAATAGACGAAATGGTCGAGAATTTCTAATCTACACATTTCTAGATGGTGAAACAATATTCTGAATATTCTGAATCTTTTGTATTACGAGAAATTCTCGCTTTATTTTCTAGAACTGGGTCATAAAACAAGATTATAGCTGCTGAAACCCACCTCTTGCATTCATATTTATTTGGAGATATTTTCAAATAGGTTTGTTCTCGATAGTATAGGCAAACGCTCAAGAATTCTAATAAAGGCCTCTAGAATTCACTTTTGAAGGGGACTAGAAATTTTTTTTAATGAAATTTTTAAGGATGACATAGAACTATTTTTTCTAGAGCCATAATTTAGATTCTAGATGTCAGTTATAGAATTTTTTCTCAATGTATTGGCGTGCCTTATACTCATAGCTCGGAAATCTATATTTCTAGTTTAGGAATTTAGAAAAGGACCAACTATTCATTCTAGATTAAAGCGATGTATTTTTTTTCTCAGTGCACAAAGAAAAATTGTTCATCATTATGGTCTATGGGTCCAAATATTTAAAGTGCGATAGTGCCTAAATGCCTAAGTCATCTGAGCTAGAAATTTATGCACGTATTATGAATCACCCTCGCACAAAGTGTATACATTTTTGGAAATTTAGCACTTATGATTTTTTTACAGGGCCACAAAGAAAAATTAACATTATTGTCTATAAGTCCAGATATTTTAAATTGCAAAACATCTAAACACCTTATTTGTTTGAACTGAAAATTTAAACACATGTAATAAGTCATTATCGCACGAAGTGTATATATAGATTTTGATGATTCTAGCACTTATTTTATTTTATTTTATAAAATTCTTTATCATTACGGTCTGTGGACCCAAATAATTTAAAGTGCGATAGTGTTTAAACGTCTCATCCTATTGAGCTGAAATTTTATACACATATTATAGGTCACGGACGCACAAACTGCATGTATTCTGGTTTATCTAGCACTTATGTGTTTTTACAGGCACGCAAAGATATATTCTTTATAATTATGGCCTATGGGCCCAAATGTTTTAAGGTGCGATAGCGTCTAAACACCTTATTCGATTGAACTGAAAATTTATTCATATGGTATAGATCACTGTCGCGCTAATTGTGTAGATTTTGGTGAATCTAACCCTTGTAGATTTTTACAAGGACACAACGAAAAATTCTATATCATTATGATCTATAGGCTGAAATTATTTGAAGTACAATAACGGAAATTTAAACAATGGGGAAAAATACTTAAACTCCCTATTATATTTTCAATTTTGCTTCTTTATGGACTTGTCTTTCTTTAATTTATTTGTAGAACCATTAATTACTTAATGTTCGGAAAGTCGAATGGAGTCACTCCAGATTTTTTTCTAGTGCAATGTAAATGATAATTTGTTCTTTCCTTTCTTTTTTTTTTGAAATCCATTGTTTTAAATGTAGAGTGTAACAATTCATTCTGATATTTAACACTTATTTTATACTTTACAGTCTACTAAATTTGATCATTTTACCAGATTTTTACGTCTTAATTTCATTAATAATTCATTGGAGGCATTTATAACTAGTTTCTTATAGAGAACATGGAAGTAAAAAACTATTTGATCTTTTACATTCCAATGTTTCCAATTGGGAACATGTAATTAAAACTTATTTAAAAAATTAAATTGCACCAATATTGACTTGAAAAAACTAGCAGACATATTTTCAAAGATTACTTGATTTTTTAAAATAGAAGCAACATTTCTATCATTAGTTGGTAACTGTAAAAAAAATCTTTAAAATGATCATTTTCATACATTTTTTTTTTTTTCCAGAATACAACTAAAAAAAAAAAATGCATAAAAATATTTGTACGTATCCGGTGCTTCTGAAAATCAGTTGGTATATTTTAAACAACTCTTAACAAAAAGGACATCAAATTTGATAATATTAAACGAATAATATTAATAATTCATAATATTAATTTTAATAATCTAATAATATTAATGATTATTATTAATGATAATTAATATTTATGTACATATATATATATATATATTTCCATTTAAATGATTAATATCTCTTAACTAAAGCATTATAAAGTAAAAGATACAAAAAACTGATGAAAAATATACCTGGATCTAAATTCGACCTGTAAAAGGTTAATATTAATAATGATGATGATGATGATGATGATGATGATGATGAATCAGATAATCCTGCTTAACCAGTACACTAGTTATTTGTAATAATTAGTATTTTGAACATTTCTGTTTCTATGTGTAGGCTAATTTGTACAGGATATTCACAATTGTAGAAACCTTGATTCAAATTTTAAGAAATATCTATGTATCTTCCTAAATTATTTTTTTTTCAATTGAATTTTATTTATTTTTCAATTGAAATAGCTTTTAAAAAAAACTTTGATTAAATATGCTATTTACTCATATTAAAACAAATTCATGTTTTTTGTATAAAAATAAAAAACAATTATTTTTCTCAATTTTGATATGTAATCAAATAGGAATTTTTTTCATTACCAAGAGGTCTCGTTTTAACAGTTTTTATTACAATTTTTAGAATACACTCTCTCTATATATATACATATATATATTAAAAAAAAAAAAAAAAAAAAAAAAAAAAACGACGCACCAAGACGAAATGGGGACAAAAATTGGTAGATGTGATGTACATGTGGAGAAAAACAATTGATTACAGTTTCAGAAAATTTCAATGATATAATCAAGAGAAAGGGCCTCACAAAGTAAACAAGTCAATAACGCGTTCGTCCACTTTTGGCCCTTATGTACGCAGTTATTCGGCTTGGTATTACTTGATAGATTTGCAGATGTGCTCCTGTGAATTATTGGGCCAAATTCTGTCCAATTGTTGCGTTAGATTGGTAAATTCCCGAGCTGGTTGTAGGACCCTTTTTATGATGCTCCAAACGTCCTCTGTGGAAGAGAGATCCGGGGACTGACCTCTACTCCACTGATCCGCCTATTAAGTGTATTTGATGTTACTGAAGAACCAGTTGCACGTAGGATCGACGCTAATGATCAATTGGTGCTTGATTTCATCAAAACCTGTATGTATATCAATTTGTGTCTAGTTTGCATTACTCCTTCTTGGTGCGTCACTTGTTATGGAGTATATTTTACACGAAAATACTTTTTTTTTTTTTTCGTGTTATCTAATTTTATGAATAGAATAGATTAATTTTTATCTTTTGAAAATAAATTAAGTCAATTAAATAAGTAAAAATTATGCAACTGTTGTTTTGTATAGTAATTTAATACAAAATAGTCATTATTATTACTGCAGTTTTTACGAATCTAAAATAAACAATTTTCACCTTCAAGTTATTAAATAATCCAAGTTTTTTCCATTTTTATTAATTAAATTTATATTTTTTTGTACAATAAAATGAAAAGTTGTAGATTAGCATCAAAATTATTTTGTATATTTACTAATTAACCATATCTCTGAATGAAGTATCGAACATGAACTCTTTTGCAGTTTTACAGTCTTATTTAGTTAATTGAATAAATACTCGTATATTAAAAATAAAGGTAAAAAGATATTTATCTTTAATTATCCATTGACTGCGGTAGAAATTATAAAAACTGTGTTTACAATTTGTCCAAAAAATATAAATACTTTGCTTCTTTTAATAACGATATGATAATAACCAGTTTCATATCAATAATATATCATAAGATAATATTAAAATACAGCACAGGAAAAATGTAAATAAAAGCAATTTATCTGCAGGTATTTTGAATTTGACTAACTCACCGGAGAAAATAATTATAATGATAACAATAATAGAACAAAAATAGCGAAATTTATAGAAAGCGTTGCTTTCAAAATTTCGCAAAATGTTGAATTTAATGGAGGCAAAATAAAAGATCGATTTTCAAAATATATACATATTTTTTTTTTTTTCGGAATACAAATCAAATACATTTATGATACAAAAACAAATATTTCATGTTTGTTTTGACACACTACAAATTTATCGAAGCTTATATAGAATTTGTTTGTATTTTATAGGGTTCTATAAAATACAATTCTAACTCACAGGTGTGTAAAAATAAATCGTAAATTTCTTATCTTTTGTAATAATTCATTTTTTATAGTTCCATTGGAATTTTTCCGTTCGGCAAATTATAAATGTAGAAGATATATATATAGTTATATATATATATATATATAACTTAGAGTTCTTAAAATTTAATTCTGAAGAGCTTTAAATAGTTATTATGTGTTCATTATGAAATGTTGTGCTTTTTGATTTCTTTTTCTTTCTTTTTTTTTTTTTTTAATAAAAATTACTTCTAAAATTGTAAAATTTTAGTAATATTTAACCTTTTCTCCGAGACTCATCGTATCTTTATTAATTCCTCAGTTGTCAATAAAAGGTCTGTAGCTTCAAATTTATTGCAATGCTTGAATAGTTTTGTAGCAAACAATGCTTTAATATTGGTCAATTTTAACTTCCACTGCCCTTAAAATGTCTATTTGAATGAAATTATAAATTTAAAAGTATGGGAAAAGAAACTGCAAGACATGGAAACTATCACAACATTTATTAATATAAAAAAGGACATGGGACATAACGAACACATTAAATATTATATATTTTTGGGGGTGCAGAGAGACGTCTTTACTCTCCGACCACTCACCGTCGACTGAGGAGAATCAGATGCGTGCAAAGGATGTCATAATAGGCAATGATGCAATGACGACAGGAGATGTCTAGGAAATGAATTAACATAAAAATATATTTTTATAAAAACGATCTCGCATGAGTTGATGCTCATTAAATTTGTTTTAAAAATTAATGGAAGTAATTTAAAACGCTTTTGTAGCAGCTATTTTAAATACTAATAATCTTCAATATCATTTATTCTTTCGCATAAGATACTTGGAATGTTATTCATATTTAAAGTATCATACACAATTACAATACTTTAAATATGGATATCATTTAAAGGCTATTGCGAAAGATATTTCGGTTTGAAACTTATTTTCTTTCTAAAACATGACAATAAGTTTCAAATCGAATCTTTATATCCTAACAGATATTGCCTTGTCTGAGGTTCAAATAAAGTAAAATGTTTTTTAGTGTATTTTTTTTTTTTAATTAAAGTTCTACAAAAAATATATTAAATCTAGATAGTATTTAAAATGACTGTACAACGTACCAAACTATCATTCACCATTTTTTTATAAATATGGTATTATTACATAATTTTTAGCAGGTCGATTAAGAAAAGAAAAAAAAATATATATATCATTCAAAAACGAACCGTTTACGTACTATATTTTCTGAGACGTCATGCAAAAGGTAACTAACATGATAAATTTTCTCAGGGGCGAGATTAAATAAATGTTGAACTGGACTGGGTGCGGATGACGTCAGTTTTCGCATAAGTACGTTACTGCTTGGGCATGTATTGTTATCGAAATTAAACATGTATGAATAATTTTGGCTCAGTCGGGTGATAAGGAGAGGTTAAAATTTGAAAAAAAAAAAAAAAAAAAAAAAAGGGGGGGGTGGGGCTGGAATTAGTTGCCCACGGACCCCAGGCTTAGGGGTGGGTGCTGTTACTACTTGGGCACGTGTTTTCATAGGTGTTATGCGTATATGCAACATTTCCATTCGTTGAGATGTTAATAAGTTAATTCTGTACTGATAAGTATAAGGGATTTAAGTCCATATTCTTGATTTTTCAGGAGAGGAAAAATAAAATTAAACTAACTAAAAACTAATCAGAAGAATTCATTAGGAAAAAGAGATTAGGCTGATTTATACCCTTTATACCATTCAGTGATTGTCAATCTTCATTTAATAAAGGGAAAAATTGAATTAAATATTTTATACTAAAGATTAATGCTAAATTTTTTACTTGAAATTTTTTTTTACCAATGGATTTTCTTAAAGACTAAATGACATAGATTTAAATCCTTTATACCAATCGACAGAGAATTTTTTTCTGAGTCTGACTATGTACTTAACTCAAAATCGACATTTTTGGACTTAAATCCTGTATACTTATCAGTACAGAATTAACATTCGAAATGAAATATTTAACAAGATTTTGGGGCTCAGGAACGCAGGACTTCTCCCACGTCTATTTTTACTTGCGCATGGACTGTCATACATGTATGAAAATTTTCATCACAATCGGATGCAAACGGGTAAAAGTGTTGTGATTTCACCCACACACATAAAAAAGCAACATACTAAGTTAAGTAAAAGCAGGTAATATATCAATATTTTTTTCAAACTATTCTGACATTAAAGATGTGATTTCTGCTAATTTACATACCATTATTTTCCCTAAAAATAAATAAATAAATAAATAAATAAATAAAATAAAATAAAAATAAACAGTTTTCTTTTTCTTTTTTTATTTTTGCGATTAAATGGGGTAGTGATAATTCTCAGAAACTACTGGTGTGAAAAATATGCGGAAATCATATTTCTGACTTTTGTTATCCTACCTTTTGTAATGCTTTGATACTGTATAGCGAATATGAACTGGTAAAAGAACGGTTCTAAAAAAAGTTGTGTTGATTAAAACGTATTTAAAACAAACAATTTTAGAAGCTACAAAAATAAACTTTAATTTAATAAAAATATGTTAAAATGAAAAATAATAGAAATAACTTTATTTAATTCAATTTTGTTTAAAAAAAAAAAAAAAAAGTTGAATGTAATTTCAATTACAAATTACAAAATACTTTTTTCCAAGAATTAAAAAAAGCGCAAGGGAAGAAAATCAGTTATTTAAATGAAAATGTAAGAGTAACATCTGTTTTTTTTTTTTTTTTTTCCCCTAATTACAAAAAAGTATTAACGAAAAAAAAAAAAAAGGCATAGCAAACAACGGATAGTTTTTTTTTTTCCTCTTTTTCTCTTTCTCTCTCTTTTTTTTTTTTAGATTTAGAAAAATTATATAAGCATTTATATTGCACGCAAGAATTGTTTTTAAAAACTGATACAATTAATTTTTTAGTGCAGTATGATAAACAAATATTTAATTAATAAACATTTATGATACTAATAAAATACAATATTCAATGTAAAATATTTTAAAAGGAACCAAATTTATTATTTTTTTTATTTAAAAGATATATTGCAGTACAAGAAAGGAAAGGTCATTTAACCATAAAAGGAGAAATCTTTGTATATCTTCCAAATATATTAAATGTTAATGATAATATATAATCTTTACAGAAAATGATATGCGTATTAGTTATATTTCTTTTTCAAAGAATGATGAAGTTTTTTAAGCATGTAGCATCCTGGGGTTGATTACATGAAGCTCATTAAACTAATTAAAACATACTTAAACTGATATATGTCTTACTATATCGCTGCAGAATTATCTATTCTGCAAATTTGTTGCTTAAAATTAATTTTGTTGTACAGGGATGCACAAAAATGTCCGAATGCACTGCTTTTTATTGTACAAACGCTCAAATTGAGGAGAAAAATTCACACGCGTCATAGTTTTCAATTTTGATTGTTTACTGAATCATTTAATGTTTCAGTTCGTTCAAACGTCTGATAATTGCAAAATGCTCCGAAAATTGGTTGAATCTAATGTAAGAGTAAAAGAAAGCAGAAAAGAGGAAATATAATATCTTTAAAAAACACTATCTGATAAAAATATAAGCCAACAAAAATAATCGAAAGCTTCTATTTTCATTATCTGATTAAACGTATTTGGATACTTTCGATTATAGGCGTTTTGCTAAATATCTTGAAAATACTTCACGAAATCTTCTAGAACTTCAGAGATGCAAAAACGATTTTAGATGTATGTTTCAGCGAAAATTTTTCACGAAGATAACGTAGAAACCTATAACAAATTAAAGAAAAAAGACAATGTTTGGGATTAGCCAATTGAAAATGATGTTAAAAACGTTTTGGAGTTGAAACACATGATTACGGTGAAAGGTTATATTATATGGGTTTCTTTAAATTAGAATATTCATTAAGATAGATATTTATTTATTCATTTTATTTCATACGTTATCATAAAATGTAAGGTTTATGACTCAATGTTTACTTTCAGAAAGTTTGAAAAACTACGAGATAAAAATAAAAATAAAATAAAATAAATAAAAAAAAACGAAGGCTTTTTTTCCTTTCAGAAATAGAGATTGAGAAATTTATTCATTTACAACAAGAATAAGTATTTCTGTGACTTACCTAATGAAACTCGTTATAGTTATAATTGATTTATTTATTTAGAACACACGTATTTTATTGCAGTAAACAACCTGTAATACATTTATGAATGCTAAAAAAAGTAATGTCTTAATCCTTTAGTGTAATCTAGTAACTTCATAGAATTAAAAGATCACGAGGTTAACTTGTAGTGATTGTTGTTTGAATAATTTCATCGGTTCAAAGTTCAGATAACTGCCGTTATTACCATTATCAGAATTATATATATATATATAACAAATATATTGTTGCAGGTAGTTATACTCGCATTAGCAAATTATCGGAGTGAAAATCATATGGAACTCATCATAGATATCACAAGTTTAAGATAAGTTATCGCCAATCAGAATCAGTTGTCCTTAATCAGAACAAGTTTTTCTTTTTCTTTCCCATAACCTAATCTTCATTATCTTGCATCTCATTTAGTATTATTCAACATTTGAATGATAGCTTTAATATATTTTAACTGCTGAAAATACATTTAGAATCCTAAATCTTGAGATTAGCTCAATAGATTATTTTTTATTTACTGTGTTTTACGTAATAATTGGAGCAGGAGACGAACAGTGTACAATTTTTATTATGGACTTATTTGGAAAATGGAAATATAGCGTAAAGTACAGTTTTGAACTCTTTTTCTACAGTAAAAGCGCTTAAATTTGGCCGTCGCCAACAGATAGTATATTACAAAAATAGTATATTCAAAAAAAAAAAAAGAAAGAAAGAAAGAAGAATTTAGTGCAAGATAGGAACGACTTCCGTTTGATAAGTATCAAACGTTTGAAAATTCAGCTGGAAAATACCCCCCCCCCATATAGCACAGAATGTATTAGTTATGTGACAAAAAGCTTGCAATCTTTCAAAAACATATCACATTTAATTGTGCACTCTGATACCTTTCTGAAACATTCGTACTTTTCGATGTTCCATCTGTAAAGTAATTGAAACGCTACGTTACGTATCAGATTTTTGTTACGATCGCTGACATTTCTGTGTTTTTGAAACATATCGGAAAGCAAACTGAACGTTTTGAAACGTTTCTGAAATATTTCCAATGTATCGGTGTTATATGATTGTAACACTTCTGGAACATTTTGTGCTGTTAGGGACAATAACTGGCAGCACCAATATCAACAGCTCGTAATTTTCATCCTTACCAAGATCAAGTAGTTACTGATCCAATACCCCTAGAGGTGCAATTTTTATAGAAACTCCAAGTATTTTGAGACCACGACAAATTTAACGTGCACCAGTTTAATTTCATAATATTTATTTTACAATCTAAACTCAGATATATTAGATCAATATATTAATATTTATTTCTTATCTTCTTTATGTATTGTTATAAAAAGGTTGATTTTTTTTTTTTTCAAAATATTTTCGACCGTTATTATACATATACTATCATTTTTACTTACTTAACTATACTAGTAATCCATATGTCTAATACAAGTATAACATTAATATTATCGGTAATAGACAATAACAGGCTACATATACTGTTTATACAACAAAATAGAGCTAAACTATCATTTAGAGAAATATTCATATGTAGAATACATAGAGAATGTTAAATATCAAACAGCAGTTTGGAATGCCGCTATAAAGCGCGGTTGTAATAAGGCTAAATTAACCTACGAGAGTAACCCACAACTATTTGGATAGTCATGAAATATTTCCAGTAAATTCCCCTGCATATATTAGATATAAACTGATGAAAGTGTTGGCGAAAATGTTTTGCATACTGTAAATACTTTATAAACCGAGTTATTAAGTAATTAATATTTAATGCCACTATTAAGATTACATATTGAGGGTTTATTTTGTGTAAGAGGCTATGAAATATGTCGTTTACATATTCACTTTTGCTTTTATATATAAAAATAGCCAGCATTGCATTAGTTATTACTTTTATCATTTTTTCTCTTCAAAAGTAAAATGTTCTGTAATTATAATAAATTCAAAATTATATTTATATAAACGCGCACACATAATATGTATACTTTATATATGTAAAGAGAGAGAGAGAGAGTTATGTCAAATGCTTAATATAACTACTTGTGTTCATTACATATTTATTTATGGAATGATTAACTTTAATAATAAGAATTAAAAAATTTTAGTATCGAGAAGTTTAATGAAAATGTTCCTCCTTTTCCAACGTTACATTTTACTTTACTTAATCGACAAAAGCAGCGGTATGAAGACCATTAATCAAAAATACTTTTTCCTGCTAACGTTTGACTCGAGCTTAAAAATATCAGTTTCATTTATAGTAAGTTTAGAAACATATATTTTCTTCTCTGAATTATTATAAGTTTGACATGAAATACTCTGTAACAGGTATTGCGTGTAATATCATAATTAGAAGAATTGGCGATCATATTGTATTCCTTGAGGAGGACAATCACAACTCGTTTTAATGCTTAGTGATTTCTGACTTTTCGTACTTGTATTTTAGAACACTTATTTTGAATTGATTGTTGAATAATTTTAGATCTTAGCAAGGCCATTTGCAATGCAATTTGAAGATAATGTATAATACGATATTTTCACAGACTGATGTTTTTCTATTATAATTTATGTGAATTGGTTATTATTTTGTTCTAGAATATTTTTAAAATAAATTATTTTGCAATAAAAATTTGGCGATTAATGATCTTTATCTATGTAAATAAGTTAGTTACCCATTGACTGAAATTGTTGCATTAAATAAATAAATGAAAAATATACATGTTTAAAAAAAAAAGACATTTTTTATTTAATCTTATATAAAAATATACTAAAATCTCGACTCCAGTAGATGTGGATAATATAAATATTACCAAAACTTCACCAAAAGCAGATTAAAATAAAAATGTTTTAAATTTCAAAACGAAATTTTCAATTGAAGTTAGGGGTTCAGGCGCTCCAGAACTTCCTTCCCCAATAAATGCGTTCCTGCATGTATTATTATCGGAATTGTGCATGCATAAAAAAATTTTGGCTTAATCGGACAATATGAAATTCGTTAAAATTCGAAATAAATTTCGAATTAGATATAGGGACCAAGGGATTCCAGGCACACATTTCTGGTACTACTTGAGCATATACTATCATCGGATTGAATACATATATAAAAAATTTCAGCTCAGTTGGATGAAAGAAAATTGGTTAAAATTTAAAACATATTTTTAACTGAAAATAGATATGTGAAGATGCTTTATCCAGGTAGACAGGTATAGTAATTTTCCATTAGACAGTATAGTTTCCGTTCGACAGTTTCCACTAGGCCATATTTTCGTATAAGTGAAAAAGTTTCCTTTTTCTTGCGTTGTACGCCGCCAGACATCTAATTTAGAGCCCTTCCACTAGAATACTATCCAGAGGTGTTAAAAAAGCAAATTCCACCAATCAATAAAGATGGGCACAAAACTGTGCACAAAGATTTTTTTTTTATTGATTTGCAGCATAAAAATAAGAAGGGAAGGTGCCCTTAACGTATACATTTTGAGAACTACATCTGTAGATCTTCTAAGAAGGAACGATCAGAAAAGAATGATACAGTTCCAGCCAAATTCAAATGATCATTACATATTGGCATTTAATTTCATCGCCAGCAGGAACACATAAAAAGTACTTTTTTTTTTTTTTAAGATACGTTATACTCTATTTAACTTAATAATTTTTGAATACGCAGACCAGGATTACCAGATATGGTAACCCTTAAATTCTGCCAAACATTCGTATGATAAAAAGAAACCACAACGGACAGATACATAAATATAGCTATAATTTAATTGTGTTCAAGGATAATTTTGACTAACTGAAAAGGTACGTTAGCAAATTAGACTATAATTTAGGAGGAAAATAAATAAAATAAGCCATTTGTTATTCTTTATGAGACGAAATGATTATGAGATTTTGCAAGGAGATTAATCATCTTTTACATTTATTTTTTATTTTATTGATGGAGGAAAAATTCGGCAATTATTAAAGATTAACATTGAATACGCGAGTAAATTATTATATAAAGCGTTAAAGAAGATTTGAATTAAAATTAAAATAGACATTTTTTTAAATATATGTGATTTCTACATCACAAAGTACCCAGGGCCTCCACGGTATCATTCCCAAGTAACTACTTGAGCACGTATTTTCATCTGAGTTATAGTATGAAAAATTTCAACTCAATCAAACAATAGAAATTGGGTGAAAATTCAAATCATAGATTTTATCCACACGCATAAATAAGTAAGTAAACAGCATACAGAGTTAAATAAATGATTGTAATAAATAGCGAAACTTGTATTCAATGTACGATAAAATTCAAAAGTCTGTAGAAGGCTTGAAAATCAATAATTTGCGTAGTGCTTAAATAGAAATCGTTTACAGACAGCAGGGATAGTTATGTTTAAAAAATAATAAAAATAGGTGGTAAAACAGTTCCTCTCTTGATTGATATATAAAATTATGGATTGACAAATTGGGTATTTTGCATCATAAAATAAGAGCTGCAGCAGAACATTTTAGAATTTTCAAAAATAGGAAGCATTATTTGTGAGAGTAAAGACGTGATTGTCTTTTTGAAAGGAGATTCTAAATTTTCTGGTGCTGGATTCCAATTCGAGAGGTTGTCTGCATATTGCCCTAATGTATAAACCGCGTATATATATTTCACTTAATACATGGTTCGGAGAATGGGTCATGTTCAATACTAATGTCAGCAGGAAAAAAAGTGATAAAATAACTTTATAAATTTGTCAAGAATTGAAATAAGAAAATAATTATTCTCATAAGACTCATAGCAATAAGCCAATAAAATAAGTCATTAAAAAAAAAAAAATGAAGAAGAAGAAGAAAAAGAATCGTACGTACTTCCTTAAAAATAAAAAGCACTTTTTTTTTAATTATATTTTCACAAATAAATAGATATATTTTTTATCGTCGTTACTGAAAGTGAATTAATATTACTTAAAATATAAAGTTTAGTTCTTGTAAAAATGTTAGGAGTTTCTTTAAATCTTGGAGTTGACCATATACTCTGTTTTATTGTTAAAAGGGGTGAGGAAAAATTGACACATCCTCTTCGTATTTTATGTAAACTTTCCTTGAAAACTAACATTTTACATGATGTTTAGAAGAAAACAAAAATTATTCTTAAAAAAAAAAAAAAAAGAAAGAAAGAAAGAAAGAAAAGAAAAAAGGAGGGAAATGGCAGTAAATAGAGGTAAATGTAAAATTTCTCAATCTATTGCAATTTTGAATTGTTTTCTAAAATAAAGCATGAAAAGAATGTTCACCTTAAAATAAATTTAATTTATTCAACTCAACATGGATTTATTAGCAAATGGTCTAGGGTTAAATTAATTTGCTTAATAAATAAATACATACTTTCACTTAAAAGTTGTTGTCAACCTGATGGTTGATAACCGCTTTGAAGAACCTTATACGAATTGAAAACCTATACTTCTTGAATACCAACTGAAAAATTATACCAATTTTTATAAAGCGTTTGATACAAATGATTCTGGTACTATTTTAAAGAAATTAATTATTATTTTTTTTTATTAATATTATTGATTAGTTTCCTTCTTACTTTAATAATCGTATGTTTTATATTAATTATAACAAAATGTTGTCTCTGATAAACATACCAATACTTCTGGTCTACCTCAATGTTCTCAATTGGAACCCTAACTTTTATTTTATTTTTAGTTGATTTTGACGTTGAATTAAATTTCTGTAGTTTTTTCCCGATATTTCAAATTATTAAGGTTCATTTATTTTGTTTTTGATGCATGCCTTTACAAAATAATCTTTATAATCATATTTTCTAGTTGTTGTTGATATTTTTTCCATTTAAAGATACCACACATAGGAATTTTTAAATCTACATTGTACACAGAGTGTTAATGACCAAATTTGCTTAACATTTGATGCTCATACTACACTTTGATCTTAGCCATGAGGTATAAGAATCATCACCAAATGGCGAATAGCTTAAATGAATGGGGCTTAAAATCCGGTTCTCATTTGAAAATTTGCCATCACGATAAATTTTGAAGTACTAAATTAATTATCACCAAAGTTAGGTAGTAGGTTTATCTATCAAAAATATCTTATGAATTTACTGGGTGTTTTGTTTCAAAGTGGCGGGATCTTGAAATCAGGATGCCACTTGAAATTTTCCCATCAGGATAATTTTTGAAATACTGAATTATTTCAAAAGAAATTTAGACAAAACGTTTAGACGGGGAAACCTGCTCTGCTGTTTTTTTTTTTTTTTTTTTTTTTTTTTTTTTTTTTTTTTGACTGTCTGTACTTGAAAATTTATTATCAGGATAACTTTTGAAATATTGAACAACTTTAAATCAAGCTTGGATAGTGAAATTATCTATCGAGTATCATGGATAAGTTCACTAGCGAACATGTTTCGCTTTGTTTGCATTTTGTTTCCAATTTCTTCATTCATTTTGTTTAAGAAATTCATTCTTAAAGGAAATGTTTGCGTGTTTTAGATAATCATATTTTTAAAACTAGAATGGCAGCTGCAAACATTTTAAATCTCAATGTTAATATAACGTGATACCTGTGATAACAATACATTTTTCTAAATTTATCTAGCATTTTTAGAAATGGTTATACATATTGCATCTTAACGTTTAGAGGCTTGTTTATAAAAAAGAAAAGGTCTATTTATTTTCAATTAGAGATTGACATCAAGGTGTTTATTACGTAACACGAGACTCAATTTAATATCGTTAGTTAACAAAATTCCATATAATGTTTTGAATAAATAAACTGAAAAAAAAAAACTTTTGGAAACGATTAACTCTATATCGCCTGAGGAAGCCATTTTGACTGCTTTTTAATTTTGCTTAAATTACATAATATGTGCAGTCGGGGAAAAAAGAAAACGCAACACCCGCTGTAATTTCGTTAACAACACTGCTCGGCATGAAAATTGCCTCTGACACCATTTCAGCATACCCTTATGTAAAATGATCTCCTGAATCCGACTATGACCACTGTTTTGCCCAATCACCCACCGTTTTCTAGATACATTCCCTCCCTCGTTTTTTTCATTGTTTGGTAATTTTATACCCATTAGTTTGATTTGGAAAGGAACAAAGATTATTTTAACCGTTATATGTCTTCTGATCTGAGAAGCTACAGAGGTAAAACGTTCTAAAACACGAACATTTGTGATAAGGAGGAAATTTGAGAAGATTTGTGTGCAGAAAACAAAAGAAAATCAATAAAAACAATCAGTTTCTATTTATTTCTTTCTTTTTTTTTTCCGCAATATTTCTCTTATTTTTTACATATTCCAGCTTCCAGTTTGCCATTTCCTTACCAAAACACCCCAAATAATACAAATTATACAGTGAATTTTTTTTCAAAATGTTGGTATAGTCTCAAAGCCCTCGCAAGAAAGTTTGACTGATTCACTGTTCGACGTTTGCTTTCAATAACTCCCACGTTTAATGTTTTGGGCAGTGAAACATGAACAGTAAAATATCCTACTTTGACACGTGTTAAAGATCACCACATGAGATCACCACCGTCGAGAACAGCATAAAGTTCACTCTCTTATCGCAAAACGTGTACTAAAGGTACAGTCGGTAACAATTGTCCGAACACTAGCAAAAATTCCTATGTAAAAAAAGTACACTTCATACGGTTTTGTTAAATAAATCCTTGTCGAATCCTGTTCTTAGTCAGTGTAAGAACACGATTCGATAAGGATTTATTTAACAAAACCGTATGAAGTGTACTTTTTCACATAGGAATTTTTGCTAGTGTTCGGGCACTTTTGTTACCGACTGTAGATAACGACTAACGACTACAATGATAAGAGCAATGACCTTTAACACGTGTCAAAGCAGAAGATTTTACTGTTCATGCTTTGCAGCTCAAAACATTTAACGTGGAAGTTATTGAAAGCAAACGTCGTACAGTGAATCAGTCAAATTTTCTTGCTAGGGCTTTGAGACTTTACCAACATTTTGAAAAAAATTTCACTGTATAATTTTTATTATTTGGGGTGTTTTGGTAAGAAAATGGCAAACTGGAAGCTGGAATATGTAAAAAATAAGAGAAATATTGCGAAAAAAAAAGAAAAAGAAACTGATTTTTTTTTTTTTTAAATTTCTTTTGTTTTCTGGGCACTAATCCCCTCAAATTCCCTCCTTACTACAAATGTTCGTGTTTTAGAACCTTCTACCTGAGTAGCTCCTCAAATCAGAAGACATTTAACGTTAAAATAATCATCGTTCCTCTCCAAATCAAACTGATGGCTATAAAATTACCAAACAATGATAAAAATGAGGTAGGGATGTCTAGAAAACGGTGGGTGATTGGGCAAAATGGTGATCATATTCGAATTCAGGAGGTCATTTTACATAAGAATCTGCAAGAATGGTATAAGATCTCGATATTATTTTTTTCAGAGCAGTGTAATTGACGCAGAAAAACCGAATAGACATCATTCAACAAGAAATTAAGTGCACGTTTTGAACGTGGTGTGAAATTTTAAATTTGGGGTCATTTACATATTGAAATGAGCACCAACATCGATACTTTCAATAGCAATACCCAATTTTGCCTTCATATTTTTATTTCTGAGAGTCTGGCATTGCGGAAAAATACACATTTTGTATACTTTATCTTTAATATTCATAGAGTTTTAACCAAAAATGTGTTATGTTGTTATCTATAAATCTACAAAAATAAAATTAAGATCAAACGAAATTTAGACAAAATTTTATTGTTTTACACCGGAACTTTTTTAAGAAAAAAGAATTATAAAAGTAAAGGATAATAGAAGTGTTACCATCTGTACAGCCTCTTGGCTATCTCTGATTTCGTTTTTTCAAATACGTGAATGCTTTATTAGATAATGCCCTTTAGGTATATTTAAATACCGGGAGTCTGTAAAATGTTGGGCACAATTTGATATTTTATAATTCATAAAATAATGAAGATAAATTTGAATTGATAACACTAATGGTTAGATAGACTCAAATCGTTTTATGGCCCTTGTCAATGGACACCCACATGTGCGGCGTTCATCGTATAGAGAATATCAAGACGGTAGTCAATTTCGCGACAGTTACGGACAAATATGTCGACATCCACAGAGGCTATTGCGGCTGCAATCTTGGCCTTTAAGTCATCAACATTCGACACTTCCCTCCTGTAAACGATGTCCTTTACGAATCTCCAAAGGAAAAAGTCCAGTGGCGTTCTATCAGGTGATCTGGGTGGTCAAGGAAGGGGGAAACCTCACCCAATCCATATTTCTGGGAAATAGTCATTCAAAGAACTACGAACGATGGTACCTATTATGTGGTGCACCATCTTGTTGCAAAAAGACATGTGGCTGAAGCCCTTCGAGTTGTGGAAATACGGAATTTTCTAACATGTTTAAATAAATAACAGATCTGAGTGGCTTTTCAGTGAAAAAAAAGGGCCAATGACGCGGTCGTACATAAGTCCTCACCACTTCTTGGCCACCCATATCACCTGATATACCGCCAATGGACTTTTTCCTTTGGTGATTAGTATAGGTATCATTTACAGGAGGGAATTGTAGAATGTTAATGGCTTAAAGGGCTGGATTACAGCCATAATAGCCTATGTGGATACCGGCGTGTTTGCTCGTACCTGGCGTGAAATTGACTACACCGTTTTTATAATCTCCGTGCGGCAAAGGGCGCGCATGTGGAAGTCTATTGACATGAGCCATAAAACTTTTTAAGTCTGTATAACTGTTAGTGTTATCAATTTAAGTTTATCTTCATTATTTTATGAATCATTAAACTTCAAAATGTGACCAACATTTTATAGACACCTTGTATAATGGTGGGAAAAGCATAGTAAACGAGCCTACATCTTAGATTTATCAAAAAAAGCGGTTTCAGCTGATAATGCTGAATATGTATCAATGTTAAAATTTCAAAATATTAGGCTAATTTTTTCCGTAGTGAAAAATTAAGCTTATATAAAGAAAACAATTAGCCTTTCCGTAAGAATAAATTTTTCCGTAATATTTTTCCAAGGAATCGTTGTAAAATTAACACCTACACTAACTGTCATATTCAGGACGATAAATATTAATTAGTAAATATGTTAAATGTTGAACCTTTAAATCTCCCCCCCCCCAAATAAATAAATAAACAATTAATAATGAGGACAAATGTAAGTATTTTTTGTTATTTCTTTTTTCCACCAAATAAAATAGCAATTAACAAGAATACGATTACATTTCTTTAGTTTTTCTTTTTCTTCCTCCAAACCTAGTTTATTGCTAATTAACTTCTTTTAAGCACATTATGAAAAATAAAATGCAATTTTATTTACTTGAAGCGACGTAATAGCATTTATGTAATAGCATACATTAATATATGCACATTAGGTCGTTATACATTAATCATCTTTATTTTTATTATTGTTTCCTTAGAAACTTTAAAACCATATACAAATCATATGACAAATTATATGTATAGTTTTACACCTTTTATAAGAACCAGATAATCACATCAAATCTAGATTTAAAAAAAAAAAAAAAAGAGAGAGAGAGAGCATGTTATGTTTAAAAAAAATAAATTTAAACTAGAAAGTTCAATTACATTGTTTTTTAAATTCTATTTTTATGAATGATTAATTTGCATGCGATAAGCTGTTACTGGATTTCATACATGATTTATAGGATAATTAGATTTTTTTTATTTTCTTTTATAAATCTTTGTAAGAGTCTATTTTTCTTAGGTAAGTAAAAATGATAAATTATAACTGATTGGCTTAGATATTTCAAAATAACATATAAAAAAATATATATTTAACGATAAACCGACAAAAGACGTGCTATAGTTTTAACGACTCTAGATAAAAATACCAGAAAATTCGAAAATCAAAAAATATCACTAAAACTATTTTTTGAAACCAAATATGTTTATTATTATTATTATTATTATTATTATTATTATTATTACATTGACCATGTCCCTCCGTGTAGCCTATCACAAACTAGTCTTTAAATCATAGTTGTCAAGAGGTAAAAGATTAGAAATAGTGTTGGCCAAAGCAGCACAAACCGTCAAATGATTAAAATTGATAGTCTCTCCAGTAGTGCATATGAAGAAATTTAGGAATGACTTTATACAAATTTGGTGAAGATAGTCTTGGAGATATTCATGTACAGTCGATAGTCTAACGCTGGCCGCAAAGATTAGTCTTGAGAAATTCAATGGGACTGAATTGTAGAGTACGTTTAAATATTTAAAATAAAAATAAATATTAAACGAAATTTTATTATTTGGAGTTTTTATGTTTAATGAAATAACTACCAACACTATTATGTAAAATATATATATATGTATATATTATATATATATATATTTTAAATTCATATTTAATATATTCACACACGAATAATAATATTTAAATAAAACTAATTATATTATTATAAAAATTTAATTAATACAAAAATATGAAATATGTATTTAATCTATAATATCTATTTGTATTTAATATGAATTTATATTTAATTAATACAAAAAAAAAATAACTTTCTTTCTCTCTCTCTCTCATTTTTTAACAAAAGTGTACCTATGTTGCAGAAAATTAAGAATTAATATTTTTATCAAAACATTATTTACGAAAAATATGTGACAGTGTTTACACGATTCTTTAGTTTTGTATTTACGGTAAGAGATATCTATAAACTATTCTTAATTTATAAATGATGCTTTTCTTATTCAACACAATACTGTAATTAATTAAGACTTTTTTCTAATCTCTTAAGAGTTTAATAACACTTTACAAGTTCGAAAATACGGTACTTATTTTAAGGTTTCTAAAGTCTTATACTTTTAAATTTTTCTATGGATTCAGATAAAAGCATCAAGACTTTTTTTTCAGTATTTACTTTAATTGTAAGTACTTTAATTTTCAATAGGTACTTTTATTGTAAATTTTGTTTAATTACTATAGACTAAAACTGATAAATTTATATGTACATTAATTTATTGTTAGTTGTTTCAGTTGAAAGCTTCTTGTTAAATCTTATTAGAAGTGTTTTGAATTCAGCGACCTGTCAGTCACGTAGACATTGTTCATACTTATATTATAACTATTAGAATTAGGTTTTTTTTTTTTTTTTTTTTTTTTTTTTTCTCCCTTTCGAGTTAATTTTTTTTTTTTTTTTCTCCCTTTCGAGTTAATTTTTTTTTTTTTTTTTTTTTTTTTTACGATTTTACAATATATACAGAAAATTTCATTAACGTTACATTAATTCTTAAATACAAATATTTTAAATCTTAGCAAGAACTCTATTATGATATTAATATGTTATTTGATATTTATTGGTAGGCTTATTTTTACAGAATGAGGGGAGCCACAGCTTAAAATAAAGCTTGCTTATTTCTTACGGTTTTATTTTTTAATTACTTGATTTTCAGGGATCAAAACAACTTAATATACCAAGCGTTTTAGGATTGAATTAGGATAATTATCTTAAGATTCGGACTGTTTATTTGGACCGTTATTTATTATTAAGATCTATAGTGAAATTTAACCTGTATTACTAGCCAAAATTATCTTTTGTATGTAGGGTAACTGCACCAGTGATTGACACTTTTAAAACAATCTCTGATGTTTTTAAATGTTATTGCTATCAGAAAATATTTTTAGAAATCTTAAGTTAGTACATATGGTATGAAAGACATTCAAAACCACAAATATGTTAAAATATATACAATTTTTTTTTATTAATTTTTATTTGACACCCACTCAATGTTCCAGTAATTGACACTGCCAGTTTTTCATTTTATGAGTAATTGGCGCCCCATGTTCCAGTGTTTGACACTGCTAGTTTTTCATTTTACCAGTTATTAGCACCCTATGCTTCTGTGTTTTACATAAAATGTTAAAATTTTTATATGTAAAATATATGATTTTATTATTTTTATTATTTATTAATTATTTCGAGATAGATGTCAATTACTGGAGCATGACAATCACTGGACCACCTACCCCATATGCAATATACTCAGTTCAATTATTTTAATATTGTGAGTGTCCGATATATATTCTGCAACATTTTAACTAATAAAGTCTAAGTAATATTTCTAATATTTACAAAGGTAATTTTAGATGGTATGCCGCTCTATTAAAGGCATAAAAGAGCGGCCTTTTTTATGTGATTGAATCCAATATTGGATCGACATAGTATTTTATAATAATCATATCACATACCAAAAACAAGTTTAATCTATTCCTTCTATACAGACTAAATTTTAACGAGAACATCAGGAATGAAAATTGCAACATGACATCATCCTCTGCCACAAGATATGTAAAAAAAAAAAAAAAAATTAAGTAAAAAATAATTTTTTTTAAGTTAGAAGCTTTTTAATGTGAAGCCCTAAAAAAGCATAAAAATTTTAGAAAAAAAAAATATAGGTACTTTCCTTTTGCAAGAGCTGAAAATTTTTTAATGTTCAAAATATTTTAAAAAGCTTTCGAGACCAATATTCTTAGTTATTAGTTTTTGTAAAATCATTCGTTAGGCCAGAAATCTCAAATGTCTCGAAAGCTTTTTAAAATATTTTGAACATTAAAAAATTTTCATCTCTTGCAAAAGGAAAGTACCTATATTTTTTTTTTCTAAAATGTTCTTAGTGTTGAAACTTTCATTTCTTTGTAGCATATCTTTGCCAGAATAAATTTTATTTTATGCATTTTAGGGCTTCACATTAAAAAGCTTCTAACTTTAAAAAATTATTTTTTAAAATTTATTTGGTGCTTTTTAGTTACAAAAAAGGAAAAAGCTTCTTAAAAAAAACTAATTAAAATTTCTTAGGATATTTTGTAGACAACGGAAGATTTTCGTTTATCAATTGACATTTTTTTTTCGATTATTTATCTGGAAAAAAGTACTATATCATCTTTCGAGGACCGAATCCGGACCTATCGCGTTTTCAGCATGACGCTCTAACCAAAAGTCTAAGAACTGTCAAGAAAAATCATAGAACATTCTAGAAAAATCTAGGAAATACTTATACAAAAGGAATAAACTTCTTTTTCAGAATGACACTTAAACTTCACTTAAACTTCTTTTTCAGAATGACACAAAGATACGATGATAAAAATCCAATTTCAATAAAAAGTTTCTAAAACAATATATATATATATATATATATATATATATATATATATATATATATATATAACTTTTATTTCGTGCTTTTTAGTATCTAGAAAAAAGCTTCTTATAAAAGACTCTTCAAAAATTCTTAGAATACTGTGTAGACAATGAATAATTTTCTTTAATCAATTGACAAATTTTCTATTACGCATTTCATCTGCAAAATATAGTACATCGATCCTTCGGGGAATGAACTCACCACCATCGAATTAGCAACTTCACGCTCTAACCAACAGAGCCAACGAGCGGATATAAGGACTGTTGACATTTACTTTAAAGTTGAGGTGCCTTATTTATTAGCGTGACATTAAGACGCGAAAACGAAATCCAATTTCAATAAAAAGCTTCTAAAAAGTTTCTAAAAAGAATTATTTATTTATTTATTTATTTTTATTTACATTATTATTTTCTCTTCGAAAATTCTTAAGTTATTGTGTAGTCAACGAAAAATTTTCTTTTATCAATTGACAACTTTTCTACTAATTATCCTCAAAAATTATCATGCCGAACCTTCCGGAGACCGAACTCTTGACCACCGCCTTTTTTAACGTCACGCTCTACTCAACTGAGCCATGAAGCCACAAACGGAACGGCTTATATTTACTTTAATTGTTTACTAGCGTGACACGATGACAAAGTCAATTTCATATAAAAAGCTCCAAAAACAAAAAAAAAAAACAAAAAAAAAAAAAAAAAGCTTCTTAAAAAAACTCCTCAAAAAATTCTTAGTGTAAGCAACGAAAAAAAAAAAAATTGTATCAATTGACACCTTTTCTACTAATTACCTGCAAAAATTAACAGGCTGGACCTTCCTGGGACCGAACTCACTACCACCGCACCATTAACGGGACGCTCTTACCAACGGAGCTAACGAGGGATACTGCGCATTGCTTATACTTACTTAAAAGGGCAGACACCTTGTTTTTTGGCGTGTCACGAAGACACGATGAGAAATGCCAATTTCAATAAAAAGCTTCTAAAAAATTGATTTATTTATTTATTTTTACTTACATTTTTATTTTGTGCTTTTTGTAACTAGATAAAAAGCCGTTTAAAAAACTCTTGAAAATTATTAGGACACTGTGTACACAACGAAATATTTTCTTTTATCAATTGACACTTTTTCTATTAATTATTTGCAAAAAAATAACACCTTGGCCTGGCGAGGATCGAACACACGACTCTCGCATTATCAACATGACGCTGTAACCAGCTGATTCATTAAGAGATACAATGAGTTGCTTACATTTCTTTTTAATGGAATTTTTTATATAATGGAAGCGTCTTGTTTTTTTAACATGACAAAAAGTCGATGACAAATCCAATTTCATATAATAGTAATATATAATATATATATACATATATATAAAGCTTCTAAAAATATTTTCTTTATGTATTTTTTAATTAAAACATTTTATTTTGTGCTTTTTTAGTATCTAAAATGTTTTGTGTTTTCAATTATCTAAATTAAAAAAAAAAAGTCCTTAAAAAAACTCCTCAAAAAATACATAGTGTAAGGAACGAAAAATTTTCTTGTATCAATTGACACCTTTTCTAGTAGTTATCTGCAAAAACTAACACGATGGACCTTCCGGGGACCGAACTCACGACCACCGCATTATTAACGGGACGCTCTTACCAACTGAGCCAAAGAGCGACAAACGACACATATTATATTTACTTTAAAATGAAGGTGCCTTGTTTACTAGCGTGATACGAAGACACGATGACCAAGTCAATTTCAATTAAAAACCTAACTAAAAAAGTAATAACTAAAAAAGTAATGAGCAAAATTTATGAAAATAAATATATTAAATATTAAATTTTGTGTCATTCCATTACACATAAACAAGAATAAAACTGTCACGAGAAATAAAGAAGATTTCATTTTGGTGATGCCCGCCAATTTTTTTTTTTTTTTCAATTTATATGAAGGTCCGAGTAAATATAATATGTCACGCAATACTGTATATCAGTCAGGATTTACAAACCCTTTGTAGTAGCGTATATAAATGTAGAGCACAAATAAAATTTTCTTTAAAAAGTATTTTTTATTTGAAACATCTTAAAGTACGAAAATTTTTCATAAGCAGAGATTTTAGAATTACGATTTTTCAAGAATTTACACTAATCACACACTCTTCTTAAAATATCAAATAAGGCAATATTACCACATTTAAATTTCTATAAATTTGCATTATTTAATTTTTCTTATAATTATGCAAAATCTTACAATAAATATCCCAAAACCTTCTCAAATTTGATACTATTAAGAATGTTTGAATTAGCCATTTTTTATTACATGCGTCATGAATATTATTTCTAGCGTCATTTTCATTAACTGATGTTCTCTATAGATAATGTCATTCAAAATCATAGAGTAAATTATTTTTCCCACGTTCTTACAGTTAAATAAGTAAAAGTAAAAAGTGCGATGTCATAACTTTTATACAAGAAAGATTATCGAATTTATCTATGATATATTTCAATATAATCCGCTACATTGTCAAAATTGTAATTTTCTATATATTAAATAACATAGATTTATCTTAATATAAGCATGTCTACGAGCCAGTGATGAAGAAAAAATGCATGCCATAGTTGAAGTTTTGATGAAAGATGAAGAACTTAAAATGGTGTTTATAGGAATTTTAATGTATATTTTAATCCAGAAAGTGGAAAAGGATTCATAGAAAGATTAAAAATCATGAACCTTGATTTACGATCGTCTATTGTCGATGATAGATTGTGCAATAATAGACGCAATCTTTTCCAATAAAGGTATGTTCATGGGGGTATTAATGAATTTGTACAGTTATCACATGTTTTTACAGGGAATAATACACTAAAAAATTTTTGCAACATACAAAGTAGTCCTGTCGTACATAATTGAATTCTATTTCTGACAGAATTCATTTTATATTACGTTTGATCAGAATTCACCTATAATGTCAGTGCTTTTTTTTTTTGTGTGTGTGCGTGTGTGTGTAATTTTTTTTTTCTGTTGCTATGACAAACCCGTATTTCAGCTCCAGTTATGATCTGATTCAGAAAAGAATAATTTTGTTGACCGGCATGGATAGAAAATTGGAAACACATTAAAATGTACCAATTCCCCTTATTATCTTCACAAGAATTCTTGTGAAGATAGTAAGCCCTGTAACGACCGTGATCTTGTCTTTACTGACACTATCTTGTCCTTATTGAGCCGTAAAACAAAATAAAAATCTCATGAGCAACTCCACCTGACTTTTTACTTTCTTTTACCAATGTATCTGGCAGAGGAAGTATTTTTTGGGAGTTAAATTTTTAAAATTGAGTTTTAGCTATATTTACACGTTTTCAGGATCCCTGAATCGAAAAATCATGTTTCTAGCGGTTGGTCTGTGTGTCTGTGTGTGTGTCTGTTATCAGCATATCTCAAGAAGAAATTATAGCTGAATGTCCAAACTTATTATTCTAAATGTGTATTGCATAGGGATGCTACACTAAACTTTTCGTTGAGATCAAGCCAATGGTTGGTAAACAAAGACACCCAAGAGAATTCAAATACATTACGTCTATAGAGGAAATTGCAGTTAAGTAGAGCTTAAACATCTATAGGCTGCATTAAAGCAAATGAAAGAAATATATATATATTATATGCGTAAAAAACATATTTCATATAGAATGTAGTATAAAAATTATTCACTGTTCGTTTACAGGGCTGCACAAAAGAATTAGAATACACTGTGACAATACATGAAAATCGATGGAAGTGCATGTCAGGTTGTGCCGTGTATTATTAATATAGGATTATATTTATGTACATCATGTGGTGTGAACATAACTTTCAAAAGATATACAGGGGTGTCTATATTTAAGCCACAAAATTCTTTTACGTTTTTAGTGGAAGAGCTTTACTATAGTATTTTACCATGTACAGGAAAGCTGCTCAGAAATTTAAATTAATTCTTCATAGCTATATGGTAAATAATGTATGTTTTTCAGCTAAATATTCATTGCTTGGTTTTTTGTATATATACACGTTTAGAGGTTTCCTGAATACTGAAGTCAAATTTTTAACGTTTAACCTTTGTCTGTGTCTATTAGAGTAAATTAAAAACAAATAACTTCAGGAGATCCAAACGTTGTATTTTGAAGTTAATACGTTTGTTACAAGGAAAGTTTGATCAACATTGATAAGTTTCAAGGAATATTGCGTGGGAAAGTTGTCTGAATTGTTTTAAATGAATTTTTGAATTTAATAACAGATTTGAATTCTATGTAAATGTAGGTACAATAATGAAATGGCGGATTGAGTGGGGGAGGGGCGGAAGCCCCTCTCACATAGAATTATTTGTCAAATAAAGCTGTTCCGAAGCCCAATTTGATTCGTTTTAATATAGGTTTACATAACAGTACTCGTTATCTTACTCCTAAATCTCGAATCTGTATATATAGAATTAAATAAGATAAGAGAATATTGTGTGAGTGACACACCAGATTATTTCTTTCTGTTACGACCCTGGAGAAGCCACAAGCCTGATGACGTAGCAATTTCTGTGAAGATAAATAGGTAAATTGATTTTAAATATTTAAAAATCATTACGTCTCGTAGTTAAACTAAATTTTAATCACATTAAAAACTGAGACAGACAATTCTGAGAAAGACTGAGACAGACGCTTCGAGCCTTTTACAGGCTCCCTTTACAGGAGCCTGCAAAAGGCTCGAAACGTTTGAATTTATGTTTTGTGTTTTTAATGTTTAAATTGTAAATTTTTAGTGTATAGTGTCTGTCTCAGTTTTTAATGTGATTAAAATTTAGGTAAATTGATATATTTTAATATGACAATTAAACTTATTTTAAAGTTATTCCAAACTCAATTCCATTAAAGCGTGGGAAATAAATATATCCGGTTTCTGAATGCATCCAAGTTCTTTAAATATCCGAACACAAAATAATTAACAATATTGTTACTAATATGTTTATGTCCTTTAAATCCTTAAAATCCTTTCAACTTAAGAATGAAAATAACGAAAAATTCATAGAAAATAATATGGGATAAAATAAATCCCTCATAATCAGAAATGTAAAAAGAAGAAAACTAACCCAGAGAGAAAATGCAGTAAAAGTAGAAAAGGGAATTTAAGGAATTTTAAGAATTTTAAGGATTTTAAATCTTTTTTTAGAGATTATTTATAATATTTATATATTTATTCATCTTTCAAGGATTAATATACATCACATTGATCTAAATCATGGATAAACTCATCCGTGAAATCCGGCATGAATCTATCACATATTAGATGTGGCTAATTCTAGGCGATGGCTTCTGGGCACCTATACTACACCTTCCTCTGGTTCGTTTCCCTTTTCTACTTTTCCTGCATTTTCTCGCTGGGATAGTTTTCTTCTTTTTACATTTCTGATTATGAGGGTTTTATTTTATCCCATATTATTTTCTATGAATTTTTCGTTATTTTCATTCTTAAGTTGAAAGGATTTTAATGTATTCTCTCTCTCTCTCTCTCTCTCTCTTTCTTGCAAAACGAAAAAAAAAAAAAAAAACTTCCATCGTGTTAGAAAGTAATTTGGTCTGATGATTAATTTTTATAAAATAATTTTTGACAAAATATACAGTTTTTCCTGAGCTTAAAAAATACGTTTGGCTTTAAATATTTAAATAAACATACCATGTGTTATTTATATAAAAAGGATAAAAAGACATAAATAAATCGTTATTTAAAAATATAAAATGCAAATATTATTCGATAAAATGTATGAAGTATTACATTGTCATATATATGCAGAAAATATTTAAAATAGCTAAAGGTTTTGTTAAATCGATGAAATATGTTTACATTTTACATATAAAGTGAAAGAAATATTAAGTTAAATGTTGGTAAAATGACGTAACATACGATGATACGTTTTAAGGTTTAGACTAATACTTTTTATTATAGTTTAGAAAATTAAAAAATGAAAACATTAAATACAAAATTTCATGTATACAGTTCTTTTAAAATAAAAGGAATTTCATCTATTGCCCTTATAAATACAATAATTTATTTTGTTATCTTTGGTTATGTAGAGAGAAAACCCATAAACACCAATAAAAGAAAATATATAATAATGAAAATTCTAGACAGTGACATAGGCACAGCTGCCAATATTTTAACTTATTCCGGAGTATTTTTTAGCCCCGTCTTTATTTCGTATCACTTATTTTTTAAAGTTATTTTGTCTTATTTTATCGAAGTTATATATTGAAGTTTTTTTTTTATAAATAAAGTGGTGCGAAATGTTAAAAGTACTCCGAAATAAATTAAAATATTGGCAGCTATGCATATGCTACGGCATGTTATATTTGGATGATACATACAGAAACTTATTCCTATTAATATCATATATATATATTAAATATTAAACATTAAAACCCATAGACCTATTATAAGAGTGGACGGAGCATCCCATTATTACGGGAATATAAGAAAGTGTGACAAAGATGAGACAACTGACTGTAGGGAAAAAGTTACCTTATTTGGCATTTATCGCATTATTGGCGATTTTTTGTTTTGAATATAAATATTTTTATTATTATTATTATTAAAATATACAGCAATCAAATCTTGTGTAAAACACTGCAGCCGCTGAAATTTATTTTTACCTTGTTAATAACACTTTGCAACAAAGTTCAAAAATGTTTATGACTTCGGTTTGTCTATACTCGCTTTAACTCTATAAATAATCATTGAAATTTTTGAAATTAATATATGGTATAATATATTTAAACTAATTTAATTTAAAGACTTAAATATAGCAGTTATAAGCATTTTATAAAAATAATGACTTAAAAAGTACATAATAATAAAATAGAAAAAAAAATTCTTACCTGTGAAGTATAATTCTTACTTCACATAACCCTTATAGCTTTTTACAGTACATCTAATCGCTATTTCTTGCGATAAAATTTCTTTTAGATTCAAAACTTTTAAAAGAAAATAGAAATTTTATAATGAGCTTTCAATGAAAAAGGAAAAGTATATCGTCTGCGTATGAGAAAGCAGAGTTTAGAGCTTGGTGAGAAAATATCAATATTGGCCAGTTTGGCTTTATAGTTCATGGTGTCACGTTATGATCTTTGCCGCACAAAAAGGTTGTCATTGTCCCGTCTATGTTAAAACCAAAATATTTATTATTTATAAAGCCTATGTGACTAAAAATCCCTGTTTTGCAATGTAAGATTAAGCATGTCGTATTTAGGGTTTAATGTAAGGAAAAGAATGTGATGTTTAATTTTTGCAGTATTATATCTTTTAAAACTGCAACGATAAGAATTGTTCACAATAGTGTGTGATATGGCATGTTAGAGATAGATTTATGCAACACGTAGACAATTTCTTTAAAAAGATAGGTTTATAACTTCAATTAAAATTTCAAATTTTATCTCATCAATAAAGAAGTTTAAAAGCATTGTGAGGTCGAGACTATAGACCGTCACCAAAAGTTGGGATGGTTAAATCACTTCGTCGCCAGTGACTCGGCGAAAGTCTTGGTCGAGTTAGTTTTATGTCGGCAGGGTGCAGCAGCGAAATAATTAGGATCTCAGTGTTAGATGATTTAGAAGTAATTTTATAAGGTTTTGATTGAAATGAAATGAAAGGGAGTTGTTGAATGGAGTATAAAATAAAATGGAATGGAATGGTGATGAATTAGTAGCTGCTTAGTGTGAATTGGAGTTGGTGGTGATAGCGAGTTGCACCGGATTAGGGTGCGTCCGAAGTGATGGTAGAGAGGTGTAGTATTGTGGAGTAAATTAAGAAAAGAGTTGTCGTGTATCGGGAATCCGCTCGACACTCTGAAGTGAGAATATTTAGTAGTCGTAAAGAGCAGTCGTCAAAAAGATCAGCATTGGTGAGATAAGTTTTGTTTTGTCTTGTTTAAAGTTAGTTCCTGAAGTCATTTATTTAATTTAAGTTAGCTCAACGCCCTCCTTGAAATTAAAAATTAATAAACTGTGTTATTTTGTATTTAAAACTTTGTATCATGCTCTTATCACTAAGCAATTAAGTATTTAAGTTAACCTAAGTTCATATTTAAGATCTAGTAAGATCTAAGATCTAGGATTTAAGATCTAAAATAGGCATTATGGCCCACTTAAATTCTCTACAGCATCAATACTGAAGTATATCCTTCAGTATATGAGTTCTATGAGAAAGAGACATTAATTCGAAAAATTAAATTTTTCTACTCAAATTAAAGATTTATTATCACTATCGTTTGACCGAAAATTAACTACTAAAGATAATAAATCTTAACTGAATTATATACTTTTAAACAGTTAAAAAAAAAAAAAAAAAAAAAAAAAAAATCTGTGAGTTAAATTTTGCTTTCATTTTTATGAAAATTTATTATTTTAGTTATTTAATAAGAGAATGGTGCCACAAATAAATAAATAAAAATTATTTTTTGAAATAGAAACTTGCGTCGTTAAATAACATTTTGAATTATTTAAGTACAATAATCAATTTACTTTTAACATATACAAAATAAATAAAGTAAAATAAATAACTAAATGAATCTTTTATATATCGAAAGAAATCTTTTCATAATTGTTGTATATTTAATTTTATTTATTAGCGAATAATTATAATCTAAACAACCATGTGCATTTTTACTGCGTAAGCAGAATGAACTGTTACAAACGAAATATTACTGTATGACAGCCAATAAGAAATTCACAAAGAAAATAAATAAGACTTTTTATAGATAAATATATTATATTATTTAGTTAACAGTTATATTTTAATTAATTATGAGTAGTTTGCTGCGTAAGCAGAATAAACTGTTATAAACGAAATATTAATGTATGACAGCCATTATGAAATTCGGAATCAAAGTAAATAAACCTTTTTTTAGAGATAAATTCTTTTCTTTTTTTTTTTTACCATATTGTTGCATATTTTTACTTTATTAATTAACTAACAGTTATCTTTTCATTAACCATGAGTGAGTTAGCCTGTCCCTTTATTACTTCCGATGCGAGCCTTCTTTTTTTTTTTTTTTTTTTTTTTTTTTTAACACACTTAACATTGTTTGTTTTTGTGTTTTGTTTCTCTTCCCATGCTATTTCTATGGGATTTTTAGCTTTTTTCGTCTCTTTTTCTACATTCTAAAGTGGCGGTGGAGACACATACTAAGCGAGACGTATTAATCCTGGTCGTTATATTTAACGCCCCAGCCCGCCCGTTCCCGCTGTTCCATGTCTTTTTCTAGTCCATTTTGTCCCTTTATTACTTCCGGTGCGAGCCTTTTTTTTTTTTTTTTTTTTTTTTTTTTAACACACCTGACATAGTGCGGTTTTTTTTTTTTTTTTTTTGTTTTTTGTTTCTCTTCCCATGCTATTTTTATGGGGTTTTTAGCTTTATTCCCCTCTTTTTCTATTTTGTAAAGTGGCGGTGGTTCATACGCGGTTCATACTGCGTAAACAAAATGAACTGTTATAAATGAAATATTAATGTATAGCAGCCATTAAGAAATCTAGAATCATAGTTACTAAATAAATATTTTTCAGAGAAAAATAACGCTTTTCATAATTATTGTGTATGTCATCTTTATATATATGTTAACAGTTGTAGTTTAATTAACCATGAGTAGAAGAAAAAGAATAAAGTGTTATGAACAAAATATTATTCTAGGACAGACATTAAGAAATTTGGAATCAAAGAAATATGTATTATATACATATTACAGAGAAAAACGTCTTTTCATAATTATTGTCTAATTAACAGTCATATTTTAATTAATCATGACTAGTTTACTGTGTAAGCAGAATGAACTATTATAAACTAGATATTACTGTATGACAGCTAATAAGAATTTCAGAATCAAAGAAAATAAATAAATCTGCTTTAGAGAGAAATAAAACTTTTCATAATTATTGTGTACTTTAACTTTATTAATTAGCTAACAGTTATATTTTAAATAACCATGAGTAGTTTAGTATGTAAGCAGGATAAACTCTTATACAAGAAATATTACTTCATGACAGACATTAAGTATTTTTGAAACGTATATATATATTTAACGCCCCAGCCCGTCCTTCGGGGTCTTTTTCTAGTCAATTTTGTCCTTTTATTACTTCGGTGTGAGCCTTTTTTTTTTTTTTTTTTTTTTTTTTTTTTAACAAACTTGACATTGTGAGCTTTTTTTTGGTTTTCTTCCCATGCTATTTCTATGGAGTTTTTAGCTTTTTCCCTCCTCTTTTTCTACATTCTAAAGTGCGGTGGTATATACGTATACGAAGATACGTTAGATATATACGAATAATACGTAATTTCACATAGATAACTTTTAAAAATTAGAGATATTTACTTTAGGTGTTATTTGCGCCAAAATGTAGATCGTTGAAATATATTAAGATAGTTAATATAAATTTCGCCATGTCGTGTAACTATAACTCTCAGCAATTTTGGGCAATTGCAGTATTCAAAAAGCATTGCAATCTTTTTTGGACGCGTAAAAATAACGAAATTAAAACTTCTTGTAAGATTTTCTTGTAATTTTTTATTAAAATAAGAAACCTATGAAACATTAAGGTTTATTAAATGAATATTACGTTTATTTTACTTATTTCATATACGTGATACATGTATAATACTGCACATCACATTTACAAAATATTTTAATGCATACATATTACTCAAATATATATTCGAGGTGTTTTATACCGTTTTTTAAAACATCAACTGATTTTTGTCCAGAATATTATATAAACTGATATCATTTTTATTTCTATTTTTTCTGAAAAATCTACGTTTGAAGAAAAGGAAAAAAAAAAAAAAAAAAAAAAGTAATTTTAGATAGAAAACTAAATGAAGTTGGGTAACATGCTTAAAAATATACACATGCTTAAAAATATTAATCTAAAACCGGGTTAATCTTCCTGTATTCACTTTTCTTTTGCCTCAATAACTTTATATCAAAAATGCATGATTATCAATTTGTAAACTATGAACATCGCTGGAATAACAAAACTGCCAATTAGTAACTTTTAACGATAATATCATTATTGATTTTCATTTTCATATATATATATATATATATATATATATATATATGTAAAAATAAGTAAATAAATAAATAAGTTCAAAAAAAAAAAAAAAAAAAAAAAAAAAAACATAAATAATAGAACATGAAAGAATAAACGGAAAATTACTGGCAAAAGGGAAAGAAAAAACAGTTCATATTTGATTAATTTTTGAAAGTATGTATACATTTTATATCTTATTTCTAAAGTATGCTTATCATTGCGCCTCATTCAGTTTTTTTTTTATCTAAAATATTTAAAATTAAGTTAGTATGAGTAAATAAGTAATTCCCGATAACAGAGTAATATAAAATTTGATTCATAATTAGAAATGAGTACGGCATAAAATTGTTATGCTCTTACAAAAAAAAAAAAAAAAAAAAAATCAAACAGATTGTCGCCTAAATTTTGGAAACCTGTGTATTTTTGTGTTATAATTTGAAATAAAACGTTTCGGAATTAAATATGTTACTGTAGAGTTTTAAAATATCTTTAAATCACTGTGTTATTATAATAACTAATAAAATTATTCTGAATAAAATTTTAATCCCTAATTTTCAATAAAAAAATGTATTTTATCTTTTTCTAAGCTATTGTTATTCTTTTCCTTTTCGAGCCTCTTTTGTTTTATATATTAATATATATTTTTTTAATGTTGCAAGTAAAACTTAATACAATGCTGAAAATTGTTTAAAAAGTTTAAAAAGTTTGTATTTATTTAATTATTTATTTTTATTGAGCTAGTACACAAGAAAAACAAAACTTCCTTTTAAATAGCTTCCTCTACGTGTAAGTGGTCATTAATTATTAATAATATATATATGAACTACCTGTAGTTAAAAATGGATACCATATATATAAAACCACAATAGAATTACATTATTTGTTCATTGACTAGCAGCAAGATGTGACAAAAAATACTGTACAATTAATTCCTTATGCTGCTGCATTAAGAACATGAATAAGATATGTTTATTTTACTACAAAAAAATGAATTCATACATACGTACATATATATGTTATATGTATACATATATATATATATATATATATATATATATATATATATATACAGGGTGAGTTAGACCTAATCTGCCAAACGAAAGGAGGTGATAAAACAGCCCATGGGAAGCATAAAACACCACAGAAACCCTGACCTATCTCTAACCGTTTCCGAGTTATGGTAGATAGAAGAGAAATCTGTTTTTTTTCCATCCCGTCTGACAAAACCCAAATTTTTCAGCTTTCTGAAAGACTTACACGCAAAATAAAAACATATTAGGAAAGAGCAGAAAAAATCTTATCGGGTGACACCATTTACATAAGGGTACCCTAATTTGATGGTGAGCTACAAGCGCTAAAACATTGGCGAAGTTTAAAATCGAGTTGTCACCAAATTCTTTAACCGGCAATTCTGCAAACACCGTTTCACCATTCCACAAGCTTTAGAATGAGCCCACAATAAACCATATCGGTGTTCTAGTTCAGGAAAAATTTAGCATTTTGTTTGAAATACATTCATCACTGAACTCGACGTTCGTCGAGAAGGAGACTCGCGGGGTGCCATGGTCGTTCCTGAGTTCATGTCCGCCTTCAGTCAGTTGTTTTGTCAGATGCAAAAAAGAAAGTTTTAAAGACAAACAAGAAAAGTAGCAGTTGTATTAATTTTACAAACACAGTGGAATGGAAACAAATGAAGTGTGAGGTTTCTCACGTCTTTCACAAAGGAATATGCAAAAAAAAAAAAAGACGTATCTCACGTTTATGAATAAAGCACATATGCATTCGAAAGGATGTGTGAAATTTAGTACCGCTGCTGAAATTGGTCACCCCTACAACTGATACATGCCCTCGCCCGCGTACGAACGGAAACCACAGTAGCTGTTAGCGAAAGCTCATTCCTCAGTTTTATTATTGCATCATAAAGCCGGCTGCTTAAATCTTGCAAACTGGCAACTTCTGTGCCGTAAACTTCTTGCTTCAGGAAACCCCAAACATAGAACTCCTATAGAGTGAGATCTGGCGATCTAGGTGGCCAAGGAATTGGTCCATTACGACCAATCCATCGCGGATACAGCTGAGTCAAGAAGTCCCGAACGGCATTGGAAGAATGTACAAGGGCCCCATCGTTCTGCAAAATGCTGGTTGGGGTACATGAATGACATCAAGTAATCCTGGAAGATGATGTTCCAGAAACCCCAGATATATATTGCTTGTCAGATGACCTTGGAACACATGTGGATCTATCAAGTGATCGCCAACCACTCCAAGCCAAACATTTAAGCTGAATCGCGTCAGGAACGATGAGTTTCGTGTTACAAATGGATTTTGTTGAGCGTAATGATGCCAGTTACGTAAATTTAACATGCTATATCCCGAGTGAAAAGTGACTCATCTGTCCACAGTATCGTTCAAAGGAAATGGTGTTCCTCAATATCTCGCTCTAATAGCCAACCGCAGAATGTTACCCGCTTTTAGAAATCTGAGCGACGTAATTCTTGTACCGGTGTGAAGTGGTACGAATGATACTGGTTTTGGGGCAAAACATTCATCACTTTACAGCATGGATGATGTTTTCCCTTCTTATATTGAAAGAGCTCTGAGTGCTTAATGTAGTTATAAATTGTCTGAGAAGTTACGTTAGTAATTCCTGTACTTATTCAAAGTCTGGTAATTGATGCTCCAGTTATTTTCAGCTCAGTAAAAAATTTTTTTTGGTCTCTAAGCGAAAGTTTCTTTGGCCGGCCACTCTTTTTCTTTACGCCATGGACTTCAGGAGCCCGTATAAAATCGCTGATGCTACTTTTGCTTATTAGAAGCAGCCTACTGATTTCTCTGACTCCTTTATTAACATTTTTCAGCGCTATAATCTGTCCTTTCTGGTAATCAGTTAGAGGAATTCCTCGTGGCATGGCGCATTCATCGCCAAGAAATTTAAATACGTAAAACCATCTTGTCAAGCACGTTAGCAATTGGCAAAATGCCAAATGTACATGTACATGCAAAACTGGTATTCTGCAAGAAACACTCACTTAGATAAATGCATTTTTTGACCAGTGCCCGTCTACTTTTTTTTTTTTTTTTTTTTTAATATTGTGCAAATGTATATCTTTTCTCTTCTCTGCATTTCCCTACATTAAAATTATAAATAATTGAATATTTTTATTATTCTGTGAAAAATATGAAGATTGATAAGTATAAACATGTTAAAGAATTTTAATTGACATTTCCTATTAAACAAAGACGGGGTTTTAAAAAATTGTGAAGAAGTGTTCGTCTACTTTTTTTATGCAGTGTATATATATAATGCAATAAAATACATTTTTAATCGCCGAATCAAAATATTAACTGTTCGAATACCGATATTAATGTTTAAAATAATTTACATACATTCCTTTTTTTTTTATATATCGATCGACTATTTCACAAAATTGAAAATTATTTTTCGTAACAGGAAGCGTAGTGTGATTACTCATTTAATAAAATTTTAAATAATCGGTAATTTTATCCAGAGAATATAACAAGAAAACTTAATTTTTGTTTTGAAATCTTTTGTTCGCTGTGAACTTTAAAAATGTCATTTAAATTAAAAGAAAAAGAAAAAAAAAAAAGTAATATTTTATGTTACTCACTACTTTGAAGTATATGAGCAACTGCCACTTTATATAAGAAGTATTTTTTCTGTTTCATTTTCTTAAAGGAAATATATTTAATTGCAGTTATCATTCTTCATGAATAACTTTTAAAATATGTACGGGAAGTGAACTGAAATTTTATTCTTGAACACAAGAAGACAAAGTTTATATTTTTTCTTTTTCATTAAAAACTCAGAATTTTTTTCAAAAGAAAGTTTATTTTTAGTCAATTTTTTTTAAATACTAGAACAGATTTCTTAACAGTTTTTAACTCGATTAAAACTGATTGTGTAAAAAAAAAAAAAAAAAAAAAAAAAAAAATACAGTTTGCAATAAAACTGATTATAAGCAATTATTTATACAAATTACTGATTATTACATTTAAAATTTAAAATTAAAATTGATTATGAAGAAATATGGACAAACTGTATGCCGGCATATAAATTTAGAACTAATTATGTGTTATCATAGGCATACTGATGGAATGTGATAAAATTATGAAATATGTTCAATCTTTCAAGTTATTTTATGATAGCGTTACAGTTTTATCTAACAAATGAAAAAATGATATACATATATAAGTTATATATAATGGTTTAAATTACGTTGTTAAAAATTACATGTAAGGTACTTGTACCCAATATGGACAGTGCTCTCAATATGGACACCCCTAATATCTTTAAAAGTAACAAATTTGATCGAGAGAAAGCGCTACATGTCCGTAAAGAAAAGCAGTTGAGAAGATAATTTAGCCTGGAAAGTGCAAAAAAACATGCTATTCGCCATTTTGAAGGAAACTTGTTTTTTTCCTGGTGTGCTGATCGTAATTACAGGTAAGTTTAAATTCTTATTAGATATGGTAAAATTACTTTAAATATTGAAAGTGGAGTGTTTTAGAAAGCTCATAAAACATATTTTCGATTGCTATTTCATATATTGCTTAAAAATAATTTCTTTGTTTATTTATTACAAGATTTAGTAAGACTACGCTCGATTCCCAATATGGACACCTTATGTTTACATTGGAAGTACAGCAAGCAAACCTTCAGATTCACAAATTTGTAAAATATCTGTTTGATGTTATTTCATTTAGCTAATTCATAAAAAAATAATGTTTATATGTATTTTTAATCTTAATTATAGTATCCGTACATTACATTACGAATTAAGAGTGGAAGTACAGATGTTGAAGCTCTTGTTAACAACATACCTTCTCCTGTTACTGACCCACCTTCATCACCTGCGATATCATTTTCCGTGGAAAATTCTTTTATTAGCGTGTTATAGACTCTAACTGTAATAAGGAAGAAGACACAACGTCACCAGTTGATAAACTCAAAAGGCATCAAAGTGGTAAAATCCTTGTTCAACAAGATGCCATCTGAATAATCCTCATGAAAAAAATCCTCCAAAAAGCCCTTGCAAAAAAATTAAAAGAAACTTCCCCTCAGTAGGGTATCTGTTGGCGAAATCGCAGGTACCAGCGGTATCACTTCCTCAACAAAGGAGAGGTGGTGCTGCTTCTTATGCAGTTTTGATGCTGTTGCAGACATGCGGCCATGTATCAAATGCGGCAGATATGTCCATGAGGACTGTGTGGGACTGTGGGACTTAGCGCCCATGATGAAGAAGTTTTTATTTGTCCATCCTCTGAGGACTGAGTAATAACAGATGTAAATTCTGCAGACAGATGCAATAAAGCTATTCAAAAGCAACTATATTATTTCATAATATTTTGTAGTAACTGAGGTGCTTTGCATGGATCTTCGAACAGCCACAACCGAAAATGTCCCCCCTCCCTTCTAAAGTGAATGTTCTGAAGATATTTACTGTGCCCTCCCACCCCCACAATACTTTAAGATATATTTTTTTCATCCCCTCTCCTCTAAAATCCCATGGAAGAGTGGCTCTTCCATACACCCTGTGTTATAGGTCAATAAGGAGCCACCTGTCCCTAATATGGACATGCATGTCCATAATAGGAACAGGTGGTTCCTTATATGGACACTTATAAACATTTTTTGTTTTTATCATTTAAATCAAACCAGAATAATTACAAGGTCGCTAATTTCGATAATGATAGTCAACAGTCGAGGGATCGTGGTCATACATTTTTGGAGTCGTATGATGTGTACACGGGGTGAAAAAAATACATTTTCCTTAAGGTGTCCATATTGGGTACAGGTACCTCAGTTAATAAAATGTGTGGAAGTAATAACACTTTTTATTATTATTATTATTATTATTATTATTATTATTATTATTATTTAACACAAGCATAAATTCATGTGTAACTAATAACGTATTATAATCTATAATTAAAATAAAATATTTATAATATTTGGAGTGTTGATTTTTAATTATCTTATATAAATGGCATGAAAAATCCCATCATTCTAGATGAACCCTCTGAGATAAATAAGGAATATTCTTGAATAATTTGTCTCGAATAGAGAGAAACTAATTATTAAAGTAATTTATAATATAAATTTGATTTTTTTTTTCATGAATTGTAAGAACATTGTGCAGTAATACATGCGGAAATTCATTATTTTTTAATTTTTTTTAAGTTATTGAATCTTGTACTTGCAAAATAAGTTACCCAATATGATAGTTTTAACCCTATCTAAAACATATTCTTAAGGAAAAAAAAATCGATAATTTATTTTATCGATAGAAATGGTAATGCAAATGTATAGAAGTGACGTCGTTTCTATATCCTGTTTGTTCAGAAACCACTTTATTTAGATTTCAAGAATATATTGTTCTCTCGTAACATAAATCTAATAAGTCTGTAAATTTGAATATTGTGTAAAACATTTGAAATATTTACGAATAAAATTTTATAACGAATCGCATAAGCAGATGTTGTGTTACAAAAAGTGTATTTTTATTTTTAAACTCGTGATTTCATATAATATATTCATATAAGGTGTTTTTAAACACATTTATAGGAGAACATGCAATAGGATTAAATACTGATTATGTATAATTTTTCTAAAATTTTATATGACTATTACAATCTGAATTTTCTCCCAAAGTGCTTTTCTAATATTTTATCCCTGCTGCTGTATTCATTTCGAATGGATAAAGCAGTCATTTTTTTTTTTTAATATACTAAATAGAATCTAAATGGACTCACCCCCCCCCCCCCCTTTTTTTTTTTTTTTTTTTTTTTTTTTTTGGCAATATAATCCATACTTTAATTTTCTATTTTTTAAATAAATTTAAGTGACCATTCCTCTTGTTTTTTTATGCAAAGTATTCTACATAAAATTCGAAATTTTATATATGTCGAATTCCGGTCGAAATGTACCCGAACACAGTAACAGGGTTAAACATTTTTATATGTCTATTTTTTAACAAACTTAATAATTAAGCTTTTTTTTTTTTTTTCTTTAATAATTCATACCTTTCTCTAAGAAGCAAACATACGCCACATCTTTTTTTTATTATTATTATGTATATATTTTCAAGTGCAGAGAATAAATGTGTTTAAAAAAGGCAATTCCAATGCTTGTCTATTTTAGATTTTCAGTGTATAATAAGCTAAATAAGCAAGATAAAGAAATGGATAAAAGATTGAAAACTTCATGAAAAGTATTCAATGCATTTATTCCAATTGTTGAATATCACTAAATATCATTTCAATATTTTTCTCCGTAAATTAATAAATATGAAATTCTAAAGTTTTTGATATGAAATAAGGTTTAATTTTTAATTTTTAATTTTTATTTATTTATTTTTTTAATATTTAATGAAATTATTGCCATAAAAACATTTGATAGTTTAATTTTTGTATTTAAAAATTGCGAAATAACATACAATTGTCAAAGATACTTAGTTTATTTTCACAAAAATATGTAAATAAATAAACAGATAAAAGAAAATTTAAAATAAAGAAAGGAAAAGAATGTTTAATGTTTTTTTTTTATTAATTTTGTTTATTTAATTAAAAATTAATAAGATAAAATAAAAGCTGATGATGACAAATGTTAGTTCCTTATGCATCCATTTAATTACATGTATTCCTTCAAGAGATTGCCTGGAATCTTGCATGGAAAAATTGTTTCGCACACAGAAAAAAAAAAAAAAAACATATGTAGCTCGTAATCAGACAGGCAGATTCCAGTTGATATATGAACTTCACTTGACTATATTGATTGTTTATAAACAGTTATTAACAGCTTATTGCGCATCATATTGGCAAACGCACGACTCAGATTTCGATGGCATTCATCCGAAAGACGATAGCCGCCTTTTATACTATTTAATAAAAATTAATGGTGAAGAAGTGGATACCACAATACCAAGAGAAGTGGTAGACTTTGTTTCAGATTGAAGAAAATCTTCCAGACTTTGGCAACCTTAAACAATACGTTTAAGCCAATTTTGGCTACTGAACACGCCGACACTTTATTACCAAAACCTTCTTTAGTGGAAGTCAGTAGACTGTTATTGTAATTTTCGTGTTTTTACGTATTTTCCCTACAATAACTGTTCTAAAAAAGGAAATTGGTTGCATAGTTTGTAATAATATTGTTAAGATTTCTATCATAAGTTCTGCTGAAACTTGTAAAGCAGAAGTTAACATAATGACGAAAAATTTTGAGTTTTAATTTAAGTTATGTAAACCTTTAAAGCGGAAAGAAATCCAGTAAACCGGGAAAAAAGGGGGTGGAAGCATAAATAGATACTATAACAAGACTACATGTAATTTTGCAAACTTCTACGCCCGACCGTTTTTTATTTATACGAGACACATTCGCACGCATACATGTGCCACGAAAAAATAATACAAATACAAATACTTTTAAAATGGGAGATCTTATCAAGATAAAATTACGAGGTTTTAATCTAAATATTAATTTCAATTTCAAATATGAATTTTCAACATTCCGAGGTTAATCGTTTTTAAGTTTTGTGAAATACATCACCTGTTTTGTAAATTCCTTCTACAATACTTCCTATTACTGCATGCAGGGACGTAAAAATAAAAATTGTAATGAACAATAAATAAAATACATATTATTTATACATTGTTTTTTACTTCATAAAAAAGAGCTATTCTTGAATCTAAGCTCAATACATTTTAAGATTATTCTGGAGAAATGTTTTCTTCATAAATGCTATAAAATGACAGATTCACACATCCATATACTTATTTTTATTTTTATTTAGTTATTTAGTTATTTATTCAATAGAAACACTGGATATTTCTAAAAAAAAGAAAAATTGATGATGCATTACATTTAGAGAGAAAAAAAAAACGAAACACTTATCTATGTACTTTCCTCCCCTATCCATTTCACATTTTTTTCGTTTTCTTTTCTTTTCTCGTTTGCGATATGCATCATAAAATGAAAAAGGCATTTATTTTAGAAATTGAAATTTCATAATATGTTTCACAAAAAATTATCGAATGAATTGTAAGCAATAAAATTAGCAAGCAAATACATTTTAGTAATTACATATAGCAAACAGTTTACAAATAAGATTAAACTACATGACCACAGAGGCTATAAGAAGTTTTAAGACATACGCCTATAAAGAACTTTTAGGTAAAACGAATTATCCCATAAAATAAGTGTTTTAAATGTTCAGAATTTTATCAATAAATGGCAGCACTCTCAATACAAAAGCTCAGGAATTAAGACTTCTCTTTCTTTCTTTTTTCTTTTCTTTTTTTTTTTTTTTTTACATTGTTCAATTTCTATTCTTATTTTGAGTGAACTGTAAATAGTAAAGTTATATTAAGTCTAAATGCAATTTAAAATAGTATGGGGCTAATGAAACGATCTTCAACATAAATGTTTTCATATTATTGCATCTAATGTGGTTGTTAAATTGTGCATTTTTACATACAAATAATTTAATATATCTTTTTTATATTTGCATCAGAAAATCAATACTACATTATTTAACTTTCACTAAAACTTCACAAAGTAAGAAATACCTCAATATTCACTTGGTATCCTTTTAAGCTTAAATATGAAATATAAAATTAAACAGGATTTTAAACCTGAGAATATAATTTCTTGGACTCTGCTACTAAACATTATTCATTAAATCTCAATATGTTTGGAGATGATGAGATTGTATCATTTGTAACAGATTGTCCAAATTCTGAATTTAAGTAAATTTGCCTTCTATATCATTGCTGACAACTCCCAAACAGCTTGAATCAGAAGTGAACGAGCCTATTACATTATTGTTAAAACGAATTACACCTAAAACAGTTTATCCATACGCAAAATAACCAATAAGAAAAATATCGACGTATGGTTAAAAAAAAAAAAAAAACGCACAATTCTCACAAATATAAAAGACAAATTAAAAATGATAAAAGACAAATTAAAAATAGCTCTTAGGAAAAAAAAGAACGCTTGTCAAAGAATGTTTAGAAACCAGTCCCAAAAATACGACAAAAACAAGAAATCTGTGAGACAATTTATAATAACACTAGTGTCTCTCTGCGTGACTCACCAGAAAAAGAGAAACTCTATTTAAAATAAATAAATAAATAAAACTATCTTGTGTTAGTGACATTTGTTGAGAAACGAAATAAAATATTTAGGTATTAAAAATTAAAAATTTATTTAGAAGTTATTATTTAAAACTTCAGAATACTTTTTTTTTTTCATCCAAATATATGTGATACTTTTATTGTACTTTTTTTTTTTTTTTTTTTTTTTTTTTTTAAGCAAATTTTTAAATATTTTTTCTTATATTGTAGAAAACAAATTCTATATAATGTATGAAGTATCAAAATGAAGTATTATATTGATAAAAGTCTAATTTACCATAGTGAAATAAATAATTAATGTACTTAAGAAAACTGAATGGTTTCATAAAGTGCATTAAGTAGTTTTATACTTTCACATTCATAATACGAAATCGTGTTTAAACTAGATAAAAAGTAGAGAATGAATTATAGCATCAATTATCCTTTTACCGGAAAAACAAATCTAAATATATTATATTAAGCGATAAAATAAGATGAAATATTTAATCTTTTCTGAGACGTAAGATGAATTAGATTGAAATGAAGAGTCTATAAAATAGAAAAATAGGGCAATATAATTTACCTTCCCGAAAAATGTTTTTTTTTTTTTTTTTTTTTTTTTTGGGGGGGGGGGTAGAAAAATTGCTGTGTTATTGTTGTTGGATTTAATAATTCATATGTTTAAAAAAGATATTAATATATATATATATATGATTCATATTATGAAATTATACATAAATATGTAATATTTAAATGTTATAGAATATTAAAATTATATGTTAGAATATTAAAATTAATGAAACAAAACTGTGAAAATTTTGACAAAGCGATTGAGAAAATATAAATGATTGTATAAATAACACGCTCGTTAAAAGTAGTCAAGTACTAAAAACATGTCAGAAGGAATCGCATTTCTTAAAATTTACTTTCAACGGAAACCATCAAATAAAAAGGAAAAAGATAAAAAGTAATGTGGTGTCAACCTGAAAAACCACAAAAAGTAAATGTATGATTCACTTACGACAGTTTCGATTGCGTTAAACTTAGTGGTAAGTTAGGTTAACATCTCACATTTTATCTCTTTAGAATGAAGACTCCGATTATTAAAAAAAATAGAGGTTTGCCCTAGCAAAAAATAGAAAATATTTATTTAAAAAAAAATAATTATAGACATTATTTTTTAGAAGGTAAAAGTATTTGACATTAAGGAAAAAGATAAAAAGTAATGTGGTGTCAACCTGAAAAACCACAAAAAGTAAATGTATGATTCACTTGAAAAGACAAATACATATCATATATATATATATATATATATATATATATATATATATATATATATATATATATATATATATATATAAAATGTCTGCCAAATCTAAGCCTCAAAGAAAAGTATAAAGAAAAGAAACCCTTTACCGTAAAGGGCTATCTAAAAATTTAAACATTTTGTATATCGCTATTTAAAGTTTTATTTAATGTTGTAATTAATGATTGTCAAGACTATGCGGAACTTTTTGAAGAACAACTAACATAACAAAAGCACCACCCACTTTTAGAAATAGTAAATATTCAGAAAATACTTATTTTTTAACAAAATATATTCTGCTTTTTTTATTATAAAACCTGCATCTTCGTAACATCGAAATTTTACATACCGGTCGTCCCATAAGTCTGCAGACATTTTTAAAATTCATAAAAATTGAAAGTAATTGGCAGAATTGAGAGCGCGTTGCATGGTTGCGTAACGAGAAATATTAAAACCAGAGTCCTATAAATGGCAGGGTTTTACGACTACGATAGTTTTACATGATCACAGCTTATTTCTTAGTTTGCCTCCTACATGCACATACACGAAGTTTTAATTGCAATGCTGACTTAGTGGATAAAGCGTTATTGGTGAAGTTGTTTTCTTTCAGGTAAGAACCGCCGACTGAAGCTGCAGTTTGCGGTGTTGGAACTTGTATACGAATTGTAATTTCTGGTGATGGCGGATGCATAGAATAGGATTAATATGCATGTAAACATTTGCATGCAAATAAATATAGTTTTTCATGGAAATGTGTGGTTTTTCTCACTTGCAGCGTCCTCTATTTACGAAAATTTTAACTATTATTTTTTTTCATTTCTAAAAAAAAAAAATTCACTTCACGAGAATAACTTTTTTAATAACGTTCAATTATACAGATTCCTTCTACTTTTATGAATTTTTAAAATGGCTACAGATCTATGGAACAGCCAGTATTAATCGAAATTAAGAAGGTAATGTATTGTCCGATAAACATTTTGGCATAAATATAGTTACTGTAGAAACGATAATTTAAATTGCAATCAGCTGCACAAAATCACGTTTTCTAAAATTTTAGCTCTTAACGCATTTTTATAAAAACTTCCTGAATAAAATGATCTCTACAGAATATGTAGATAAATCAAAATACTGAACAATCTGAGTGAAACTAAAATAATCATAAATATTAAATGGATAATCTGACCAATTTAAAATGAAATTCAACAATATATATCATATTTTTCAATTTGATTTTTTACAATAATTTTGTCTTTTAAACACATCCCTGCGTAAAATAAAAATACATAAAATGAAATACATATGTATATATATCCAATTAAAATTGCCATTAATGCTAAGCACAAAATTTGAAATAAGAAATAAGCTTTTGTATATAATATATTAAATACAACCTTTTAAAAACAGAACATCTATATGAATAGCAACAGATCTACACTTATTTATACTAACGCAACCGAATTTTTAACATACCATTATAATCAAACTAGAGTTAGCTATCTTAAAAATGTATGATATTTGTATACTCATTATTATAAATGTAAATTTCATATTACTAAAACATGAACTTTAATGACGTAATTAGATTAAGTCATAAGAATAAATAAGTAGCCCAAATACCAAAAGACAAAAAAGTGAACAGTTCATGTTTCATATACTACTATAAAGAACTACCGTAAATAATAAACAATAATAACAGTGATTATAGAGGAATTGTAAATATATATTAAAACATAATAAATAAAATAAGAATTTTTATAAAAACAGTAATTGATTGTTAAAAAAAAAAAAAAAAAAAAAAATTAAAATATATTTAAATAACACGAATTTAAAACAACAAAATTTATATATGTATATATATATATAACCAAATAATTAAAAAGCCGATACATTTATATAGATATAGATATAGATAGATAGATAGAAACAGAGAAATAGACAAATATATTAATTTACATTTTATTTTGCAATTGAAATTTATTTCTTGCACACCTTTGCAATAACTTAAAAATTTATCAATATTTCGCTAAATATGCTAAATTATACACTTCATGAAAGGTTTTTTTTTTTTTTTTAAATATTACTACGTCACTGACATAACTATACTACTGGGAAAAAAATGTAAGAAATGCTTTATTTTAAAACTTTTCCGAGTTATAAAAACTTCAAGAACTTCTTAATTTGATTAGCATTCTTGAAATGAAATGAATTCTGTACGTGTCCTTTAGTTCTTTGTGAAATAATAAAAGAAGTTCTATTTCGAAATACACTTCAACTCTTTTTTTTTTTTTTTTTTTTGCTAAGTATGAACTATACTTTGATGATAGGAGCCTCGCCAAAATACTTTATTTTACACCTAATAAAACATTTCTTTTGTTTTGGAATGAAAAACTAAAAATATTTTTCTTACATGTTTCTCTGTGATATAAAATACTAATAATAAAAAAAAAATTACAAATGACTTATTAAACATAGAAATTGATTAAGCAATACGTATCTTTCTTAAAACGGCTTAAAAATATATTAGTACATAAAAATCTTGCTTAAATAAAAATAAAATAATATGATAGTTAAATAATATAATAAATTAACACTTTGCATTTCGTTTGAAAAATGTCGCAAAGTATCAAGTCTTTGTTTTATACAAACGATTTATTATTATTATTATTACTACTAGTCGGTCTTCGACCGCCTAGCGGTCGATATTTTTAAATAAGTCTAATTCCAAATTTGCTATATTCGTCACATCATTAACAATGACCAAATTCTGTAATAAATAGACAAAAGAAATAAAGAAATAAAAGAAAAAGAAATAACCGATTAATTTTACTGTGTTTTAAATATTGGGTGAGTGCGAAAGTTCTATCCGCTTTTGGGTATGCAAATTTGCAATGGAATTGGCGTCACACATTACATTCTAATGACGCAAATCGTCGGCCAGTCAAACGTGTGGATGTCTCACATATAAATGCATCGTGTCTCATAAAGTTAATCGTCTGAAAAAAAAAAAATATATATATATATATATATAGGGTGTAACATGGAAAGAGAGAAGAAGCATATAAGACATTGTTTGTTGTACGAATTCGATCAAAAAAGTACGGTAGCCGCAGCATGTCGCAATGTTTGTCAAGTTTATGGGGAGGATGCAGGAGACGGAAGCACATGTCGTCAATGATTTTGTAAATTTAGGAGAGGAGGCAGAAGCTTCCAAGTTCAGGCTAAGAGCGGACGGCCGTCACACGTTGAAAACAACGATATTGAGCAAGCCATAAGAAACAACCCGAACACAACCGTGCAAGAATTAGAGGAGACCTTCAACGTATGCCGGACATCGTTCGAGAGACGGTTGGTTAAGTTGGGTTTCACAATAAAGTTGGATCGTTGGGTTCCACATAAACTGACAGCTAATCAACGGGATGACCGAATCGCCACCTGTGTTTTCTTGCTTTCCCGGTACAAAAATGACCCATTCTTGACACGATTTGTGACAGGAGATGAGAAGTGGGTTATGTACCGTATCGTAAAGCATCGTAGGAATGTATGTCGCCCTTCTGATCCGCCTGCATCGACTTCGAAAGCTGAATTTCATCCCAAGAAGGTGCTACTGTGTGTGTGGTGGGATATGCAGGGAATAATTCACTGGGAGGTCCTGCCACTCAACCAAACAGTCATTGCTGCTTTCTACAGACAGGCTGCATTCAAATTTGGTAGCAAAGCGGCCAGGTCTCATGAATCGTCGCGGTGTTATCCTTTATCACGATAACGCCAGGCCACATGCCGCTGTCATCACTCGCCAAGTTACTGAGCTTTGGTTGGGAGGTTTTAACCCACCCTTCCTATTCTCCTGACTTGGCACCAACTGATTATCACCTATTTCGTTCGCTAAATAATTCCTTCAGTCAGAAAATCTTTGATCATCTTGATGATGTGAAAACTGCTATCCAAGCCTTTTTTGACTCGAAACCGCCGGAATTTTACCGCCGGGGGATTCATCTCCTACCAGAAAGATGGCAAGAGTTCATAGATAGCAATGAGGATTATTCACAATAATAGGTACTGTTCGTTTTGCATTAATTGCTCTTCTTTATGGGTAATAGAAACGGGTAGAACTTATTCACTCACCCAATACATATAAACAAAGAAATTCGAGTAACGAAATGTATTTTAAATTTTATTATTTATAATTATTATATATATTTTATTTTTTATTTCAAAGTTAACTTCAGCGCAAATTAATCAAAATCCTTGTTAGTTTATTTGTCGAAGGGTTGCCCCAAATAAATTTTATGTTTATTTTTTGCTTTACCTGAATCCAATCTTGATAATGGAAAGTGCCATATTTTTTTTGTTGGTTTTTCATGTATACTATTTTTAACAATATTTATTGTTATTATTATTTATTATAATCATTTTAACTTTTTTTCTTACGTTTTTCTCTAATTTAGCTAAATACTATGACTATAATTTTGCAGTTTATACCGGTGGCAAGGAAAGAAAACTACGAATTAGTCAATAGGTAGTCCTTACATAGTCCTAGCTATATTCTTTTAAATTATCGCTTAGATTTTTTTTAATCCTAAATCATACATCTTCTCCATTATTGTATTCATTCTAACAAATTAAGAATAAAAAATTATTATTATTATTTTATTTCAATAAACTGTTTTAGTAAGGGTCTCAGTTCAAACATTACTTTTCAGAAACTTGATCTTTTATTATTAAGATTAGTGTTACTGTTATTATTATTATTACTATTATAAAATATATAACGTTAACATATTTTTTATGGAGTATAATGCAAGTTATAATTGGTTGCTTTATCGATAGTGTATTACACTGAGGTGACAAAAGTTATGGTATACCTTCTAATATAGTGTCGGACCTCCTTTTGTCCTGTGAAGGGCAGCTACTCAACGTGGCATGGACTCAACAAGTCGTTTGAAGTCCCCTGCAGAAATATTGAGCTATGCTATCTCCATAGTCGTTCATAATTGCGAAAGTGTTGTCGGTGAATTATATTATGTATAAACGGACCGATTTTATCCCATAAATGTTCTATGAGATTCATGTCGGGTTATCTAGGTGGTCAAAACATTCGCAAGAACTGTCAAAATTGTTATTCAAACCAATGGCGAACAATTCTTGCCGGGTGACATGGCGAATTGGCATCCGTAAAAATTCCATTGCTGTTTGGGAACATGGAATTCATGAATTGCTGCAAATAGTCTCCAAGTAGCTAGACATAATAATTTTCAGTAATTGATCGGTTCAACTGAATTAGAGGACCTAGCCCATTCCATGTAAAAGTAATCTACACCACCAGGAAGTCACCGTCAAGCTTGCACAGTGCTTTGTTGACAACTTTGGTCCGTAGCTTCAAGGGGTCTGCGCAACACCCGAACACTACCGTCAGCTCTTACCACCTGAAATCGAGACTCGACTGACCAACCACGGTTTCCCAGTCGCATAGAGTCAAACCGATATTGACACTAGCCAAGGAAAGGTGCTGCAGGCGTTGTCGTTTTGTTAGTAAAGGCACTCGAGTCGGTCTTCTGCTGCCGTAGCCCATTAAAGCAAAATTTCCCTACACTGTCCTAACGGACAAGTCCATCGTATGTCCCACAATGATTGTTGCGCCTATTAAAAATTTTATCATGCAAAAATAAGAATTTATTTGATTTTTGGCGTAGATATGTGGATGATATTTTTGTTATCACTGATAATCAACATAATTCTAGTATTCTTAATTATGCTGATTCCGTTTATCCATCAATTCAATTTATTTAAAAAAAAAAAAAAAAAAAAAAAAAAAGAAGAAGAAGAAACTCCGTTTTTTAGATATTTTAATTGAGCGTTTGCCTTCTGGTACTCATTCTAAATTCATTACTTCTGTTTATAGGAAAACTACTTTTTCAGGCCAATATTTAAATTTTAATTCAACGAACATACGTCTGCTGTTTTCCATACTTTACTTCACGGCACTAAATCATATTGCAGTACTAAAGAGCTTTTTCAGTTAGAATTAAAAAAAAAAATTTGGACCTAAAACGTAATAATCACCCCCCCTCGCTGGCTTAAAAAAAAATTAAATGAATACGATTTTAAGATTGATAATCATGATATTAATTCCTCCAAATCACCTAAGTCTTTCTTTCCGTACTATAGAAGAATTTCTGAATAGAAAAAATTGTCAGTTTTGCGCATTGTTAATATATTTGTATCTTATAAACCTCAATTTCAGATTCGTAATTTTCTTTATAATTTTATCAACCCCTTTTTCCGTACAGGAGTTATTTATAAAATTCCTTGTTGTTGCAACATCAGTGCCTTCCCACCCGTTTCCCATCTGTTTCTCCGCCACTTGTCGCGACAGTGGGAATGCTTTTTTTTTTTTATTTTTTCTTTCTCTTTTGGTTTCATTTAGAAGTAGATGCACTTTCGAAAGTGGAGTGTTAAAAAAGATGTAGACCAGATAAGAAGGGCACTTATACGGTGTCTTAAAATTTATTATTATGATTCTGGTTTATTAAAGAAAGAGAAAATTGAATATTTTGAATATATAGAAAATTATTCATTATGTGAATTAGAAATAATCTGAAGAATGTTTTATTAATCGTCAAATTTTGTATATAGTTTCATTGTAAATAGAAACATATCATCATCATTTAAGTAAATATGTTAAAAGCCAAAGTTCCAGAAATATTATTTTGTGTCAGCGATACTTGCTTCTAACTCTCTAAGGTTCAAGTCGGCCGTAAAAAGAAGGAAGGGTGAGTACCTTTTCGATAATTAGTTGATAAATAATGAATATGATTATAATTTTAAAGATATTTATCGCTAGTTATAATCTAATTTAAAAAGAACCCATGAATATAAAGATTATATTAAATTAGTGGCGCCCCAGAACAGGGACGGCCGACTTGAATTACCTTCTCCAACATCGAAATAAATAAATAAAAATGTTATTTGAATTGAATATTTGAAAATTTGTTCTTTTGATGATATTATAAAGAGAAAAAGCTTCGGTTTTCAAAAAAAAGTTTCGTTTTCATTAACATTTGAAATAAATAATAAAGTATTTTTGTATTGTTGGTTTTGTTCTTGAAATTTGTTCCTTTGATGAAAATGAAATGAAAAAATATTTTTAGTTTTGGTTTGTGCATTACTTCGTGTTTTGAATTATTGCATTATATATTAATATGATGAATGCATTGAAATGTTTTTGTTTAATAAACAACTTTGACAAGAAATTTTATTTTATAATTGATCAAATAATAATATTTTTTAAGATTTGTTATTTATAATTAGCATAATGAATGTAATTCAAGAACAAAAAAGAAGTGTTCTTAGAGCGCAAACCACGAAGTTAACAAATAAAATCAAAGGCAGGTTATTAGAAATTGATGTTGGAGAAGAAGAGTTAGAACAATATTTAGAGGAATTGAATTTAAAAGATAGGGAACTGAATTCATTAGATGATGAGATACAGAAAAATATCAAAGTAGAAGAGGTTGAAGAGGAAGTTTTAAAATGCGATGAATATAATTCAAATATTTTGATTTGGAAAACTAAATTAAAAAGTAAAATGATTAAAATAAAAAATAGTAGTAATTCTAACATTTTATCGACTAGCCCCGTAATAGAACACCAAAATTAGATCAAGGTTATATTAATCTTCCTCGATTAAACATTGGTAGATTTAACGGTGATCCAACCGATTTCCAAAGATTTATGGATCAATTTGAAGCAGCAATCGATAAGAATTCAGTTTTATCAAATATTGATAAATTTAGCTATTTGAGATCATAATTAATTGGTACAGCTGCTGATGCAATAATAGGTTTCACGCTAACAAACAATAATTATTACGCGGCTCTGGAAACATTAAAAGATCGAATTGGTAAAAAAAACATTACTAATTAATTCCCATTTAAATAAATTACTAAATCTTTGTCCTGTAAAAAAATCCAACGATATATTTGCACTAAGAAAATTACTGGACACATGTCAGACAGAAATAAGAAATCTAGAATCCCTAGGGATAAAAGAAGAAAATTACAGCACGTTATTTTGCCCAATTTTCATAAAACTTTTACCACCAGACATAGTTTTAGAAATAACGAAAAAATACGGCGATGATGATCAGTGGAAAGTTTCAGAAATGATTGAAAATTTAAAAACAGAAGTTGTTAGTCGCGAAAAAGTTACTGCACTAATTTCAAATGCTCAACACTCAGAACATATTTCCACCACATCAAATAAGAAAGAAAGTTACGAATCACCAAAAATAAACAAAATACGTCCATCAACAGCAGCTGGCATTTACAATAATAATTCAGGCAATAAACGACATTTCTGTAATTTTTGTAATAGCGAAAAACATTTATTATAGGACTGCAAAGAATTCAAATCTAAACAAATCAATGAAAAAAAAGATTTTTTGATGAAACGTGGTCATTGTTTTGTTTGTTTCTCTAAAGGTCATTTGGCAAAAAATTGCCGCTGCTTTGTAAAATGCCGTATTTGTTCTCGCCGTCATTTCGATATAATGTGTCCAGAAAATAATTCTGAAAAACAAGTTACAAATGAAAATACCACCTTGTCCAACAAAACTTGCAATCAAGAAGTATTACTCCAAACTTTAACGCTAAGGTTAATCAATAAAGATAAAGAATACACTATCCAAGCATTAATTGATTCAGGATCTCAGAAATCTTATTTAAAGAAAGAAATAATAAAGAAAATTGATTATACACCTACAGGTCAAGAAAAATTGAACCATAGTTTGTTTGGTGGGTTACAACAAACACACGAACATTTACGGTATAGAATACATTTAAGTGATTTACATAAAAATTATTTGTGTAATTTTAAAGTTCTTGATCAAGAAAAAATTTGCGCAGAAGTACCTATATTACGAAATGGGCCATGGATTAACGAAGCAAGAAGGCGGGGAATTCAATTTTCAGATTATGAGAACTCAACAAAATTTAGAAGAAATACAAATAGAAAATTGATTTGTTAATTGGTGCAGATGTATGTGGGAAACTTTTTACAGGGAAAAGTAAATTACTCTCGAAGGGTTTAGTGGCCTTTGAAACAAAATTAGGTTGGACATTGATTGGTAAAACTGAAGAATTTAGTTCCAACGATAGTACAAATGTTGTTTTATCTCTTCATTTGGCCAGGCACAGATTTCAGATCTTTGTTCCTTGGATACTTAGGAATTTTGGATTCAGGAAATAAGAACACGAGAAAAGAATTAGACATAGCTGCTGAAGAATATTTTAACCAAAATATTAAAACTGTTGAAGATGGCAGATATGAAGTAAGCCTACCATGGATTGAAGGACATCCTCCACTACCTAGCTGTAGACCAATTGCTGAGCGAAGATTGAAGAATTGCGTGGAATCACTGAAGAAATCTGGAAGATTAGAAGCTTACGAAGCAGTTTTTGACTATTGGCTTGCAGAAGAAATCATTGAAGAAGTTGAGCCATACAGTGATAATCTAAATGAACATTTTCTGCCCCACAGAGCAGTTATTAAAGAAAATTCCACAACTAAAATTCGTCCAGTTTTTGATGGGTCAGCAAGGGAAAAGGGTTCTCCTTCTATTAATGATTGTTTAGGAAAGGGTCGCAACTTAGTGGAACTAATTCCCTCTGTTATTAACCGATTTTTCTTTAAGAAAATTGGGGTAATTTCAGATATTCGTAAAGCGTTCCTACAAATTCAGCTCAGCAAGGTCGACCAACCGTATCTTAGATTCCTGTGGTGGGAAGAGGGTGATCCTTCAAATATTAAGATTTTTCAGCATAGAAGAGTAGTATTCGGCCTTACTTGTAGTCCCTACTTGTTAGGAGCAACTCTAAAGTACCACTTGCAACAGGTTAACGATGAACTAAAAGAAACTGCTGACAAACTAGCAGAATCATTTTACGTGGACAACTGCGTCACAGGTGTAGAAAGTGCCGAAAAACTTGAAAAATTTACTTCGGAGTCTAAATATATCCTTAGTACTGCAAGATTCTATCTAAGAGGGTGGGAGCATAATATTATCAATCCAACAGAAGAAAATTCTACTCCCTCCAAGAAAAAAAAAAACTTTCCAGTTTTGGGATTATTGTGGGATTTAAACAATGATTCACTAAGTATAGACTTGCGAGAAAATCAAGAAGAAATCAAGACAGTTACCAAAAGACAAATATTGTCAGTAGCCCATAAAGTATTCGACCCCATCGGATATAGTTGTCCTGTAACCTTAGCACCAAAAATTTTACTTCAAGAAAGTTGGCAACTAAAAGTGAGTTGGGATTCTGAATTACCTGAATGTGTTGGGAAAAAATTTGAGAAATGGAAAAGGGGACTACATAAGTTGAATGACGTTGCTATTCCAAGACTCTTTGTACCTGATCCGGATAATACGGAAATGAGTCTTCATGTATTCTGCGATGCAAGCAAAGCAGCCTATGCAACTTGCATTTTTTTAAGAGCTGAAAAATTTAATGCCATTACCTGCCAACTTGTGCAAGCCAGATCCCGGGTAGCCCCATTGAAGTCAGTCACCATTCCCAGGCTAGAACTTCTTGCCTGTACCATAGGAGCAAGACAAGCGCAAAGTGTGAAAACAGATCTAAGACAGCCAAGTATTCCAACACATTTTTGGACAGATTCATCAAATGCTCTATTTTGGATAAAAAGAAATGAAAATTGGGCATCTTTTGTTTATAATAGAGTGCAAGAAATTAGATCCCTCAGCCATCCAGAGAAGTGGAAATACGTACCAGGGAGGCTCAATCCTGCCGATTTGCCATCAAGGGGCTGTACTGCTGAATTTCTCTTAAAATCCCGGTGGTGGGAAGGACCTTCTTGATTAAGAAAATCTTTAGAATTTTGGCCTAACGAAGTTTTGGAACCTGATTTAAATGTAATAGAATCAGAGAGAAGAAAAACAATAGTTTCTGCAGCCAATGTATCATCGGAAAACATAGACTTTTACGAGAAATGTTCCTCGTATAAAAAGATGTTAAAGGTCACAGCATGGATACTCAGATTTAAAGAAAATGCTAAAAAGCCTAAAGAAGCAAGAGTAATGACCAATTTAACAGTTGAAGAAATTGAAAAGGCTGAACTTACGATTATGAAGTTTGTTCAGAATCAAGATTTAAATTTTAAGAAAAACTTATCCTCTTTGCGTACATTTGTTGATGAAATGGGAGTCATCAGAGTTCAAACTAGAATATCAATGCGAAAAGATTCAGAAAATTTTAGATATCCAGTAGTTTTGCCAACGAGTCATAACGTAACCTATAGAATTATTGAAAATGAACATACAGAAATGAATCATGCTGGAATACAAATTCTTATGTCAGCAATTCGAGAGAAATTCTGGATAATAAGATGCAGGAAAACCATTAGAAAGATTCTGCATAGATGTGTCCAGTGTCAGAGATTCTCTTCGAAAGCAGCTGAAGTGCTGAGTTCACCTCTGCCTGAAGATAGAGTGAGAGAAGCTGGTGTTTTTGAAATTACAGGAACAGACCTTTTTGGACCACTATTCTTAAAAGATGGCAGCAAATGTTGGGTAGTTCTGTATACATGTGCAGTTTTTCGAGCTATCCACCTAGAATTGACAACTTCCTTGACAACAGAGAATTTAACAATGTAAAGAAACCTCCTAACAACAATATTAAAATTGGAGATTTAGTTTTAGTGCAAAATGACAACTTAAAACGCATTCAGTGGCCATTGGCCAAAGTGGTGGAACTCTATCCTGGTAAAGATGGACAATTTCGTGTTGCCAAACTGAAAACCATGAATGGTGACATTTTACGACCACTACAGAGGATTTGCCCTTTAGAACTTAGTGATACAATTGTACACAAGAATCAAATTCAGACTTCCAGAATTGGTAGAATTGTTAAACCAGTAAAAAAACTTTAATATATTAACTGACTCTAAAACAAGGACTTAAGAGACATTTTTTCTGAACTATTTTTATATTATATTGTTTATCATTATTATTTTTTTTATTATTTTACTAAGAATATTTTAGAATGTAAACAGTTTTCCTTTTTCTTTAATACTTTGTTGAGCATGTACAGAATCTTTCCATGCTCAAGGTGGGAGGATGTTGCAACATCAGTGCCTCCCCCCCCCGTTTCCCATCTGTTTCTCCACCACTTGTCGCGACAGTGGAAATGCTTTTTTTTATTTTTTCTTTCTCTTTTGGTTTCATTTAGAAGTAGATGCACTTTCGAAAGTGGAGTGTTAAAAAAGATGTAGACCAGATAAGAAGGGCACTTATACGGTGTCTTAAAATTTATTATTATGATTCTGGTTTATTTAAGAAAGAGAAAATTGAATATTTTGAATATATAAAAATTTATTCATTATGTGAATTAGAAATAATCTGAAGAATGTTTTATTAATCGTCAAATTTTGTATATAGTTTCATTGTAAATAGAAACATATCATCATCATTTAAGTAAATATGTTAAAAGCCAAAGTTTCAGAAATATTATTTTGTGTCAGCGATACTCTCTTCTAACTCTCTAAGGTTCAAGTCGGCCGTGAAAAGAAGAAAGGGTGAGTACCTTTTCGATAATTAGTTGATAAATAATGAATATGATTATAATTTTAAAGATATTTATCGCTAGTTATAATCTAATTAAAAAAGAACCCATGAATATAAAGATTATATTAAACTTGTATATCTTGCAGTTCTGTTTATACAGGTGAAACTGGCCGTTCCTTTCACACTCGAATTTTCAAACATGAAAGAAATTTCAAAAACCACGATATTCGTTCTAAAATAGTGCAGCATGCTATAGAAACCATCCATCTACCTTATTTACACAATACTAAAATAATCATATCTAACTTTTCATTCAAGAATTTTCCTGGAAGACTGTTATACGAACGTTTAAATTTATGTTATGTGTATTTTAATATTTTAAATTGTATATTTTACTGTATATTGTCTCGATTTTTAATGTAATTTAAAATATAATATAATTGTACGAGACGTAATGATTTCTAAATATTTTAAATATCCAGATTAGGTAAGTCGGTTTTAAATCTCGGAATTGGGTGCTTCAAAAATGGCTCTAACGATTTTTTTTCTTACTTTTTAACTCTGTATGTAAACTTTGGTTTAGATGTCTTTACACCTTTATCTCTTTCTCTTACAGGAAAAGTTTTAGATGCCCACTTCTTTAGGTCAATTTATGTCTTCTGATCACATTATTTCCGAAAATTTGCTTGTAATAAGTGTAAATAGTGGGTAATGACAGTCGTGTGTTTGTTTCATACCAGATTTATCTCAACTCTCATTGTCACATTTTATTATAATTTTTATTGCGTCAAGCTACAATTATATATCATATGCAATGTTCTTAAATTTTTTTCTTTGTATTTATGTGCCACAATGTTATGTATTATTCTACAAAAGATCCTAAAATTATACTTCACAGTTTCTGAAAAGTTTAAGACAAGACTGTAGATATATGTGAAAGTTAACAGAATAATTCTGAGTTTTTTTTTTTTTTTTTGTGTGTGTGTATCTTTTATGCATGATATAACCTAAAAATAATAAGAATAAGAATTTAAAATTGTTTATAATTTGTCTTTAACATTTTATAGATTGTTTATTTTTTTATTTATTTTTTTCCAACAAAATTTAAAAGTGTTTTTGATTTCAGTTTGTTGTCAATCTGGCCGCGTTCTCATTTCAATAAACCTTTTTAGAATTAAATTTAGCACTTTTGACGGTATTCATAGGTCACCGCAAAATTACTAAGTCATGTAGTATTTATAAGTTATAACATCGCATTAATTTATTCATAAATAAAACGTCATATGAATTGAGACAATTCATTCAATGAGTCAAAACACAGTTAAAAAGTTTTAACTGTATTTTCACTTATTTTTAAAGTATTTTCATGTATATTCAATTTTATTTACGACTAAATCATAAAAAGTTCTTAACGTTACAGCAAAGTACAGAAAATTTATTATATAACTGAAAATGTACCTTCATCAGTCTACGCAAATAATCCTAATACTTTTGTGTATCCTTGTAAAGGAATCAATGTTAAACACACATAATATTTATTTAAATCAAATTGGAGTGTAATGGTTGATATTTTTTATTTATTACCAACTATGTGAAAAATACCAGAGCCGGGAATCGAACCCGGGTACCTCCGCTTAACCCACGGATGCTCTACCACTGAGCTACCCTGGTTTTATGAGAGAATAATTATGTGAGAAGTGCCTAGCTGGTTGTCAGCCAGGGTAGCTCAGTGGTACAGCATCCGTGCGTTAAGCGGAGGTGCCCGGGTTCGATTCCCGGCTCTGGTATTTTTCACATAGTTGGTAATAAATGAAAATATCAACCATTACACTCCAATTTGATTTAAATAAATATTCACGGTTAATGAATTCATGAATAAAAATTTCTACACATAATATTTTTGTAAAAAAAAAAAAAAATATTTTTAATTACATCTGAAAAGCGTATGTTTATTTCGTACCTTTAGATCAGAGAAATAAGATTTTGACAAGTTTTTATAAGAATGCGTCTCTTATACTGCAGCATAACCGAATTTTGTGAGTTTTTGTACACAAACCATTTTCAATATGTAATATTTTTTACAAGAAGTATCATGCAGTAAATCTGAAGAACCTCAATAGTATACTATATAAAATTATAAAATTATTTATGAAAATTAGATTGCTGACAGACAAACTGAAGTCAGTACGTTTTGAACCATTTTTAGAGAATATTATGTATTAATAAATATCATTTATTATTTTAACACAATTTGTTTTTTTTACAAATCTTTGACCCTTAAATGCATGAATTTTTATTTTTAATAACATTTGTAATCAACCGAGAAATTGATGTAGTTAATGCAAAAATACAAAAAAAAATAAAAAATAAAAAGCTACTTCTTCTTCTTTTTTTTTTTTGCATAAAATTATCAGTATATGCAAGAATATAAATATTATTCGTTACTCTTACATTGTTTCTATCCGAAAACAATTTTTCCATTATGTTTTCCCCAAATTCTTATGTACTTACTGCCATTCACTACGGTATGTTTGTGAATCTCAAGCTAATAAAAAATGCGCCTCCATTTTAAGGTAAATATAAGCTTTTTCATTTTTCTCTCCGTGGCTCAGGTGGTTAGAGCACCATGTTAGTAACGCGGTGGTCGAGCGTTCGATACCACGAAGGTCTGGAGTGTTAATTTTTGCAGATAATTAGTAGAAAAGATGTCAATTGTTAAAAGAAAATTTTTCGTTGACTACACAGTTTTCTAAGAATTTTTGAAGAGTTTTCCTAAAAAGCCTTTGTTTTTATGTTCGAATGCTGAAATTTAAGGCAAAAATTTAGTATTCAAACATAAAAATGTTTTATAAAAATTAACTCGTCGATAAATTCACAAAGTAGTACACAAACGTATTTAAAATATTTTTTAAAACTCAAAATTAAAAAATTGTTTGCGCGGAGCAACATTGTATGCACATATATATATATATATATTTAATTCTTAAACAATTAGGCAGTTATTTACAAAAAAAAAAAATAAATAAATAAATAAAAAAAAAAAAATACATATTTACGTTTGTAATGACCGATAGATGGCACAACCAGAGGAATAACTAATCGCCAATCATAGCAATGCATCGGTCAATAGATCAAATGCCTCAGAAAATTTTCGTGGTTTATAAAAGAGTACAAATTCTTTTCCGCTGAAATTTATCATTTCACCTAAATACAAAAAAATTTGCAAAATCGTAACTTCGAAAAGGTTTATGTGATATGATACATTAAGAATTTGGGTTTTAAAAGTTTTTTTAAATATATTATTATTACTTTTTATACAAATAATCGCAATTCGCAACACCCGCCGAAATGAAATTGTATTCCAAAATTGTCTCCAACAAATGAAAACTATTAGATATAAAGAAAGAAACTGTCAAAGATTCTAGTTGCGTCCGGAAACAATAAAACAATATTGGTCAAAAAAAAAAAAAAAAAAAAAAAAAAAAAAAAAAAAGAAGAAGAAAGAAAGAAAGAAAGAAAAGATTACTATACAAAGGTTGCTATATAAAGAGATATGAGGTTTTAAACATACGATGCAGATCTACTCGCTGTGCATTTAAGGGTTAAGTTAAAAATAGCCTGAATAGAGAATTTAAGCTTCTATTCCACATTTTTGAGATGTAAAAGACAAATTTTAAACATCAAAATTCAACTAAAACTTTTTTTACTTCCTTTTCGAAGAACAATTATTAAACAGGAAATATCAATACCATAATCCTACCTATATATTTAGTGAAATAATCCTTTTTTATCAATGAGTACACAGTGCTTTATTTGACATTGTAATCATTCATCATTAATCTTATAAGCTTTCTATCTTTTTTTAAAAACACACTGACTTAATGAGAAAAGTTAATAAGGCTTAAGAATAAGGTTAAATAATTGTTCAAAGCTAAATCTCTATCAAATATATAAAAATTAACTAAAGAGCATAATATACATAAGTTCACGCTACAAAATACATACTAATAAAATTTTTAGCCTATATTTTTATAATCTATATTTTTATTAAATTTTATATAGATACATGTATCAGTAAGGTTAGACAAATTAAAATAGCCTTATACATAAAAAAAAAAAAAAAAAAAAAAAAAAAAAAGTTATGCTTATTAATTTTTCCTATTCAAGCCATTAACGAAAAAAAAAAAAAAAAGCAAAACTTTTATCTTTCTACATAAATTTCGAATAATTGACAAAATTTTCAAGCAACTGTCAATTTTAGCCAAGCGTCGTTAATCTACCACTTGTCTGAATGGAAATTTTTCTTTGCTGAAAAAAGAAATTGACAGAAAAATTCTACCATTCTTCACAAATTCATCCATTATTGGACAGCGTTGTGGGAATATATTTTAATAAAATTCAGCATCAATTTCTCCAAATTATCATAACTCTGTATAAGTATTTTAAAATTTTAACTTCTTATAGCTTTATCTCTGCCATATTGCTAAAAATGTTATTCATTAGAATCATTTTGTATGATAAATATTATACATTACTTATCAAAAAAACATTTAATGCTATTTGACTTTTATTTGATCAATCTTTTAATTTATCTACCTTTGCACATTCTATTTATTTGTTCTAATTTTGTGGTTATGTTTATTCTTTTGAATAGATAAATTCCAATGTACCATGATAACGGTCACACAAAATACCCAATGGTTTGCAAATTTTGATACACATGTTCACGAGCTATGCAAAACCAGCTAAATATATTCTTATATGTATATGGTTTATGGTTCTTATACAGGATCACACCAAATTACCTCTGATCATTATCGCGTTAATGGACAGAATTTCGCCAATTAATTTGTCTTAAAGTGTGTTTAATTATTCCTCTTGGGTTCATTCCCTCATTGCATGTTTACTTTTCTAGTTTTGGTTCACTTTTGATTCATTGTAAAGTATCACATATCGCATTGAAGATAATTATCGAAGAATAAATTTACGGTAAGATTGATGTGACTTTAAATTAAATAAATTAATAAATTTATTAGAGATAGTAACATTAATTATTTTCATTTTTTGAACTAAAGTCATCACAGGTTAATTTGATTTCGCAAAATTAATTCTTAATAGTCTAAGTGGTATTCGGTGGCATTAAAACTTCTGTTATTATGGTTTTTGCTACTTCTTAAAAATTAATTATCTATATCTATATATTTATATCATAAGAAAGCCCCATAGAGCTAGCGTTTAAAAGTAATTAGTACAAAACTTTGAATAAACACCATAAAATACAAGAACTCTGAACCATTCTTTCGGGTCGGAAGAAAACACGACTCTTCGTTAGGCGAACAAAGTAGGCACGAATGTTTACCTACATTGTTCGCCTGATGAAGGGTTGTGTTTTCTTCGACCCAAAACAATTTGTCCGTGTTCTTATATTTTACGCTGTTTACACAAAGTTTAGTACGGATTATTTTTATAAGCCTGCTTATGGTGATTTCTTATAATATATATGTATATGTAGATATAGATAAATAGGTAGATAAACAAATAAAAAAAATCGATAACAAAAATCGATAAAAATACGGATTATAGATTGAGAATCTCAATTGTTTACTTTTAACTAAGAATTGTTGTGAATTTATCGAGATGTCAATAAACATTTCAGTAAATATACAGAATGTTTTTACAGTATGTTGCAGTTCAAAGTTCTCGCTCAATTGTCTTTTTGGCAAAGTGCAAAATGTTTGTATTTACAAAAGCCTCAACTAGATTTTTTTTTTAATGCAAGTAGAATGCTTAAAATTTATGAGACCATCATTAATTTAAATGTGCGTACAGTCGGTATCAAAAGTGTCCGAACACTAGCAAAAATTCCTATGTAAAAAAAGTACGCTTCATACGGTTTTGTTAAATAAATCCTTGTCGAATCCTGTTCTTAGTCAGTGTAAGAACATGATTCGATAAGGATATATTTAACAAAACCGTAGGAAGTGTACTTTTTTTTCATAGGAATTTTTGCTAGCGTTCGGACACTTTTGTTACCGACTGTAACTAACTGCACATGTTGGGTGGTAGATTTATAAATTTTATTTACAGATCATTACATTTTATTTTTTCAGATAAAATTAGATAAATAAATAAATAAATTCAATTGAAACTCTTTTTAATGACTATTAGCGAGTGAGACATTATAAACATTTTAAAAGAAATTAAAGGGTTTTTTATCTTCGGAAACCGGCGCGGTCGATTTATATGTGTAATTTTTAATTTATCCTGAAATTTTACCCTCAGAATAGGAGGTCAAATAATACGCGAGTATATATGGTAATTTTTAATTTTCTTGTATTTAAAAGATTAAAATATATTATTATTCTGCAGTGTTTAATGATTTAATATAATGTTCTTTTTTTTTTTTTTTTTTTTTTTTTTTTTTTAGATTTTGAAATTTACTTGAATGCTGTAATTAAAATTCTATGCATAAAAACCACCAAATATTTCTTTCGACTGGATGACAAACCAAGTAACACCGGTTTAAATCTAACATCATCAAATCGGTTTTATTATTTTCTCTAAACGGTTACATCACCGCCATTGACACATCATAACATCAGCAAAACGATTCAGCATCAGGAACAGGGGAGGTGTAAATCAATACCCTAAAATGGTGCAACGATTGAACACCTGGTTGTGAAACGTGGTGTAAGGAGCGGGAGTGATATCGGAGCCCAATTCTGGCACCAATTTTCCCCCAAAATATTTAAAAAAAAAAAAAAGTGCTTCTAAAAGTTAAAATCACAGTCGCCAGTTAAAATATATTGGTCGACAATGACGACCATGCGGTCATATTTCACGAGTCCACTATATATATATATATATATATATATATATATATATATATATATATATATATATATATATATATATATATATATATATATATATATATATAAGAAATAGATTTTTTAGTAGATTTCTAATGGCTGTGCTGTGTTCCCACCTACTGAGGAAGATGACAGAGCTCCTATTGAATTTTTGGCTTAAATAGTTTTGAAATTAACCCTTTCTTGTTTATGAGAACTGTTAAAAGAATTTATTGTTTTTGTTGTTTCTACATTCCACTTCCACATATCATTGTTTAAATTAAATAATATATATATATATATATATATATATATATATATATATGTGTGTGTATATATACGAATAGATTATCAATGTATAAAAAAAATTATCAATGAATAAAATATAATAAAACCCCAAAAATTTTAAGTTTATATTTAAGTTTTGCATTTCCTTTTGCAGCAATTCTGCGCATTGGTTTTCAATTCTTCTTTTATGTTTTTCTTGTTTTTAAACTGATAAATTCGTTACAATAGTTACCTATATACACCCCACGACAAAATGATAGGTACAAAGGGTTTTTTTCTTTGATTTTTCATAAAATAACATTATCTAAATTGTGCTTATCATTTATTATTATCATAAAATAACACTGTTCCCGGACTAATTTTTGTTTTAAGACTAAATTTTTTTTTTAATTTAAGACTACACACCGCGACAAAAAGATAGGAACAAAGGTTTTTTTTTTTTTTAATTTTTGAATATGATTATTTTAAATATGAATATTTTGAATATGATTCAAATATTTATTATGTTTTTGATATGATAATATTTTGTTATGATAATAAATGATTAGCACAATTTAGATAATGTTATTTTATGAAAACTTTAAAAAAAAACCTTTGTTGCTATCTTTTTGTCGTGGAGTGTAGTCTTAAATTATAAAAATCTTAGTTGTAAAACTTTTCTAAATTAGTCTTAAAACAAAAATTAGTCCGGGAATAGTGTTATTTTATGATAATAATAAATGATAAGCACAATTTAGATAATGTTATTTTATGAAAAATCAAAGGAAAAACCCTTTGTGCCCACCTTTTTGTCGCGGGGTGTATATATATATATATAAATGATAGATATCTTAATAAACTTTAACCTTTAATTTTTTAGCATTTAATAAGATACATGTCAATACCAACTCAAAAAAAAAAATAAAACTGATCAAATCTAATATATATATCTATATATTCAATAAGTAAATGCTGTAAAAATCCTTTAGAAAATTAACTTAAAAAAATGTATTTAATTTTAAAATAACTTTTAACACATACATACACACACACACACACACACACATATATATATATATATATATATATATATATATACACTCCTTCTCATATTTATAAGGACACTTTATATTTTGAAATAACTAATGTAAAAATAATTGTAAACAAGATTATACTAAATGAACTTAATATATCTAGTATTCTAAAAACCAAAACTGTTATAATTTTTTTAATATAAAACAAAATTAATAAAAAATAATGCAAAATGTGTTTTTCTCCACGTTTTTAGATGCTCATAATTATAGGGACAATCAAGATTTTTTCGTTTTATTTAACTTACTAGCGGATAAATTACAGTTGACATGCGAATTTGTTAACTACTGGGCTAGATTAATTCATATATAAGCCTTCAATTTTTCTTGGACGGACATTACTGATAATTCCTCGAAAAAAAGAACGTTCAGGTAGTAAAGTATGATAAATGTGTTTTTTTAGTGGAAGAATAATTTCAACCCGCCGAATTTCTAATGAAATTCGAAAGTCTAAAATTGCTGAAGGAAATGTGATCAAACGTTGAACTGCTGGTTCGATAGGAGAGAGATCTGATGCAAAATCAGAGTTGTTTTACAGATATCGAAGACTCATAATTCCTCTTACTCTTCTACTCATAATGACTGCTGCTGAATTTACTCGTAATTTTTAACGAAAGGTTAGGGTCCACATTTATGCATGTTTAAAATAATTAATAATATGTTAAAATGAATAAAAAACCTGCAATAATCAATCAGCATTTAATGGGGGAAAGAACGTTTGTGTTAAAGTTGAATAAAGACAATATTAAATGGTAAAATGTTGTATTTTCGGATGAAAAACATTTTATTCTTGATTAACCAAATGGTTTTAACAGTTACTGGCACGATCTGAAGATAGCGAAAAACAGAGCAGATTTTTTAAAGGCAGATATGAATCGGGCATTTTAAAGGTGGATCTATGGTGCTCTGTGGAGCTGTTTCTACTGAAAGCAGAGTGAATTTAGAAATTTTTTCTATTATTATGAACAGCAAGAGAATATCCGCAAATTTTAAACGTGGAATTATCAGATTTTTGTTAGATTTTGGGGGGTAATAATATTTTTTTCTACAAGACTTAAATTTTTGCTCTACTTTTAGAGCAATAGGAAATAGTTTGAAGAAAGAAACTTCTGTATTATTGCCTTTCCCATGGCCTAAAAGTTGAAAAAAAACCTTAACTTATGATATTAGAAAAGTGCATGCAAGTGGAAAGCAATTTTAAATAGTTTAAATGTATTAAGAATATCATATATGCTATATGAAATGGTATTGAAACTGAATATTAAAAAAAAAATATATATATATACACACCACAGAGAATGTCTGACTGTTTAACCCTAAAAAGAGACCCCATAAAATATTAATTTAAAGAATAACTGAAAAAAATTACTTAATTTCGAGCTGTCTTTATAATTGTGAACATCTGAAAAATCATCTTTTACTATATTTAAAGTTTTTTAAGATAGAAAAATGATAAAACTTTTTAAATATAGTCTATTAATGAAATTCAAAGTAATTAAAAATATATTTGTTTAAATAATAGTGTTCAGTGTTTAGTTAATATAGAAAAACGGGTGTCCTTATAATTATGAGAAGGAGTGTATATATATGTATGTATGTATATATATAACTTAATCTCTTGTTAAATTAATCACATATCATTGCAACATTACTTTAATGCTTAATTTTATAGCACTGAAAATTTATTTACAACTGATTATTATTTGCTTATACATAATACAAAAGCCATCCTTCTTCATATCCCCGCAATCATAACATAATCTGATTTATGGTTGACCTGGCCATTCGTTTTTATTTATTACTGGTACTAGAATATATTATACCATATTTTCCTCAGCTTGAAAGCAATGAATGAAAGGGAGAAAATCTGAAAGCATTTTTTTTTTTTTTTTTTTTTTTTTTTTTTAACATCGAGAAATTATATTTTATCTTAAAATTGATATGCTTTAACATATTTGTAAAACTATATTTCCTAAAGAAGAACATTATTTTAATGTAATCTTTAAAAATTGAGTAAATATATTGAATAAATAAAAAACATGAGTTATTAATATATTTTAAATCATATTTTCGCAATCAGAAAAGTATTTTCTATTGCGAATAAAATATTTTTAATCGCGTATTATAGAGCATATTTTGTTTCAAATATTTAATTCATTGTATTTCAATATTCACATTCTTCTTCTTTTCTTTTTTTTTCAGATCATCAAAAATAAATAAATAGATAAATTAAATAAATAAATAATAATAATAATAATAATAATAATATGATAATTTTTATAGCAAAATCTGTGACTTAAAGTTTCTGGTTAGCACTACAAAAGATTAATAATCCAAAATATAACAAAATAATCGTATTGATTTGAAAAATCTCTTTAAAAAAGAAGAAAAACAAGTTCTTACATTTTAAAATTTTAAAGTTCACTCCTTTTAAATTTGCTAAATTAATATAGCAAATTGTTGTTATATATATATATATATATATATATATAGCTAATTCTAATTATGTAAAAAGAAAAAAATTATAACATTTTTATTTATTTATTTATTTATTTATTTTTAGAGCATCCATTGGTTAACCTGATTAAATTCAAATAATAATTAATTTAATCAATAAATAACTTGAAAGTAAGCACTAAAGATTGCAAAAAAATTTAAACTGCTGTTTCAGGTCAAAATGATAATACAGCCCTTCATCAGGTAAAAAAAAAAAAAAAAAAAAAAAAAAAAAAAAAACTAGACCCGAGTTAAAAATTAAAAGTGACTTCTGCATCTGGTTTCAACTATAACATCGTTTGTTAAATCTCGGAGTAGTAGTGGGGTGTTTCAGACGGAAAAGAACTAATATTTTAAAAGTCGTTCAAACAAGAAAAAGTATAGGAATATTGATTCATAACAAAAAGTTAAATGTTCGATTTCAGCGCAAAAATAAAGTACGATGAAAGGTTAATCAGACATTTTTTTTAAATCTCTGCATAGATAATTATTCTAAATATCTCCCGAGTAACATTACATTTCTCCTATATAAGATATGATATTTTTCCTCCCTTACCAACTTTAAAATTATGAATTTTCGCCATATGGTTGTATTGTTTTCCTGTGAATAATTATAGAAAGGGAAAATCACTTCTAAATTTCGCCTGAAGGTATACATGAAGAAATTACATAAGCAAACGAATGTATCAATATTATAAATTAATCAATATTTCAATATTTCTTCATCGTTTAAACGATCTTCTAATTAATCGTATTGTTAAAATAGAATAAGATTTTAAATTCTTTACAAGATTAATAGAATCCTAATAACTTTATAAAGTAGTCATGCTACGAGAAGTTCAAATTTTGTAAACTAAATTCTTGTTTAAATCAATCTAACTTGCTTTAAATTAAAACTATTTTTGAAAAAGTATTTTAGTTTTGATGATTTATTATAAATAATATTTACAGTTAATTTTAAAAATAAATAATAAATAATAGCCTTAAAAACAAATAAATTTAAATTTAACAAAATATCTCATTCAAATAAATGAAATCTATATATTTTATTTTTGACGAATAAAAAACATGTTAGTTTCATGATATTTTCTTTTTCATTTTATAAAGTTTTATAATTTTATGAAATTCTTAAATAATAATTAGAGATACTGAAAATATTGCGGGATAATATCATGATTCTTTTGTATTAAAAAAAAAAAAAAAAAAAATGAGAATTAATATACTGCTTTTTATAAAGTTTATACATTAGTTACATCAAAATCTAATAAAGTTTTTCTAAAGTAGATAATATAAAAAATAAATAAATAAATAAAAAATAAAGCTTACTTTTTTCAAATTAAAAAATAAATAAATAATAAAAATAATAAATAGTTATTTAATTATGCACTTAATAAATGCAAACATATTTTGTGATCATAGTATCGGTTACTAAAATTTAAGATTTTAATATCATATATAAACAATATTTTACAGTAAATAAATAAATTTTAACTAAAAATAAATAAATGAGAGAAAATAGCAAGAAGAATTTATTCTTACCTCGAAGAACAGAAAGATTTGAAATTTGAGGAATTAAATGCAGTCTAATGCAAAGTTTATCCTTTATAAGTCTCCGCCGACACATCCATTAGGACTGTTTTCATCTTTCTGTTTCCTTGATGTAATTGTTGTTAAACGATTCAGTTCCGATTTAAAATGAACAGAATGTTCTTGTTCGTCTTCCACAAACCCACATCTTGTCTTGTAAAGACTCTTCAGTGCTCCTTTAATTTCTGGCATGCGCACGACGTAAATTATTGGATCAACAAATGACTTCATCACTATCATAGAATTAATAAAAATACCCACGGGCACACGAACCCATAATGTAAGCTGTGTAAACGGTACAGGACAATCCAGGCATGTTAAAATAAAATACAATACAGCCGGCATCCATCCTAAAAGGTATGTCCCCAGAATGAGCAATGTGGTTATAATAGCTTTCACACTCTTGTGAAGCTGACGACTCGAAGGTAGTTGCAGCATTCCTCTTTGATGCCGTCTCACTACCACGAACATATGTATATACATGACAGACATACATATCAGGGGCAGAAAGAAAAGCACCGATAGTGCCGCTCTGAAAGGAATTCTGAGAATAAAATCATACTTAGAGCAATATGGAGATTGGAATCCATCTTCTGGAACCAAAGAAAAGTATGCAAAGAAAAATACGTTTGGTAAGAGCCACATAGCGCCAATTGCCCAAAACACTGTTCGTTTCGTCACTGTTGCTGCATAATGCAGCGGTCTTAATATCCCAATATAGTGATTTATGGCAAGAGCAAGTAGATGAAGTACTGCCACGACCACACCAGCAAGTCTGAAGGCCTCGAGAATTAATGCATAACAATTATTGTAACGTCCCAGGTTCACATTATATACAATCGGCAAGAGACTGTTGACGACAAATCCTACGCCTAAAACCAACGACGCATAGGCGTCAGACATTGCCAAGGATATACTGAGGTAAAGAGTGGGGGATAAACTTTTTCTTATCCATCTGACACTAAACACAATAATTATGTTGAAAAAAAGGGAAATTATGCATGCAGTCAGCCACATAGGGAGTACAATCTTGTAAAGTTGCCTCACTGGCTCATCATACTCTGCAGGAGGTTTATTTGTAGAATTATACAAAATATGAGTTCCATTTAAGAAATATTCCTCTCCTTGTGTAAAAGAAATTTTTGTGTTGTTGGTCAAAAAACTGTCACAAACGGAAAATGACTTTTGAGTTTTAACGCAGTCAATCCAGTCGCTATATTCCGACGGAGGTGATGAATCTTGAAACCGAGAGGCAGCGTGCCTTAGCCGGCGATCGAGATTCCACAATTTGCCCCTCATCTCTCAATGAGCCTCGGGGATCGAATGGAGAGAGTTTGTGTCCGTCTTTCGTTCGATTCAAGAGGAAGCCGCCCCCTAGATGCGCCGGGATTGTGTTATTGGATCATGTGAAGTTACGGAAAAGATTGTTTCTGCGGCGAAGAACTAACGAAATAGGCCGAACAGAAAGTTACATTTTTGAAAAGAGATATTTTAAAAACTCTTGAGGGGAAAAAATTGTATTATGAAATGAAGAAAATATAAACCTTTTATTTAAATTAATTGCGTGTTCTTTAAATTGTTGTTTGAATAGTTCAAAGATTTTAAGTAATAATTAAATTAATTATTAATTGTGGTAAATAATTTATACTTTCTACTTATTTCAAATTTTAAACCATAATATTTATTAATCTTATTAAACTCATTTTAAAAAATTAACAGAAAGAGAGATAACCATATAAATATATCTTTTAATTAACAATAAAAATGATTATAATAATTTCTTTAAAGTTATTAATTTTTATAGTTTTAAAACTACTGAATAATATTTTTTTATTTACAATCATAAATATCTTTTCTTATTTTCGTTGATTTATTTATTTTTAGAAATGCTACATTTACTTATTATTTAATTAGTTAGTTTTTACTTCGTAATTTAAAACTAAAAAAAGAAATACATTTTGTCATACACTGTTTTTCTTCTTTTTATTTAAAAGAAAATAATAAAAACATTATATTTATAATGTTTTTATTTACAATGTTTTATATACGTTCGTTAAAAATTTAAATTTGGATCATTTGTATTCCTTACAAATCTTTTAAAACTATTAAAACAGAAAAAGAAAAGAAGGAAAGAGAAATCGTTTTATTATTATTTAAATACAAAAATGCATGCCAAATTTAATGTGTATTCTGTACATGTTCATTTGTTTCATTTTAAAACTATGGCTAGAAACTAGCATTGATAAATTACTAAAAAAAAACTACTTTTTATTTATCGCTGAAATTTTCAAATGCAGGTCTAAATAATACAAAATTTCTAGAGGTTTATGGTTTGTTTTGGATTGTGTTGGTTATCATCGGATTACAGCTCCCAAATGACAATTGGTGATTAGAGGTTTATGGTAGAAAACAGATAATAGGACTAGTCGTGAAATTTACTTTTAAACTTAACAAAACATTTTTTTTTTTTCACCGCAGTCTAAAAAAAAAAAAAAAAATAAAATAAAAATTACAACTATTGTTTGGGGTCGAGATCATAGCAAAAGAATCAACTTCTAGTGCAGCATCAAACAGGTAAGTGCATAACATTTGTTGACACTGCAGCGGCCAGATGCATTGCTGTTTAGATGCACTGTATTTGTGATTACTTCCTTCGCCTGATGAAGAGTCGTGTTATTTTTTCAACCCGAAACAGCTGTTGCAAATCTTTTTTTCCTAGTCTATAAAATTTTTATACAAAATTTTTTATTGTATAGTTTTATTACATTACCATATATTTCCTTTAGTTTACATAGCGAGTTAAAAAAAATAAGCTGCTAAAAGAATACTAAGGTATCTCAATGGCACTAGAAATTTAGGAACTGTTTATTACAGAGACAATAAACAATTAACAGCATTTGTTGATGCCGATTGGGCATCGGATATAAATGATAGAAAATCATATATAGGATATGTCTTTAAGTATGCCGGTGGACCTATTTCTTGGGAATCAGCGAACCGTTGCTCTGTCCACAACAGAATCTGAATATATGTCTCTGTCTGAATCCGCAAAAGAGACAATTATTCATATTAGAAATTTCCTGAAAGAACTAGATCCTGAAATTGTATCAAGTCCGACTGCAATCATGTGTGACAATCAGTCCGCACTAAGATTAGTAAAAAATCCTGTTCATCACAATCGCACAAAACACATTGACATTCGACATCATTTTGTGCGAGAAGTTTACAATAATAAACTAATAGACATTAAATATATTTCATCAGATGGATATAACCTGCAGATATTTTAACAAAAAGTTTAAACGCGTGTAAACATGAAAAATATTGTGATATGATAGGACTTAATATTCAGGACTGATGAACTTAAAAAATATTTAAACTGTGTTTTCATTAAGAAATTAACTGCTTATATTTTACATATTTTATTTTATTACATTAACCATAATTATTTGTTTATAATTCTATTTCTTTACTAACACTTTTCTCAGTTTAAGTAATTTTTGCATAAAAATAATTTTCTGTAATTCTTAATATGCTATTATAATGTCTAAATATGTTTTATTTTCGAAACATTTATTGAAAAAAGGGAGAAATGTAGGAATTTTCAATGCATGTTTCCTCATATCATTTGTTAACGAGCGCACACCTGTCATGACGTCAGATGTGACGTAACTGTATTACGTAATCAACAGCGCATCCTTTGTTTCTCAGAGAGTTTTATATGAGTCTGTACGAGAAAGCTGTGCTAAGCGTGCGGCATTGAAATGCCACCATTATGTTATACTTCTTTTCTTTCTATATTATTAAATGTTAATGTTAAAAGGACTCTGCTTTTTACACTGTGGTCCCTTTTAAACCAACAATTCGCTAAAAAACATGTTTTTTTAGATTCAGGAAGCCTCAAAACGTGTAAATATAACAAATTGATCTAAAAACAATTTTTTCTTTGCCATATATATGGCAAAGAGAAAGTAATAGATTCGTGTAAATGTAAAGATAATATTTCGAATGTAAAGTTTTACGATATTGATAATTTAAAGATAATTTCAATAAGCAAATTTACTATGAGTGTTATCGTCTCTTTTTTATAATTTTATACAATCCACGACTTTTTTACTACCTCGTTTTATATTATTATTAATCAACATGCTAAAATAAAAAAATAAAAATAGGTTCAGTATCAGAAACAAAAATGAATAAAATAAGACCAGCATAAATAAATAAATAAATAAATAAATAAACAAATAAGAAACTTTAAAAAATACTAATTACTTTGAAAGTTATTTCTAAAAAACATCTCTTAAAAAGTCATGTTAAAAAAAAAAAAAAAACTATGATATGAGATAAAAAAGTACTTTGATGCATTTGACTAGATCTAATCCGATAAAGATTAGCTATATAACGCTATTCCCAAGAGTCATTTTTTCCTGCTTTTAGCGAAATCGATATATCGGTTTATTTTTTGAGGAAATGACTTTTCACATTGGGTGTAAGTAGATCAGAAAAAAAAAAAAAAAAAGAAAAAAAAAATGTGGTAACGTAAGTTATTTTTGAATATTTACCTACTGTGTTATCGAATGCAAATTTATAAACATTAACATCATGCATTGCATAGTTAAAAATATATAAATAAGAAAGAAAGAAAGAAAAACTATTTCCTTTCACCTGGTTCAGAATTTAAATTACACGCAGTAGATTTCCGATTATTCGAAGGATTGAATGACTCACAAAAGCGTGAATATTTTATATTTTCTGAACTATTTTGATTTCATTATATTTATTTTCTTTAAAAATTCATTAAATACCTAATTGTATAAGTTTTTTTTTCTTTATTTACTTATTTATTTATTTATTTTTAATTAATTATTTATTTTTTAATCCACCGTAGTTTATAGTAGTAAAAAAGCCAAGGAAATTGGAGACCGTGGATAATTAAAAGTTTACTGCACTTGCATTGATAATTTGTATTTTCTAGCAGCCTCTTTCTTCAAAATGTATACAATGATAAAACTACTAAATACTAATTTATAATAGATAAGCACTTAATTCCATTTAAATATTTAAAAATAGATATAATAATAGACATAATATATAACGCACAAAAAGCGCCTCAATTTGGTCGACAAATTCATCAAACAAATGAAAAAAAAAAAAAAAAAAAAAAAATAACACAATTTTTTAAATAATATGATTTTTATATTTAATTTTAACATCTTTTATGTATGATAATAAAATAATAATAATAATAATAATAAAGCAAATGATATCAGACGATATGGTAATTTTTTTCTTTTTTACCTTTTGGGAGAAGAAATATTCTTATGCAGTCGAACCTCATTATAACATGAATCTCAAAGGGGATAAAAAATGTGTTCATGTTATCAGTAGTTCATACTATCAGTAACTAATCTTCATATAACTAAACAAATCTTCATTTCAGCAGAGATTGTGGAAACAGTTCATGCTAAAAGTAATTCACGTTAATGAGGTTCGACTGTAATAGTTCGACTGTAAAATTTCTGTTTTAGAGCAAGTTATATGCATAATGGAATGCAAAACACTTATTCTATTACTAAATCCAAATAATAATAAATCCCGATTGAAACTAATAGTCCTCCGTCCTAAAAAAAAAAAAAAAAAAAAAAAAAATAATAATAATAATAATAATAATAATAATAATAATAATCTCATTAGACTAATGTCGTCATTTTTTCTTATTATATCATTGAAATGAGTCCACGAGCTTAAATATTGTCCATTTGTAAATCTTATTTTATTTTTTATTTCATTTTGCATGCACGTTTTTTATTTCCTAATTCAAAATTATTAACAAAAAACTTTTTCGATACTGTCCATATCGAAACTGATTATTATTAATTTTCTTTTCTTCTTCTTAAAAAAAAAAAAAAAAGAAAAAAAAGAAAATGGTGAAATTCTGGCAAAAGCAGAGTTTAGTTTTATACGGATGACTATCAGTTTTTTTTTTTTTTTTGTTGTTTTTAATTATAGCATTGCTTTCAAATTATTCAATTATATTTTCGATTTCGATAAATGCCCAACTATCGTAAAACTGGTATCGTAAAAATTCGTAGATTGAGACTAATAGTCCTCAGTCCTTAAGAAAAAAAAAAAAACTGTACCATACCATAAATATATTTGCTTGCCAGTCAAAAAAATGTTGAAATTAAGATAATGATTTTTTCCTTTCCAAGCATATTGGATTTTTGGGTGATGGCGCACCTATGCATACACTCCCCAACAGTAAATTGGCAGTGCTATACCTCTATTGAAACCTGAAATAGAAACTAGATGCCAACTAAATTCTTATGCTCAGTTTCTTTTACGTGTTCATATTCAGCATCACTAACAGTCCACTGAGTAGCCCTAGTGCGACATAAAATCCATTTACTCACATCCAACATGCCAATCGAGTTTCGAAACAAAAACCTGCAAGTTGTTAAATAACGGTTGAAAAATTTCACCTAGGGAGGCATACTGTTGTAACAATCGCGGCTATCGTAGATCACAAGTCGGATCGTACATTCCGCAGCAAAAGTATCCGAGCACTAGCAATAATCCCCGTCTTAAAAAAGTACACTTCATACGGCTTTGTTAAATAAATCCTTGTCGAATCATGTTCTTAGACAGACTAAGAACATGACTCAATAAGGATATATTTAACAAAGCAGTACTAAGTGTACTTTTTTAAGAATTGCTAGTGCTCGGATACTTTTGCTGCGGAGTGTACGAACCGACTTGTGGTCTACGATAGCTGCGATTGTTACAATAGTATGCCTACCTTAACTAGTCACACGAATAAAGTAAAAACTGAGAAATTTTGGTTTCTTGTTACGAAATTTTGGGTTTATGCTGCGAAATTTGTTCGGAACGAATAGTAACTCTAATAATTTAGTGCTGCCAAAAATAGCTATCACAATAGTAAAATTAAGTTACAGATTTTAGAATGTAAATTAGAGAAAGGAAAGGAAATTCTGTAATCATGTGTCTTGATATGTCTGTTTTGTCTAGATTTACAGTATAAAAGGATTTTTCCTAGATTTGCAAGCTGTCACAGTAGTCTCGATGATAAAGCGTCGAGCTCGTAATTCTAAGATTCGGAAGATTGTGGGTTCATCAGGCCGAAGACTGCCGTGGAGACTACTGAGGGTTGATGCACATAAAATCTTTCGTAGACGTAATGTGCTCATTTTTCTTAAATTAATACCTCTGGAAGTTACTTAAGCGGGTGAGTTATCCCTTTCGCAGAGGATCAGAATTGCAATGACACGTCTCCAACTGCCCTTACCTGAAGTTAGCTATTTGCCCACTGCGTGGGTATAGTACAGCATTTAACCTAGGGTGGGTTCAGGCTTTCGACCGATACAGAACCGATCCAATCGGTCATATATCAATGCGTCCAGTCTCGTAGACTGGTCTGGATCAAGGCCGTTCAGTGGAATGTATCCCGTGAACTGGCTGTGGATCAAATTACCCAAAATTTTTTTCTGAGACATTTGATCCGTTGACCGATCCATTGCTATGACCGGCTGTTTATTTGCTGTAACAAAAAAATGTAATTGATTTATTTCATAAAAGGTTTTATGCACGAAAACTTTTTTTTTTTTTTTTTTTTTGTAAATGACAGTATAATTGTTTTAGAATTATAAAAATATGCATACAATGTATTGAAATATAACACAATAATGCAAATTAGTCATCAAAAATTATTTAAACTTAATAAAATAAATTTTTAAAATGCTCCCTTTGAGCAACTTCTTAATTTTGAGTTTAAAAAAAAGTTTGTGTACTACTTCGTGAATTTATCGAAGAATTAACTTTTATAAAACATTTTTATGGAGCAATACTAAATATTTGCATTAAATTTCAGCATTCAAACATAAAAATATATAACAATATTTAAAAACCAATATTTAAAAATCAATTGTTAATTTCTATTTAAATAAAATAAAATAAAAAAACATTAATATATTAAACATTTAAAATATTATTGATTGAAATCATAATTAGCTGAGTCTAAGAAAGCAATTGAATGAATTCGCGATTAAAAAAGAAATAATTGAAATCTTTTTTTTTTTTTTTGTAATCATTGATTTAAATCAAAATTTAAATTTTATAATTATTTGGCTTTTATATATTTTACAGCATAATAAAACTTCAATCTACTTATTATTTACATGAATGCTGAATATTTGCCTTAAATTTCAGCATTGAAACATAAAAATATTTAATAATGATTAAAACATTTGAAAATTAATATTTAATTCCTACTTAAATAAATTTAGAAAAGAAATATATGAATATTTAAAATGTTTAAAGTACTCGTAATTTAAAATAAAATTATAATAAAATCTCCCCCCTCCCCACCTTTTTTTTTTTTTTTTCTCTGTTAATAATTGATTTAAATTAAAAATCAAAATTTTATAATTTTTTGGCAATGTGTAATAGTTTTATATTTCTTACCTCAGATAATAATAAATTTTGAACCTACTTCTTATTTACATCAAATGTTTGAATGCTAAATATTTGCTTTACATTTCGGCATCCCAAATTAAAAATATTTAACAAAAATTAGCTTCATAATAAATCCACAAAATAATACTTAAAACTATTTACAATATATCGTTAAAATACAATAATGTATAATTGAGGGAAATTTAAAAAAAAAAAAAAAAAAAAAAAAAAAAAAAAAAAAAAAAATGCTGAAAATTTTTATAAAATTAAAATTTTATTGTTATTTTTTTTTTTTTATTTAAATAATTTTCTAAAATGAAATATATAATTAATATTATTTTATTACAGTGTATATGTACGCAACTATGCAGAATAGAAAAAAGTAGATATGCATATATCTTTGTTTTATTCATAGATAAATTAATTTTTTAATTAATGAATTAAATTTCTCTATAATGAATTAAATTTTGTAATATTTCATAGCTAATTTCAAACTAAGTACACAGATGGCAACACTGATTTTGATCCAAAAAATGGATCAGAGTCGTTCAGCCTCTGCTTTCGACCAGTTATGGATCAAATGTCTCAGGAACTAATTTGATCAGTCAAACTAATCTAGACGCTGAACACAGCTTACTCATTTCAGCTCTGCCTTATAAATATTAGGGCTACGCAGAGGAAAATTGGCAATGGTCCGAGATTTACCCTAGGTGTTGTTCGAAAACATGCCATGTCAATTTTGATCTTCCGTGGAGGCGATACGAGCAGAAATGGAAAAGAAGATATTTTTCAAGTTTTTAAATTATGATTTAATATTTTTCTAGTCGTGCTAACGCAACTTGGGGATAAATATATGTTTGAAGGCTGGAATATATGTAAATATAATTCAAATATTTATTAAATAAAATACTTTATATTTATATATGAAAAAAGTGCATTTTAATATAAAACTAGTATGATGTGGCCACCACATGAATTTCTTCTATATAATTTTACACAAAATTTATTCAATACAAATTATTTATTAAATTATGAAATTATTTTCCATTATACAAGTCTGACGATTTTTATCTGAGAGAATTATATTATCCCTAAATGCCGAAAGATGTCAAGTTTTTGGAAATCAAAAGAAATAAATTTTTTCCGTTAAAAAAAAAAAAAAAAAACTTTGTTTTAAATTACCATTCGTTTTAAAAGTATTGTAGAGATCTTTCGAAAGATACCCAGATTGAAAATTTACTCCCCCCCACCCAGGGGTAAGCGATACCCTCACACGCACAAATTTTTTTTCTTAGTTAACTACTACTATTATCAATAATTCATATTAATTTTACAATAACACGATACGATTAAAATAAATCTCATTATGTACATTTATACGAAATTTTGTCCTATACTTCCATGTTAAAAATTTAGAAAAAAAAATGCGATCTCAGCACCACCTATTGATCAATTGTTCCACAAATCTAATCAGCACCAGTTTACGTCAGGATTTAACTAAATACCAAACTTGGTTAAATTTCGTTCATTGGTTCCTGAGGTACAGCATTCACAATATTTGTGATACACACACACAGACAGACACACATTTTCTAAAAACAGTCAAATCATGTTCAGAACATCCCAAAACGTGTAAATCCATCGAAAACTAGAGTTCGAAAATTTTCACAAATCCAATATTATCTCTATATATACATATAGAAGAAAGTAAAAAGTAAAAAAAAAAAAAAAAAAAAAAAAAAAAAAAAAAAACTAATCGCTTGATGAGTAAGTTTTAAAGGCGTAATTATAAACTAAAACTTAGGAGCTTTACTGTAATTCTTTAAATAATAAAGAATTATAACTACACCATTTCAGAAGCTTATCGATGTTGTTTCTTTCTTCTTAAAAAAAAAATGAACAATCCAATAAAATTTCAATCTTTTAATCTAAAGTTTACAAAAGTAACGACATTACATATCCTTAGAATAGAAATATGTCTTTAAAATATAGAAATTTTAAAAGATAAAAGAGGTACTAAAAAAATATTTTAAAGATACTTTTACCTTTAATTTATATAATTTCTCGATTTTCTAAGCGATTATTTCTATTTTAACTTTGTTTAAAAAATAGAGGAATCACGTGGTATTAATAAATCGCAGAAAATGATTTTTGAATAAATGAATAAAAATTAGAAAATAATAAAATGAGTAAAAAAATTAAAATTAAAAAATATGTTTTTAAAATTAATCTTATTTTTTTTCTTTTTAGAAAAAAATTTAAATATACCTTTTAGAATATTGTTAGATTTAAGAACTACATATTTGTACTTTCGCTTACCATTGAAAATATGTTGTTTTGGGGTAAAATTTACAAAATTAAGTTTTTGTCATACGTTTTGAGGTTCGCTGAATCTGAAAATAAGGTTTTTAGCTGTTGGCTTTTGCGTTGGTCTCTCTCTCTTTCTTTGTGACTTTTATCACCATATCACAAGCCGAAATAGTAGCAGGAAGTCCAAGTTCAGTATTCTAAATATGCATTATATAGGGATGCTACTCTGAACTTTTCATTTAATCAAGTAAATAGTTAGTGTACAGGGACATCCAATAGAATTCAAATATATTACGTATACAGTCGAAACTTTTGGTAGATACATTTTAATGTGTATAGGCTGCATTAAACAAAATCAAATGAATGTAAAGTTTTTATATGGATTAAAGCATGTTTCGTGTAGAATATTTTGTGAGAAATTATTCACCGTTCGTTTACGAGGCTTCCCAAAAATCTAGAATGCAATTGGACTATACCTGAAAATTGATGGAAGTGCATTTCAGGTTGTGCTGTGTTTTATTAATATAGAACTATATTTAAGTATACAATGTGTTGTGTGTACATAATTTATAGAAGACATTCAATTCAACCGATAATTAAGCAAAAATATTCTATTTTATTGAATGTAATTGGTGAAAGCGCTTTTCTATAATTTACCATGTACAAGAAAAATGCTGAGGAATGCTAATTGATTCCTCATACAAATACTGTAAAGAAAGTATTTTTAAGTGGCGTTTTCAGAGCTTGTGTTTTGTTTAATTACACTTTTTGAGGTTTCCTGAATACTGAAGTCAAGTGTTCGACGGTCGATTTATCTGTTACCAACGTAAATTAAAGACAATTAATTGCAGGTAATACAAATGTTGTATTTTGAAGTTCATGTGAGGTTGTTATTTGAAAATATTGATCAAGATTGCTAAGTTTCAAAGTGCCTTGAATTCTGTATAAAATTAGGAACCATATTCAAAAAAGAATTTAGGCAGTCAGTACTCCACTAAAACCAATAAAACCAATAAAACTGTTCCTGAACCTATTTTGAGATCTATTTATCTTAGAATTATAAGCAGCATTTGTTATATCTTTAATCTGTAATCTGTCTTTATAGTATTGAAATGCATGGTTACAGAAAGTCGTTTGATTTCCACACTAGATTATTTTGTTATATTAAAGTTAAATACATCATTGGTTGACACTTAACCTGTATCTGAAACTTTATACTTTTTAAATCTGTCTGTCTGTTTCATAGGTTCGTCTTCCGTTCATGGTTGGTGTTACAATCCCTTACAATTTTGTAATACAAGAAGTTTAAGGTATCAGCTAAAGAATGAGATAAAATTAACCTAAATAGTGTTTTTTTTTTTTTTTTTTTTTTTTAATTTTTTTTAAACCTTTATTTCATGTTTTTTATATAAAGTAAACATTTTTGCTGTTGTTGTTTTCCATATGCTTAGGATTTACTTCTCGCTACTTCTGTTTTCATTGCATCTATTGCAGTAAACAAAATTACTGAGAAAGGATGTCATGGAGTGGTTAATTAGTGCTTTTTAGTGACATGTTAATAGAAATTTGAAAAGTCATTGGGATTCGTTATTAGACAATCCTACTATACATAACCTCAAACTAAATTACACTTCTCGGCAGCAAAATTTTTCCTGTAAAATAATGCTAATCTGTGTCAAATGTAAAAATACTAAGCTCAATTATGACAGCTAAATTGATCCATCACTTTTTTTTTTTTTGGGGGGGGGGTGTAAATGAATTTGTTTTTTCTTGAGCATTAGCGCTATTAGTGTGTATTATTATTATTATTATTATTTTTTTTTTTTTTTTACTTTACAACTTAATTTACTTATTCTTTTTATCAGTAACAATCGCCATGCTTTGGTGTGTACTCTCATTCGAAGTTCTCACACGGATCTGAATTCACATGACATTTGTCATTCTCGGGAAAGACAAATATCAACAAAATGACTTTTCCGTAACAAACTTTATTCACTTCTGAAATAAAATAATGGATGTTTTTCACGTATTATTGTTTTTTAGTATTACCAATGTATACATTGTCTTTCATTTAATACAGTAAGTTATGTATATGTATATATATATATATATATATATATATATATTGTCTGTATTAAAAATGGCACGTGATGGAGACATTCCGGTGACACATTTAGAATCAGAAATGTCAAATTTACACAGATCCCACCAAATATATATATATATTTTTTTTTTTCAGGAATAAAAAATATTTATTTATTTATTTATTTATTATCATTATTATTAGTTACTGACCGATGTTATCAGACAATTCAGTCCGGAAACCATCTGGTGTGTTTAATAAATTTTTAATCTGCCGTGATTTCTCTTTTTCTCTCACACTCTCTCTCGCGCATCCATACACAAAGCAGAACACCAAACGTTATTGGTCGAAGTTTCAACATTTCGGAAGTGTTACGGACACAAAATAAAGCACATTTTAAATAAGACAATTTGATTGAAGCACTTAAATTGAAATCCACCAATTGAAATCTTTAAACTAACGCAATTATTATTACAGAAAATACGTTTGAATTATCAAATATATATTTAAAATCGGTTGGTTTTTTTTTTTCGCATTTTTTTTTTTTTTTTTTTTTTTTTTATGTCTAATCAATACTGTAATATAAGGTGGCCCCCTACTAGGTTTTTATATGTTGACTCCTGGCGCATATTAAACTGATTAGGATGTGTTTTATTTGTATACTTGTTTCATTTAGCAAATTTTGTTTTACAGTTATGTAAAGAAAGTGTTAATTGAGGTACTGAACATTGCTTTTTCTCTTATCTCTAAAATTAAGAACGGTACACACACAAAAAAAAAAAAAAAAAAAATCTTGAAAGCGTTCTTTAATGTTTTACTACTGATGCATTTATCTTAGTTAAAGTTATGTTGAAAGTGAAAATTTAAAGATGATATTCATTGGCAACCTGTTAATAACGATTGACATATGTAAAGATTACAATAAAAAGTAAATTCATATTATAAATCAGTTTGCAAATTTTTCAGATTGAATCTCTTAATTTTTAAATAAATACATATATATATATATATATATATATATATATATATATATATATATATATATATATATATATATATATATAATAGATAACGTAATAAAATTTAATCTTAAAATTTAGCAATTAATAGAACTAAAACAATAACAGCACACTAAAATATAGAACTGAATTTAACATAGAGGAAAGAATGACACAAAAAGTTGCGATATAGATAAGGAATATATATATTTGTAATATATTATTAATTTACCTTAAATATAGAATCATACGGGAAATTACTAAGTTATTTTATTTACCTTATATGCGATTAAATTAAAAATAAACACAATTATGTAATAGAGGTGAGTACATTCGTAAAAAATAGAGTAAAATTATATGGATGAAAAATAATGTATGTCCAAGGCGGCGTATCAGCTAATACATCAACTAAGATTGCAGTTTAAGAGAACTGCAAATCAATAACGTGTCAAACTGTTTCTTTTGTTCAAAATGACAAATGGATAATGCTTTTTTCGTACTGATTCCTATTATGGAAATAAAAGTAAATATTTCCTTTCATCATCCATCTTTTCTACTGTCGATGGCTATGTACCTTCAAATTTAATGACAGTTTCTTCGAAAAAAAACAAAAGAAAGAAATTTAAACATATTTTAATGTTTATTGAATATGTGTGTGTGTTTATATATAAATTATACCTTTACTAATATTTTAATCATCAAATTCAGTTTAGTGAGAGTATGCATGCTTCCCAGATAAAATATTATTTCACAAAAATTGTTCATGTGATTATTTTTAATTAAATACGAATCGTTGTTAAGACATAGCATAAATAAATATTTATTTATTTATATGAATTCAGAGCACAGAAATGATAAACAAATTACACATGCTAAAGCTGGTTAGTTTTTCAAATTTTTGAATTGAAAATAATTTTTTTTATTTTGATGTATGCTGTGTTACTCGCAGAAATATTGATAATTTTCTTTTTTTTTTTTTTTTTTTTTCCTCTGAAAAACAGCGAGAATGGCTAAATTAATTTAAAACAGGAAGTTTTGGGAATATTAGCAGTTCGTGATATAATATCTTATGTGGCCTTAATATTTTTTTCCAGGCTTTTTACTTGTGCAAAAGAGACAAATTAATATTTAAAAAGAATTAATAAATAAATCTCTCTATATAATTTTAATATGTTATAGATAATAATTAAAATTGCCATTTCTTGCATTGTGTATAAATTTGAATAAAATTTAAGTATGCATATGTAACAATACTGTAGTTTTTCATTTGACATTATTATTATTTTTTTTCCAGCTCTGTGTTATTATGACCATTATGTGGGCGCATAGACATATACATATTCATGATAATACTTAATTTTAATAATATTGCTTCTTTATGATTTGAATGCTCACATCTAAAGATATAAATATTACACCTTTTAATTATTATTTTTATTATTACTAGGGGGCTTTGCCCAAAGCTCGTTTCGCTCAGCAACCCCCGCGGCAGCTTACCTCTGCGTTTTGCTGGTTACAATATTTAAAGAAATTAAAAAAAAAAAAAAAAAAAAAAAATGAATAACTTGAACGTTAAAATAAATATGTTTTGACTGGTGACTATTTGCAAGAATTCAAAACCATGGCCAAATCTCTCTATGTATATCTATTAATCAAATGTAAATAACAAATTATTTACATTTGATTATGATTAGAAACACGGTTAGGAAACACAGATACATGATTATAAAACGATTAATTTAGAATAAACTAAATATATATTTACATTAGATTTCAGACGATAAAATCACGACAAATAAAACATATAAGATAATTTGTTTAATTGAAATTAATATTCAGATAATAAATAAATTAAAATCAAAATTTTAAAGCTACTATGACGTCAGTTTTATCAAAAAATTTTATTGTACAGGTTTAACATTTATTTCTTTATTTTATTTTTTACTTTATTTCTTTCTCTTTTTTTCGCGTTTTAGAAAAAAAATTTATTTTAATGTTAATAAGTAAATAATTAAATAAATAAATAAATAATTGTACGAACTTTATTTTATTTATTTTTTTTTTTTTTTGGTGACACCTTCTTTCAATTACAACTCAAAGGAAATTATCTGAAAAAAGAGTAAAAATCGCATTAAAAAACATAAAAAAAAAAAAAAATATCTCTTATATTATTAAAATCTGTACGCGTGTGTGTGTGTGTATGTGTGTCTGTCTGTGAGAAACGGCTTGAAACCGCAAAGGCTCCGCCTCTAATGGTCGCACGGACTTCGAACAGGTACCGTCGGACAGAGAATTTATTGCAGATCTGGGTTATATAATTTGCGACCCTAATTAGCGGAGATATTAATTAAAATGTCGACCATTGTCTAACGAAAAAACGATTCAAAATGGCACGCGACCGCCATTTTCGACCAGGACCGCTTACCTCGAAAAAAGAACTAGAAAGAGGAAATTTCCTGGGTTTTTGTAAAGCGATCCTGCTCCAACGGTTCGAGATATCAAAATACACCTCAAATAGCAGAAAGAGCATATTTATTACCGATTCTTACGGTAGAATTTTTTTTTTTAAATACGGATTTTTTATATTTTTAAAAAAAGTTTTAAAAAGGGTAGAAAATTTCTCTTTTTCGCGGTCGTCTTTTTTGAAACGCCCTGTACGACCGAGTAACCCTTCCATTTCTTAACAGCTGGTATATAAAGAAAGGCCATTTAATTCTCTTTCGAACCATATAAACATTTTTACAAAATACGGATTAGCGATCCATATTTTTAGATTTTACGAAACATCAATATTTTCACAAAGCATTTTATAACTCAAAAGCGTTTAGAGATAAATCATTTCTTTTTTTTTTTTTTTTTTTTTTTTTTTTTTTTTTTGTATATAGATCTTGCTTTCATAATTTAATTTCCAAAAGATTGAGAGAAAATTTTAAAAACTGAATGAGTTATAAATTTTTTAATTTCACGCTTTAAACCCATTGAAATAGAATGCGCGACCTTCCTTTCGTCAAATGAAGCAGCTGTCGGTTTTCATCACTATGGCAACCTGTTCAGAGAGTAAGCATTTCTCGAAACGATGTCTGATGGAAAGCGAAAAAAAAAAAAAAAAAAAAAAACTTGAACGGAAAGAGAGACATCTGGTATTTAACTAGGTCACGTGTTTTGCTACTGCGATTAAAAATTGCAATTTTGAAAAGGCTTCAGTTTTTCAATGCCGTACACTAAACTTGGTACAAAGAATTAACATCACAAGAGAGCCTTGCAGTTCAAATTTCATCGACTTTGCAAAAAATTTACATTTTAATTGGAAATTAAATTTTATTCTAATACGCGTATTTCAATTTCTAATTACGATTAATTTATTTTTAATACATCATTCGAAATACATTTTAAAGTTCTTTTATATTATTTAAAGTTTTCAACAGATTTGCACGTTTTGAGGTACCCTGAATTAGTTTTCTTTTGTATCTCAGTTACTAATTAAAATAATTAAATAAGTAATACATCATTAGAAAGCTTTTTTGAATTGGAATCGAACAGTGGAATACAGATATTTGTACCGCCAGATAGCGCTGTAATATTTTCATATTTCAATATTTCAATTTCTAATTATGATTAAATTATTTTTAATACATCATTCGAAAGATATTTTAAAAATCTTTTAAATTATCGAAAATTTTCACCAGATTTACACGTTTTGAGGTGTCTTGAATCAATTTTCTTTTATGGCGCTGTAATATTTTGAAATTTCAATATTTCAATTTCTAATTATGATTAAATTATTTTTAATACATCATTCGAAAGATATTTTAAAGTTCTTTTATATTATCGAAAGTTTTCACCAGATTTACACGTTTTGAGGTGTCCTGAATAAGTTTTCTTTTGTATCTCAGCTACTAATTAAAATAATTTCATAAGTAATACATCATTAGAAAGCTTTTTTTAATTGGAATCGAACAGTGGAATACAGAAATTTCTACCGCCAGATGGCGCTGTAATATTTTCGAATTTCAATATTTCAATTTCTAATTATGATTAAATTATTTGTAATACATTATTCGAAAGATATTTTGAAGTTCTTTTATATTATCGAAAGTTTTCACCAGATTTACACGTTTTGAGGTGTCCTGAATTAGTTTTCTTTTTCATCTCAGCCAAATGAGTTAGATCGTTCAAAATTGGTATACGTAGGTTAATTAAGAGGGCCTGAAAGGGTGGAGAAGAAATAGGCGTGCACCGCGCGCGTATCCCTTAACTTGTGCGCGCGCAGAGCGCACGGGACTGCGCTGCCGAAGGCCGGTGCGAGTTTTTACCCGATCAGAAATGATTTTTTAGGGGGCACGGATAGTCAGGGAAGGAATACGCGCGCGCAGCGCGTGTATCCCTAAAGTTTTGCGCGCGCACGCGACTGCGCTGCCGAAGGCAATGGGGACCCGGTGCGAGTTTTTTCCCGATCAGAAATGATTTTTTTTAGGGGGCACGAAGGCACAGGGAAGGAATACACGCGCGCAACGCGGGTACCCTTGAAGTTGTGCGCGCATAGCGCGCACGGGACTGCGCTGCCGAAGGCAGTGTGGACCCGGTGTGAGTTTTTACCCGATCAGAAATGATTTTTTTTTAGGGGGCACGAAGGGTCAGGGAAGGAATACGCGCGCGCAGCGCGCACTGTACTGCGCTGCCGAAGACAGTGGGGACCCGGTGCGAGTTTTTACCCGATCAGAAATGATTTTTTTTAGGGGGCACGTAGGGTCAGGGAAAGAATACGCGCGCGTGTATCCCTTAAGTTGTGCGCGCGCACGCGACTGCGCTGCCGAAGGCAGTGGTGACCCGGTGCGAGTTTTTACCCAATCAGAAATGATTTTTTTTTTAATTTCTTTTCTTAACACTAAAAGTTTCTGTTAGTGATTCATTAATTTTAGTGATTCATTTGAAAATACTGACCCGCTAGCGGGCGAAGCTCGCTACTAAATATAAAAATTTGTCAAAATTGAAAAAAATGTTATATACTGCCTACCACAATTATCTAATGTATATCTTAGCAAAATCTGGTAAGGTTTCCGTGAATAGATTTTTAGTCTATAAAACTTTTAGAACTGAAATGTTTTGTCCTACTCCAATATTAAATGTCTCCTAAATCAATACTTCGATATATAAACTTTTTTTTTCTTTTTTTTTTATTCAAACTCCCAAATTTTATATTTTTTATGAGAAACAGTTTTCACTGTATAACATAAGAATGTGGAAAAGAAACCTTTTTTTTTTTTTTTTCTTGAATTAGGAATAGAGAGATTTGTGAATCGTTAAATAACTATACCACTGAAGTATTATTAAAATTTAAATGATAGAAAAAAAATATATTCATTTCAGTTTTTATTATCATAAAGACGAATTTAGATATTATCCGTATATTGTCTCATGATATTTTTTATAGAAATCAATTCCACCGCAAAGGCCATGTTAGCTGTCAATATCCTGTCTAAAAAATATCACGATTTTGATATTACATAAAAAGAATAAAATATAATATACAGACTCAGATGTTGACCTGATTTGTTAGTTGCAATAAACCTGTGTTCTATATATGCTGGATAAAATGGGAAATATTCATAATACTTTACAGTTATTAGTAATACATTTACATTCTAGTATAGATAATAAAGAAATGGCATTATTTCTAAAGTCATTAATAGCTTTAACTTTGTGATATAATTAATCATCATTTTTTAACGAATAGGTACTTTTGGACGATGAAAATACCATTAAAAATCTATCATAATTATTTTTAACATAACTTGAAAAATGATTACTTTTAAATCTCATAATTTTTAAGAGGTTTGGAAATATTTATTCATGAATTCATCAACCGTGAATATTCATTTTAAGTAAATTGGAGTGTAAAGGTTGATATTTTTTATTTTACCAACTATGTGAAAAATACCAGAGCCGGGAATCGAACCCAGGCACCTCCGCTTAACGCACGGATGCTCTACCACTGAGCTACCCTGGCTGACAACCAGCTAGGCATTTCTCACATAATATTCGTTGGCCAAGTCACCGATTCTGCAAACGCAGCTGTATCAAGTGACAATATTATTCGCAGCACCATAGACCACGAAATTTCAAGTTCGATTCCCGGCTCTGGTATTTTTCACATAGTTGGTAAAATAAAAAATATCAACCTTTACACTCCAATTTACTTAAAAAAAATTAAGAGGTGTTAAAGAAAAAAAAATTGTATTTGTTACACTGTTATAATAATTGTACATTTTAAATTAAAATTTTATTTTCATAAAAGTGTCAGAGCAAATCTTTTATCGATATAAACCTTGCGCGTAGTATTACATGCAAATATTACATCACTTCAACCTAAAAATTAAAAAAAAAAGTCACAAATGAATGCTTTTGATCTTTGTCTTCAGTGAATGCTTTTGATCTTAGTCATCAATGAATGCTTCTGGTCTTTTAATTGGTTTAAGTACAGAAGATTTTGCCTTATTTACTACTTTTAAGGACGCCGATAAAAAAACATTTATTTATTTATTTTTTCTATTATTTTTTAAATTAAAACTAAAAAACCGAACTTAAAATTTAAAACCGAAATGAAGGAGGACACGATGGTTTTGAAATCCTTCAAATACTGTAAAATTTTCTGATTTTCTGATTTACTTATGGGTCGCTCACTGATCACCCAGGGGTCACTCACTGGTACTCACGGTCACTCACTGGTCGCTTACAGTTCACTCATGGGTCACTCATTGTCACCCATGGTCACTCATATTCATAGAGATGACCCTTGAGTCAAAATATAACAGAAAAGTGGCTCGATGACAGACAGAATGACAGAATTACAGACAAACCGGGTGAATAAAAAAACATTCTAAAAAAAGAAGAAAGTACGTATGGGAAAATACCCTATCATTAAAATGAAGAAAAGAATTTTGCTGGAAAGCCCAATCTTTTGAAAAAAATATTTATTATTAAAAAAGTTATTATTTTTACCGTAATTATGCTTATAATTACTAAACTTTTAATGTTAAAAAGCTAATTATTCGTCAATTCATTCATTTATATCTAAAGTAAAAGCTGTTAAGCTTTCATTAAATTTGACTCACTATCACGGGGGCATTGTGCGCGCAAGATTAAAAATTGACAAAAAATTCTCTCTGACATTTTTATAAAAGAAAAAAAAATAAATAAAAGATGTAGAATTATTTTAATGGCTGTAATAGACAGATGAAATCTTTCTTAATACCTATTAAAACTTACAAGCTTTAAAAGTAATTATTATTTTCTAATTATTGCAAATAAAGATATTAGTAATTTATTTATTCATTTATTTTATTATTATTATTATTATTATTTTAATTTAAGCATTAGTATATTCCATATTTCTGTTTGAAATTTACTAAAACCTTATATATCTTACAAATAATATTTTTATAAATATTTTTTTTTCTCCCCCTCTCTGTCACTGTTGTAAAATGTTGCTAAAATTCTGGAATTTACAGAATTATTTCCGTCTTTCATTCTGCATTGAAATCTTTCATTCAAATATCCCTTTCTAATAACTTTTATAGTTACGTATGCTATATATGAAAAAAAAAAAAAAAGCTACATTTAAATACATACATAACGTCTGTATTTGTGTTAAGCATGAAATAAATAAATAAATAAATAAATAAATAAAAACGATCTTAATATGAAGGTAATATGGAGTAATTATAAGATATAATAAACCATAGAATTTAAAACTGTTTATATCATAAAGTATTGCAATTATTAAAAATTTCAACTATGAGATTTTGCTGTATCAATTTGATGTCTCCTAAATTCATATTTATGTTTTACATTGTTGCGTGTTTGCGTGCATGTAAGTTTATGTGTGTTAGTGATTACGACAGCATCTAAACGTTTAATCTGATTTAGCTAAAAGTTGGCAAAGTATATATAGGTCACTGTCGACGTACAACCTGCATATTAGGTGTACCAGAAAGTTCTGACTTTTTAAATTAGTAAAATGGCGCTATATATATATATATATATATATATATATATATATATATATATATATCTTTACAATAGAGGAAAGTGAGAATGAATAGGACATTTTTCATGTTTTTACTGATAAAGTTCACCATATCTAAAGCAGAATTTCGTAACATTGCTCATAAGTACACTGTACACTTCAGTAATCAGTTACATATAAACATACTAACTTTAATAATAAAAGTTATCATTTTTTATTAATATATATATATTTCTTTACATGCATGTGCATTGCCCGATTCATCCTCACCTATGGGAATGAATGGGACATGATTGGGGATGAATGGGACAAGACTGGAGTTAACAAATAAAAGAAAACAAAAAGGAAAGTAAATAAATTTTTAAAGTTAAATTGGATTATGTGATTTTATTACACACTCTGGATTTACTGAAATTAACATAAACTGATATATTGACTCAAATTAACACTAAAAGGCAAAAGTCCTTTGGTTCGCACAGTTCCTAGTGCTCTAGGCTTAGGTAATTTAATCTAATAAGACGTAATCCAAAAATAAATAAATAAATAAAACACTAGAAAGAGATAAATCATTATAATACAGTACAAAACATTCAGATAAATTTTTATTTCCAACTGATTGGGAAAAATCAGCATTCTATTCTGTATTACATTAATAATCACCAGGATTCATTTAATTAGCTTGATTGAAATTGCGATTTTAATCAATTATTAGTTTTTTTATTTACTAGCAGGCTACGCCCGCTTCGCTGGTCACTATATTTAAATGAATTTTCGAAAGAATCGAATTAATATTTATTTTTTTTACACCGCATTATAGACAAAGATTAGAAAAAAGAAAAGAAACTGAAATTGCTCCAAACCTCGCTTCGGGTACCCGCTGTTTACGGCAGCTCTTTTCCCGCCCGCATTGCATCAGGTCTAGGTTTCCCATGCCTGCAGGAAGATCGTTCCCGGGCACTTCAATCTGGATATTTATCGACGACAGGTGGGATCTGCTACTATTTAAGAATTACGATTTTAAAGATGACTGTATCTCAGCATCTATTAAATATTTTAGTTTTGAACTATGTATTTTATAGCCCATGCTATTTGCACTATATTACGATTTGATTCCGACCAATGTAATAAAATAAAATAAAATAAAAAGTAGATAAAAAAAATATATATAAACAAATTTTAATCAATTTAATCCTTTTTACTATGTATACATTACCATTTTCCCCGATAAATACAGTAAATAAAAAAAAATGAATAAATAAAAGCTTTTTCTTTTAAAGGAATTAACTAAAAAATGAAAAATAAGAAGTTGTTCTACTATAAAAAATTAAACATAACTGTTATAAATACGTTTTTAAATTTAAAACAAAATATACTTAATTTTTTCTACTGCATTACGATTTTATTTTCAATAAATATAACAAATTTAAAAAAAAAAAAAAAAAAAAAAAAAAAAAAAAAATTCGTCTTCAAATGAATGAATTAAATAAAAATAATTTGCGTAATAGCCGTTGCTAAGATACGCAGACGATTGAAGCAAAAGAATTAAATTTATGAAAAATGAAGCATTAAAGGCAATATTTAAAATCGAAAAAACATTAATTTAAAAAATTCAAATTCGAAATTCGGAAAAATCTCGATGAGGTGCACACCTGCAGGGTCCCAGGTACCTATATGCCAAATTAGTATCAATAGTGTGATCAATAGTGTGAGCACCAGAGCGCAGACAGACACACACACAGACACACACACACACAGATACGCAGACACTTCTCTTTATTTATATAGATTTATTAGGTTGATTTCTTTAGAAATCGACCTATTGCAATCACTTCGTTTATCTATATATCTATCTATCTATCTATCTATAATGAAAATTTTGTCATCACGATAACTCCCGAAATAATACTCGAAATCGAACCAAATTTGGACAGTGAACTAATCTTATAAATATCTTGGATGAGTTCGCTAACCAAGTTGCTCCGACTTTTTGTTTTCAAGTGGCAGCCACTTGAAAATTTCAAACCGACATTGTAAAAAGCATATTTAAAGCAAGATTTGCTTGAATTTTGTTGTAAATACAGGTCACATGAGGGTCTCAATGATGTTTATTAATGACGTTTATCCGCCATTTTCAATAAAGTGGCAGATATTATAAGTTAAACGGGACCACTTGAAATCAGGCAACCACTTGAAAATTTAAAATCCCTATAACTTCCGAAATAATACTCCAAATCGAACCAAATTTGAACAGTGTCTTAACTTATCTTATAAATATCTTAGATGAGTTTGTTAACCAAGTTGCTCCGCCATTTTGTTTTCAAGTGGAGACCACTTGAAAATTTCAAATTCAAATTGTAAAAAGCGTATTCCGAATTTTTTTTTTAATTTTGATGTATACATAGATTACACAAGTGTCTCAAATAACTTTATTAATGAACTTTATCCGCCGTTTTAATAAAGTGGCGGATATCTTAAGTTAAGCGTGACCACTTGAAATTAGGCTACCACTTGAAAATTTAAAACCATGATAACTTCCGAAATAATACTCCAAGTGGAACCAAATTTGAACAGTGTCTTAACTTATGTTATAAATATCTTAAATGAGTTTGTTAACCAAGTTGCTCCGCCATTTTGTTTTCAAGTGGAGACCACTTGAAAATTTCAAATTTAAATTGTAAAAAGCGTATTCCGAAATTGTTTGAATTTTGATGTGAATACAGACCACATAAGGATCTCAATGAAGTTTATTAATAAACTATATCCGCCATTTTAATAAAGTGGCAGATATCTTAAGTTAAGCGGGACCACTTGAAATCAGGCTACCACTTGAAAATTTTAAATCCCTATAACTTCCGAAAGAATACTCCAAATCGAACCAAATTTGAATAGTGTCTTAACTTATCTTATAAATATCTTAGATGAGTTTGTTAACCAAGTTGCTCCGCCATTTTGTTTTCAAGTGGAGACAACTTGAAAATTTCAAATTTAAATTGTAAAAAGCGTATTCCGAAATTGTTTGAATTTTGATGTGAATACAGACCACATAAGGATCTCAATGAAGTTTATTAATAAACTATATCCGCCATTTTTAATAAAGTGGCAGATATCTTAAGTTAAGCGGGACCACTTGAAATCAGGCTACCACTTGAAAATTTTAAATCCCTATAACTTCCGAAAGAATACTCCAAATCGAACCAAATTTGAATAGTGTCTTAACTTATCTTATAAATATCTTAGATGAGTTTGTTAACCAAGTTGCTCCGCCATTTTGTTTTCAAGTGGAGACCACTTGAAAATTTCAAATTCAAATTGTAAAAAGCGTATTCCGAATTTTTTTTAATTTTGATGTATACATAGATTACACAAGTGTCTCAAATAACTTTATTAATGAACTTTATCCGCCGTTTTAATAAAGTGGCGGATAGCTTAAGTTAAGCGTGACCACTTGAAATTAGGCTACCACTTGAAAATTTAAAACCATGATAACTTCCGAAATAATACTCCAAGTGGAACCAAATTTGAACAGTGTCTTAACTTATGTTATAAATATCTTAAATGAGTTTGTTAACCAAGTTGCTCCGCCATTTTGTTTTCAAGTGGAGACCACTTGAAAATTTCAAATTTAAATTGTAAAAAGCGTATTCCGAAATTGTTTGAATTTTGATGTGAATACAGACCACATAAGGATCTCAATAAAGTTTATTAATAAACTATATCCGCCATTTTTAATAAAGTGGCAGATATCTTAAGTTAAGCGGGACCACTTGAAATCAGGCTACCACTTGAAAATTTTAAATCCCTATAACTTCCGAAAGAATACTCCAAATCGAACCAAATTTGAATAGTGTCTTAACTTATCTTATAAATATCTTAGATGAGTTTGTTAACCAAGTTGCTCCGCCATTTTGTTTTCAAGTGGAGACAACTTGAAAATTTCAAATTTAAATTGTAAAAAGCGTATTCCGAAATTGTTTGAATTGTGATGTAAATACAGACCACATAAGGATCTCAATGAAGTTTATTAATAAACTATATCCGCCACTTTTAATAAAGTGGCAGATATCTTAAGTTAAGCGCGGTCACTTGAAATCAGGCTCATACTTGAAAATTTAAAATCACGATAACTTTTGAAATAATACTTCAAATCGAACCAAATTTTGACAGTGATATTATCATATAATTATCTTGAATGTTTTCACTAGGCAACTTGTCCCGACATCTTGTGTCTAACAAGGAGAGGTCACGACATGGAAAATTCAGATCGGGACGAAATTGCGCAGGATTGTAGTATACTATGAGGGTAACAACATGTTGAAGCAGTAGGACCCACTATCCAAAAAATTTCGAGAAAAAAGCATTTAAAGTTTCAGTAATCTTTAAATACAAATTATTTCGTAAGCGAGTAAGCGCCTCAGTGGTGTGATCTTAAAGCGCGAGCCTCCCAACCCAGATGACTTGGGTTCGAGGCTACCTGCGGGACTACTTTTTTTTTTTTTTTCTTCTTTAACTTTTTATGTAATCTTAACTTTTTATTTATTTTACTTTATTTTACAATTCAATTCAAAATTTGAAAATTTTAATAAAAAATTATTTAATTTTCTTGAGTATAAAATAACTTTTTCTATTTTTGATATTTATAACTTAAAAATACAATAAATTTATATAACTTAAAAAATAAATTTTAGTTTTATTTTAACTTTAAAATAAGGTAAAACTAAAGAAACTGTTTTTAATTATTTATCTAAATATTTTATTTCCTTTTAGGTATATTTAATTTTATTTTTTAAATTACGAAAAAAAAAATTACAGAGAAATGATGATTTTAATTGCATATATAATTACTATCCAAATTAAATAATTACTTCTCCAATCAATAGTTTCTTAAAAATTATAGTATAGGATTGCGAGGCTATTAAATTATTACAGGTAAAGAAATGTTATCTTTAAATGTAGATTTTAAATGTTAATGAACATCGTTTCTTTTTCGATAACAACTTCTTTTTTTTTTTTTTTTATCCTTCTGTGCACAAAAAAAATTCCACCTGTCCTTTATTATTAACAAGCTAGAAGTGTTTGCGTAATTTATACACATTCAAAACAAATCAGGAAGCTCAAACCAAGATTTAAGTACACCTGCTAACTATTTTACACTTTGTTTACAGCTTGTTTATTTTTTAATTATTTAAATATTTGTCTGTTTTTCCTTATGTTTCTTATTTAGGGTTTTGCAAAACTAAACTTTATTTCTTAAGTTATAGAAATTTATTGTATTTTTAAGTTAAAAATATTAAAAATAGAAAAAGTTATTTTATACTCAAAATTAAATAAATTTTTATTAAAATTTTCAAATTTTGAATTGAATTGTAAAATAAAATAAAATAAATAAAAAGTTAAGATTACATAAAAAGTTAAAGAAGAAAAAAAAAAAAAAGAGTAGTCCCGCAGGTAGCCTCGAACCCAAGTCATCTGGGTGGGAGGCTCGCGCTTTAGGATCACGCCAAGGTGGCGCTTACTCGATTATGAAATAACTTGTATTTAAAGATTACTGAAACTTTAAATGCTTTTTTCTCGAAATTTTGTGGATAGTGGGTCCTACTGCTTTAATATGTTGTTACCCTGATAGTATACTACAATCCTGCGCAATTTCGTCCCGATCTGAATTTTCCATGTCGTGACCTCTCCTTGTAAGTTCCAGCCACTTGAAATCACACTGCCACTTGTAAATATGCCATCACGATAACTTTTAAAATACTAAACAGATTCAAATAAAAGCTGTTTAGTGAACTTTTTGTTCAAATATCTAGGATAAGTTCTCTTGATGACTTGATCCGCAATTTTATTTTCAAGTGGCGGCCACTTGAAAATTTGTTATTATGGTAACTTTAGTAAGACAGAATCAATTCGCTTCAAGTTTGGGTAGTGGATTTATCATTCAAATATCTCAGATGAGTTCGCTAGGCATCTCACTCCACTTTTTTTTACAAGTGGAGCCACCTGAAAATTTCTTATGATTATAATTTTTGAAATTCTGATTTAATTTAAACTAGAACTGGACAATGAACTTATCGTACAAATGTACTGGATGATTTCGATGGGCAAGTTGTTTTGCTATTTTGTTTTACAAGTCGCAGCCACTTAGACTGCCACTTGAAAATTTGCCATAATAATAACTTTTGAAACACGGCACTGATTTAAACCACAGTTGGACAGTAACCTATGCTTCAAATATCTTCGATGTGTTTGCTGGAACTTTAGAAATACTTAATCAATTCAAATCAAAGTTGAAAAATGGATTTATCATTCAAACAACAAAAATTTAGAAAATTCACGTAACTCATGAACCAATCACGTTATTGCGTCCATCTTTGGTATATCGATAATAAGTATTTTCTCGCCAAAAGTCGCCAAAAAAGTCGCCATAGGGGAAAAGTCGCCAAATTTGGCGCCAAATCCATTACATGCGTTACTGGATCTTTTTAATCCGTTTTTAAGGTAAAATTAGACTATTTTAATGCTAAAACAAACTAGAAATGCAGGAAACTAACATTTTATCAACTTACTAAGCCTCTTTGAAAGAATTTCTACAAAAAAAAAAAAAAAAAAAAAAAAAAAAAAAAAAAAATTTAAATTTGCAACGATATCTTAGATGAGCAACTTTCTCTGCCATTTTTATCGAAGTGGCAGCCACTTAATTTTTCAACACAATGACTTTTGAGATTTTGAATTAATTCGAACTATGTGTGTACAGTAGACTTATCTCACAAACGCATTTCATATATTTGTCAACTTAACCCACCATTTTTTTTCCTAGCGCCGGCCACTTGAAAATTTTAAATTCACATAAAAGTGTATTTATGAACCGATTTGCTTAAAACTCCATATGTGCATAGCCTACATCAATATTTCTACCAAGTGCATTAATAATTTGTAGCCGCCATTTTGAAACAAAATGACGGCTACTTGATAAGGAAAAAGAAATCAACCTACCCTTCCGAAAAAGCCGGAAGGTCTATTTTTAAATATTTATTTAAGCTGCTTTGAATATTCTAACTTATAATATTTTTAAACATAATTATTATAAACAAAAATCAGAACAATTAATTTCGATCTATTTTTTTTTTTTTTTAATCCATGCTACTTTTATAATTCCATGTTATAACTACTGAGCTACAGGTTATAAAAATATTGAAAATATATTTACGATTTGTTTTAATATGATTCTTGTGTACAATTTTAAATTAGCATATAGTGGGGAGTGTCCCATTCATCCCCATTCAAACTGTCGCATTCATCCCAATCACCACACGATCATAAAAAACAGGAAATAGGCTTAATGAACAATTAATTGTCAATATTCTTCTTGAATATCATAAACACAATAAAAGATTATGCCTTTTCACCGTATAAGAGTTATATTAACTTTAAGCAAATAATTAATGTCGTAACTACTACCTAATTGAATCATTAAAAATTTACTTTAGCAGCTGAAAAATACATTTTAATTTTCTTCTGCTCTTGTATGGATAGCACAATTCTGAAACTACACTTCATGAATGGCCAGTACCGCCATATATCATAAAAAATGTCAAGTTTCCGGTGCTTGCAAAACATAAAACTCTAGCTATTGTCCCATTCATCCTGCGTCCCATTCAACCCCACTCTCTCCTACTTATATGATACTTTACCAAATGCATTCTAAATTGCATGTTATATAAGTGTTGTATAAGAAAAATATCCAGTGTCAGGTTTTTAAATTCAAACGACAGAACTTTACGGGTTTTTTTTTTCTTCAGAGAGATTTAAAAAAAAAAAAAAATCTTTATCACTATGGTCTACGGCTTTAATTTTCTTACAGCTTTAGAGCGGCTAAACTCCTTATCCAATTGCGCTAAAAGTTGAAAAGTATGCTGTAGATCACTGCATCAGAAGGCCTCAGTATATATAGTTATGTGCAGGACTTATTAAATTATTTTATGAGGATTTCTAAAAAAATTCTTTATCATTATGACCTATGGATTCAATATATTCAAACTGGACTAGAGCATATAAACTCTACACTCGGTTAACATAACACTGGAACGCACTTTATAGGTCAGAAACTATATACATTTTTTAGATTGTAGAAAATAATTTATTAATTAATTTATTATTATAATTTTTAATAGTAATAGCAAACAGAATTCTTATACATTGCGATTTATATACTCAAATTAATTCAAGTTCGTTTTAACAATCTTAAATTATTTAAAACACAATAATAATAATAAAGCTTTGCAAAAGTTTATTAAAGGAAATTACATTACTCTGCATGAAAATCGGCCCCAACACCATTTTTGCAAATTCCTATGTAAAATGATCTCGTGAATCCGAATATGACACCCTTTTTGCCCTATCACCCACCGTTTTTGGAGGATGCTACTTTAATCGCTTTTTGGTAGTTTTATGGCTATAAGTTTGATTTGTAGGGGAGATAAGGATTATTTTAACTGTTAAATATCTTCTCAGGGGCTACAGAAGTGAAAAATACTAAAACATGAACATTTGAAACAACGGGAATTTCTCACTGATATTATGAATTACATTTATTATATTTTATTAATCAATTATTATTATGATTTATTATACGTTATATATATATATATATATTAAGCGTTAAAATAAATCTTTCCCATTCTCCAAATCAAATTCATGGACATAAAATTACTGAACAGTGATAAAAATTGATGGAGGTGATGGCGTCTCGAGATAACGGTGGATAATTCGGCAAAATGGGGGTAAATATTCGGATTTAGGAAGTCATTTTACATAAGAATCATCGAAAATGGTATCAAGACTCTTTATTTTTATTTATTTTTTTATTTTTTTTTTTTCAGCGCAGTGTTAACTGAATATTACTTTTAGTTGTTTTACTGGTAAATATGCCATAGTCTATACATATTACGTCCTAAAGTGACTGAATATATGAAGTTCATAACATAATTTGAAATAAATCATAACAGATATGTGTTTTGGAATTTTATTGCATAATGTCTATTATCGAAAATTTCTTGCTGAAAATGAAATGTGTGTACGCTTTAAGGGGACAAGAGACACTGAAATTAATTACTTTTGTTACTTTCTTCTATATTTAATTGAAGAAGGTATTGGATTCGTAAAGATTTTCGATTTCCGATGGATTTACACGTTTTGAGAGGTCTAGAACACGACTGGACCATTTTTAGAAAATATCTGTCCGTCTGTCTGTGTGTATGTGAGACAAAAATTTCGTAGCGACTGTATCTCCGGAACTATTGCTTAGAATTGTATATAAATTTATATGTAGATGCACCTTGACCTAAATTAGTGCTTAACAATTTTTGGTGTCAACTGTTCAACAGGTGGTGCTGCTACACAATGATTTCATCTATTTATGGGGAGGCTTATCTCAGGTTCTATTGTTTATCATCAAATAAAACTTAATATGTGAGAAGGTCATTATGAGACATTATGTTGATTCAAGTTGGTGCTTATCGGTCAATAGGTGGCGCTGCTATGCTGGAAATTTCCTCGATAATGGGAAGGCTATATCTCAACTTGTATGACATGTAACTGTACGAAACTTGGAGATAACCAATGGGGAATAGAGAAATAACCATTATAAATGGGAGAAAACCCTTATGAAAACGCATTTTCTTTCTTTGGATATTTAGTGTTTGTTTACTCTAAGATCAAAAACATTTGCATTCATCATGCTAGATAATTTTAATAAATTATTTGTTTTTAGTGAACTTGTAAAAGAAAATATAGAAGAAAGTCTTGTGGTGGCCACAACATACTAGTTTTACATTTTATTGCTTCTCAAATCAAGTACTGTTATAAAATCTATCATATTTTATGAATACAGCGTGTTTTAAATGATAAAAAGTAATTTTTGAGATGACTAGGCCTCTTTTAAGCGAAACATAATGCAAAGTAATGCCCAATTTCAAAATGCTCTATGTTAACTCTAATTTATTTTAAACTTTCAATTTTTTTTACTGTGTGTCTTTTGTATGTAATTGGACACATCTATGCATTGAATATTTTATTACGAAGTTTGACACTTGGAATCTTAATGAATTCTTATCATGCAACTGAATTTAAGATTTCGTAATAAATGTAATAATTTCTTTACTTCAAAATGAATAACCATTTTTGTAATAAATACGCTGACTAACTTTCACACAATTTTTTTAAGAGGATTGGATGAAAAGAAATTAGCAAGGACTATTGTAACTAATATAGGATTTGGCTCATTGAGATTTTATATTCAGTAATATAAAATCTCTTAAATTTTAAATTCTTAATAATACAGACTTATTTTTTATTTATTAAATACAGAAAAGGCACTCAATTTTTTTCTTTCACTCTGGCGATTTGATTAAAAATGATGATTAGATAAGCAGAAGAACACTTGATGTTTTCTTTTTCCATAATTTATTAGGATAATGATGACATATATCACAATGAAAACTATGAACAAAAATTTAATTCAAAAAATTATTTCAAACATTCTTATATTCATTAAACTAATAAAACTTTTCAAGTTCCATTAATAATATGTTCCTCTTCGTTTAGACACACAGAAGATCTGATTTCTATCCACTAAATCTACATTCATATAACTGAACGAAATTCTATTCCGAAAGTACTTAATTCATTGTCGGCGCCAATGGCGATTCGACAAGGGAAAGTGTCTAGGGGGTTGAAACAATGTTGCAATAACTAAATAATTATTCGCGAAATATGGAACCTCTCAAAAAAATTTTAAAGGTTAAAATTTTGCAAAAAATTTTAAATAATGTTTGAGTAGCTGTAGAATGATATCATTTCAAAAGTATTATATAGCTTAGTTGTGTTCTATAATAACTATCTAGATATTTTTACTTGCATAGATTTTTATAAATTCCATCATATCTTGGCCCTTAAAGAGAAACACAAAAGAATTCTTATAAGTTGCAACCACCTGAATAAATACTCAAAAATGAGAAGAGATATTCAAACGCCATATCACAATTTTCACTTTTCATTACTTACTGAAATATTCAATCATTGAAATTAATTTATAACGCCTGATAATTATAAAATAGTAGTCGAAGGGAAATATTTTATTTTATTTGTTTTATTTATTTTTATTGTTAAAATGTACTTTTAATCACAAGAAATCCAATTTTGAAAAGAAATGTTTCCTTGTGACTCAGGAATATTAAACGATAAGACTTTGAAAGTTATACGATATTTTTAAAGTTGTTACGCATGTAAATTACTCCCAAAAACAAATCAAACACGGAAGAAAGTACGAAACAAATATGAAAAATACAGGCTTCCAAAAGGATTAAAAAAAAAAAAAATCTATAACGGCAATTAAATGAAAAGGGGGGAAAATATATATATATACTGTTACAAAGGTAGTACAAAACTTTGAATAAACACCTTAAAATGAAATAAACTCGCAATAAATTCAAAGTTTTATACTTATTACTTTAAAACGCCAGTTCTGTGATGCTTTTTTATTATTTTTGTTATACAGGTTGCATGTAATTAAAAGTTCGTTATAAAAAGCGTCCGGAGTTAATATGAGCGAATAGTATGCCACCAAATTTCGGCAAATTTGACATGTTGAGGATTCATAAAATGCACCCACATTTAAAAAAGAAAAAAAAAAAAAAGTTATAAAATTGTCCACAACATGGCACTTTTCTCCTTTCTACACCACATGGTGTGGAAAGAAGGCAACCTTAAAAATAGAATGGCCAACACGGGATTATAAACTAGACAATAAATGTTCCAATTGCTTATGCATTCCGTATTAGTCATTTTCTTTGCTATATTTTCCTTTCTTTCCTGCAAAGTTCTACCTATAGCAGTTATTTTTAAAATTTTTTTGTTTATTCCTTGAGCTCAATTTATGAATCGTTCACATACCATATCTCATGGCAATAAACACCTTTCATTTATCTGTAGGACACTCTTTATAGTAGAGCCTAAATAAATTATATAGGCCAGCGCATTCACCGCCATTTTCCTTCTTCAAAGGTTGACAGCGCTCTCGCTTGACGTCCTTACTGACAGCTACAAGCGATTTTAAGAAATCTTGATCTGAAGCTACGATGGCCAAGAGTAACAACAAGTAATGTTTCTTTTTCTAATACAATTCATATCTTATGCATAAAAATCATATTTAATCAAATTCATACTTTTTGCAGATCTATGCATAACTTTTGCATTATTATTATTATTTTTTTGCCTTATTTCTAGCATATATTATTTATTTACATTTAAAAATAAATAAATAAATAAACACCCAAAAATAATCATTGAACATTTTTTTTTTATAGAAAGGAGACATAATATTTAATATAAAATAATTATTTAAAAAAAAATCAATAAACAATAAATTTAATAAGAAAGCACCACAGAACTGGCGTTTTAAAGTAATAAGTACAAAACTTTGAATAAACACCATAAAATGCAATAAACTCGAGTTTATTGCATTTTATGGCGTTTATTCAAAGTTTTGTACTTATTAAAGAATTAATTTGTTTACTCTTCGAAGTAAATAAGTGAATGTTAACAATGTTATTAGGACGAAGAAACAAAACAGCTTCAGCGATCCCACAAAATATTGCCAAAATTTTATAAACATACAATAATAATTCAATTATTTGTTTTTAAATTATACTGATATTATCATACATACAGATCAACCGCCAGAATTTGGAATTTCATATACAGAATATCTGAAAACGTGATATTATTAAAAAAAAAAAAAAAAAAAAACAGAAAAGAGAATAGAACTTCAAAAAATACTTTGTTAGGAGTATGGATATAAAAAATTAATTTTTCTTCTTGAGTATTGATCACTGACAAAATAAAATGTAGCAGAGTACTTCCATCAAAAACATTCAATATATATATTAAAAAAAAAAGCTTAATTTTGGGTAGTCCTATACATTTTCTACAAACTATACGCACATCACATTTTGTAAATAAATGTAGTATTATACGAAAAACATATCTAACACAAAATAAAATACTTTTCCAGCAATTTTGAAGTATACCCCAAATATATTCTAATATTTTGTTTAGTTCTGTAAACGAATGGTAGATGATATCCATACCACAATCCACAACAAAAAATGCTTTTATGAAAAGAAAAATTTTGTTCGTTTCATTTTGTTTAGGGCAGACTACAGATGTCACACTGTACTTACCAGAAATCTTCTCACAGACGCAAAGTATTTGAATTGTCTTGGATAGCCTTGTAGACGAACCATTTGTATGAGCTCAACGAAAAGTTTAGTGAAGCATCACTGTATGATACATATCTAACACACCGAGTTTGGACTTCCGGCTACTAGTTTTTCTAGATTTATGCAATAACAGATACACAGACTGACACACACACACAGATTAGCCACTAAAAACATTATTTTCAGATATAGGGGACCTCAAAACGTATAAATATAAAAAAAATTCGATTTCGAAATTTCTTTTCAAAAGCAATACTTAAGAGAAAGTAAAAAATAATCGAAAAAAAAAACTCTTAGACATGAGCTCTAAATATATTTTCAATTGATTAGAGTGTTGTTATTTTATTCCCTTTCCTTCTACTGACTCATGGATAGAGTTTATTTCAGAAACTTCTTTCTTTAAAATTGCAATTTACGTAACAGTTCGTGACTGACAAAATCGTTAATGAATTATGGGCTTATTAGAGAAATGTGTTTAAATATAATTATCTAACAGTTGGGACAGAATGTTCTGATTAAAAATAAATAAATAAAAATCATTGACCATTGTAAAATAATAATAATAATTTCTCGATATTATTATTATTTTTATATATTTTTTAAAGAATTACGTGATAAAATGTTGGGCGCATAGTTTGAAATAATGGTCTTCCTGTTTGAATTCATAATGGCTTCCAATGTGAAATACAGAAAAATTTGTAATTTATTATTATATTAAAAAAGATCTATCAAAAAAGGAGGTTGAATTTAGACATTATGTAGGTAATCCTTTCTGAAATTCTAATAGGGAATTCTTCTAGTGTAATACTTTAATTTATTTTGAAAACTTATAATTTAAGTTGTAAATTTATATTACAAAATTGGCATTCCAATACATTTTTGTAATATACTTAAACATTAAAGAGAGAAACCGTGGTATTAAGCAAAAAATTCCATTCTTTTACAAGTAATTTTTTTTTTTTTTTTTTTTTTAGCTCTGTCTTTAATAAATTTTAAACTATATCTTTCCTCAAAAGAATTAGTGTAATTGATGATTTTTCTGAGAATATATGTTTGATAACAACAGTTGACAAATAAATTTAAAAAAAATAATAAAATGCTACCTTTAGATAAACATTTTAAAATACAATTTCAAATATGAATAAAGGACAAAATTTAAACGATTAGCATTGATTGTAACTGCACTACCAGTTACATCTTTTAACTTACAATGTATTTTATCCACGTGATCACGTTTAAGTAATAAATAAAATCATTGTTTTAACAAATTTTTTATTACAAACAAATTTTAGCATAAACAAGGTTTTTATTTATTACTTTTCAACATCAGTGCCCCAGTGGATTTTTAACATTTAAATGTTTTTTTTTTTTTTTTTTTTTTTTTTTTTTTACGAGGAAAAAAGCTCTCATCCATTACCTTTGTATATAGGAAAGTAGATAAATATGGAATACCATTTCTATTTAAACTCCCCATAATAAACTCAAATATTTTGAATCGCTGTGGATCAAACTGATGAAATTTTTCAAGTGTTGTTAATGTTCTTTGTTGGTTTAATTTTAATAAAATGAAGTTCACATAGAAATTTTTGTAAAGGAAAAAAAAAAAAACAATAATAATCGGGTAATATGGAATGATTATGAATATACACTGATGAAAAAAAAAATCCCAACACCAGGAAGGAGCTGTGCTAGATAAACGAAATTTAGTAGGCGTGTTTATACATCTGAAAGATGACGTCGATTCAAATTTCGAGCTACGCGCATAAGTGTGGCGCTAGTAGCGACACTATGAACATGCGAATGAGGTTTGCTTTAAATAAGCGCTGTAAGGTTCGTGATCGTTATTTACAGTTGAGATTTGACGTAGTGGGTTAATGTTAGTCAAGGATGCCTCTAAGAAGACGAAGAAGCCATTATCAACAGCTCACTGAGTTTGAACGAGGTCGTGTAGTAGGGCTACAAGAAGATGGGTTTTCTTTCCGCGATAATGCAGAAAGACTTGGCAGGAATGTATCCACTGTGCATGAGTGTTGGCAGCAGTGGTCAAGGGAAGGTACTGCCTCAAGAAGACCGGGTTCTGGGCGGCCACGTGGCACTACTGAGAGGGAAGACCGCCGTGTTCGGCGCATGGCTGTGGCTAATCCTACTGTGTCTGCAGCTGAAATTCGAGCTGCAGTTGGCACCACAGTGACGCAACGAACTGTTACAAATCGGTTATTTCAAGGACAGCTCCGAGCCAGACGCCCTGTAGCGTGCATTCCACTGACTCCAAACCACTGCCGTTTGCGACGTGAGTGGTGTCAAGCTAGAGCCCATTGGAGGACGGAGTGGAGATCTGTTGTGTTTTCTGATGAAAGCCGGTTCTGCCTTGGTCGCAGTGATAGCCGTGTGTTGGTTAGAAGGAGGCCAGGTGAACGCCTGCTAGTGACCTGTCTGCGGCCTAGACACACAGGGCCTACTCCTGGAGTTATGGTTTGGGGAGCAATTTCGTATGACAGCAGGAGCACTCTCGTGGTTATCCCACGCACCCTGATTGCAAATTTGTACGTCAGTCTAGTGATACAACCTGTTGTGCTGCCATTCATGAACAGCAGTCAAGGGGGTGTTTTCCAACAGGATAAAGCTCGCCCTCATACCGCTGTTGTAACCCAACATGCTCTACAGAGTGTCGACATGTTGCCTTGGCCTGCTAGATCACCAGATCTTTCTCCAATCGAGCACGTATGGGACATCACTGGACGACAACTCCAGGGTCATCCACAACCAGCATTAACCGTCCCTGCATTGACCGCCCAAGTGCAACAGGCATGGAACTCCATCCCACAAACTGATATCCGACACCTTTACGACACAATGCATGCACGTTTGCATGCTTGCATTCAAAATTCTGGCGGTTACACCGGTTACTAATGTACCAACATTTCACATTTGAAATGGCTCTTCTCGCCAATGGCTCTACCTGTCATCTTGAAACTTTAATCAATTAAATATGTTACCTAGACAAATGTATTGCTGAAATTTCATTACTGTACAATAATTTTTTCTTGGTGATGGGATTTTTTTTTCCATCAGTGTATATATGGAATGCCCATTTCCTTAAAGGATAATATAGAATATTGTAATACTTTTTACAGGAAATCATGAATAATTGCAATATAAACATTTTTTTTTTAATTATTATTGGAAATGAATAGTAATGAAAAAGTTATCAACATTCAAGATTGATGAAAATCTCAAAAAATATGGAATAGTTGGTATTCCACATTTATCGAATCGCCATCTTAGAGAATAAATCAACCTCAACCACCTGCTGGTAGAAAACATTTCACGGAAAATAGGCAACTGACTAACTCAATTCCCCTACTGGAAAATAACTCTAGATTTTTCACTCATTTTACTGTTTCGTAAATAGCTTACAGAATTCATATTACTCACCTATAAAAAATTTTTTATCTTGATAAACGAAACAAGTTTTGTCACACGAAACTGCTCTTCTCACTGACGCAAGGTAAACTACAGTTCATAGTTGAGGCCCAGTGAAGAGGTCTGACGCGCTTCCGTTAACATGCAGAATGGTACAGTTGAGATATAACAGTATTCCATTTTACCTGACTATTCCATATTTCCTACCGTTCTGATATATGTATATATATTGCATATAGCTGCATACATGTGTGTATTATTTCAATTTTTCATTCAATTAATAGTTACTTTTATTATTTAATTGATTATAAGCTTATAATATTTCGCTTTACTAAAAGGATATATATTATGCCAACTCTATTCTTGTTGACTGATCTGTTAACTTCTTTTTAAAAACAATCACTTTTATGTGTGTTGCTGGTATTATCATGTATCTATTAATTGCTTAATTTTATAACGGTATTAAATTCTTCAATTTATATATATATATAGATAGATGCAGATATAGAGTGTGCGTGTGTATTCGTTTACGGTAAATAGTTTACTTTATGCAACTCTGCATATTATCTAAAAACAGAAAAGCTCTAAAACTATATTTTGTTTTTAAATATAGAAGAGAGAATATCACATAACCATCGTAGTTTTATATTTAAACGAAAACACCAGAAATGTTATTTTTGCGTAGTTCTGCAAATCGAAAAATTTGCATACGAACAAAATAATTTCTCATAGCTCTGAAATTTTACTTTGACCTATTTCCATTTATACCCCAGAATGTATATCAAGAACTTTGTTGGAACCGTGTACAAAAATCATTTACGTTAATCACAAATCGTTCTATAGGAATTTTTTTTTTTTTTTATATCTTAATAATGTATATTAATTCCGTTATATTGCGTGGAGTATAAAGATATTTATTTACTAAAAACTTTTTCGAGTCTCTTTGCACAAGAATCTTCCGTTATTTATAAACATTCTCAATAGAAATACACTTAAATCTTGAATAATATATGTATATATATGTTTCAAAGTATCCTATAAATGTCAACGAAAATTACAGAGTGGGCAGGCAGACAGGCAGAAAATTAGACAAATTAAAGACATAATTACTCCTAAATGATATTGCAAAGTGTTAAAAACGCATTAAAGAACTGAAAATGCACTTGAAGCAGTTTTTAATTATATACACTAATGCATCAGAATAATAATGAGAAGCCCTTTAAAAGTTAATGTTAATCATACCATGGAATAATAAACTATGTCTAGAAGGCTATAAAAAAGCACCACAGAAGGGACATTTAAAAGTATTAAATACGAAACTTTGAACATGCCATAAAATGCAAGAACTCGTAACTGTTGTTTCGGATCGAATTAAGACACTAATCTTCGTCAGGAGCACAAAGTAGGCACGAGTGCTGCAAACAAAGCGGCAACGTACGTGAGTCTTTGCACCTGAAACAATTGTTGCAAGATCTTGCATTTTAAGATGTTTATTCAAAGTTTTGCACTTATTATGTTTAGAAAGCCAAAAAAATTAATAAACTAAGAGACAGCTGTTTCGGTAGCATTTACGTCACCGTCACCATATATTGATGACAGTAGAATAGCTAAAAAACGTAAAAATAGCTAAAATGAATGCAGGAGACCTCAAAACGTATAAATAAACCGAAATCTCAAAGTAGATTTTTTTTTCAAGATTACAATATTTTCCAAATATATGTAGTATGTTCGAAAAGTAATAAATATACTACTACTTTGCAGAGTAGATGAGGGAATGGATAAAATATCATTGCCATTTAAACGTAAAGAAATTGTATATTTCAAACCAATAAGCAAAATAAACATATAATCCACAGCTATAAACTAAAAATCTATACCTAATTTCAAGTACAGAGAAAATATTTTAAATAAATAATTTCCACCCGTTAAATATTCACACATACAACAGCTGTGATATGTGTAATAAAACTTAAATTATTTTTGTATTTAGTGCAAGTTTTTTTACTGTATTCGTCTTAGTTTCTTTTTTTTTTTTTTTTTTTTTTTTTTTTTAATACTATGATTCTACTAAAACCCACAGAGGGAACTATGCATCATCCTGTATTAAAGAAATATTCACTACGATAATTAGAAATATATAGATGTTTAATTACGGAGCTAAGTTTAATTGAAAAGCCTGTTTCCAAATGGCGATAAGTAAATTTTTTCCATTCTTGAAAAAACACGATTTTGTTATATAAGATTTATTATTGAATTTAAGGAAAAGATAATTTTTCCTAGTAATCTATCAATGATAATAACACTAAATTATATGCTTAAAAAAATCCTGAAGGTATAGCTATTTAGAAATAAAAAAAGAAAAAAATGACTTAACCTCTTTTGGAACAAAACTATGATTTACGCCCTTTTGGCACAAACAAATAACGAAATGAAATGACTTACTTCCATTTGAAATTAATCAAAGTGTTTTTTTATTTTTTCATGTAAATGCAGCATAAATTTTAGATACATAATTTTGAAAGGTAGGTACCACAAATCTTCATTTACAAACTCAATTTCTTCATCGCTGTCATTATTTTCACTTATGTTAGAGTTAGGCGTATCGTTGGAAGTTTGTTCATAAAAATTAAACATTTATGCAATTTGTTAATTCTCAAAACTTCAAGTAATTTCAAACCATTAGACTTTTTCTCTTATTTCATATTGTTTTTAGGTTTTATTTCAGAACGGGCGCATGGGAGAATCTTCCCCCCCGCGTTTCAGGATCTTGTGACGGCAAAACGAACCACAGTACGTTGCCTTGTTTTTTCACATCTCGCTTCGTAATTTACATTACTTTTGCCTCCGAAATCAAGAAACCTTGTTTGTTTTTCAGACGACTATGCACAAAAATTTTCCCATCTAAAATATTCCATTGCTTCTTATAATCGAAAAGATTTTCAACCTTAGAGAAATGTTCAAATTATCCATTAGGGAGTAAAATTGTATCCACTTTCTTTAAACTAGTCTCTACTCAGCCGATTGCTCTATCTGCTGGTAAGTATGAGTGACCACGCACTTGAAAGTAGTTTGTGAAGGTAAGATCTCTTTGAGCAGCCACTGCTGAAAGCATTCCTAACATGGCCTAATTTTTAATTTGTCCTCCACTGAGTCACTGAACAGACGAAATCTTTTCACTTCTGGGGGTATACGCTTCATCGAAAAATCATATAAAGCACTCGCAATTTCATTAGGAGCAGGTCCTGCCTCGTGTTCACCCAAAGTGTAAAAAAATATATCCCCCTTTGTTTGTGCACTGTTTTCATCCCGATGGATAATTACACCAAAGGAGTATTGTCATTGCTGATGTGAATAATCGGCTTCGGAAATAGGTGTGCATGGTAATTCTGATTTTGTATCAGGTCAAAGCACATTGTAATTTCATTTTCTCCTATAAGCTTTTCCTCTAAAAAGAATATATATATATATATTTTCTTTTACTTTGGTGCTTATGAATAAAAAATTCGGTTAACATGGTCTTTATTTCTTTTTTTTTTTTTTTTTTTTTTCTGTACATTTTTCTAAATTTATTTGTATTTTTTTCCTAACACAGAAGGAACAAATGTCTTTTTTCGAGATTCTAAAATCAAGATTATATTATTTTACAAACACATTATACCAAAGGTTATAAATACATTCCTTTTTATATTTTTCTAATGACTAGAACGACCACAAAAATTTAGTATGTATTCATGTATCAATATCTTCTTGTCTGCAATATTAAATTTGATGCGTTTGCCACCTCTACATTCCGGTCTCCCAGTTTTATTCTTGAAGAAATAATTTGCAATATTTCCAACTTTTTTTGTTCCCACACAGAAGATGGATCGAAATGTGATAGCACATACGGGAGCATCTGTATTATCATTAGGAATAAAGAACTTTATACTTATGTTATTTTTAATTCATTTTTCCGTGGACGATGTGTTTTCTTAGGTGTAATTTTCATATGTGAATACAAAAAAATATCTTGTCGCTGTTTATGAGTATCGCTGTACTTGGCCTTAAATGCTCCTTCGATAACACTGATTGTGAGGATATTTGCCTTACAAAACACACTGTCAGTATGACTGCATGAAACTGTTCCATGCTTACCAGAAGACGACAGAAGATTATTTTTTTAAATACTTTTTTTTTCCCATAGACATGGATCACGTTTACGCTTTCTCAGGTGCGGAGATGATACCGCAGCTTCATTCGAATCACTCATTATATTCTTGCCAACTTAAACTTATTAGGAAAAAAAATTATCCCAATGTGATAAGCTACAATAACATTCTTTTCTGTACTTTAGACTTTTCACCAAAGGCCAGACAATCCACGTGATCTCAAGACATGCTGCAATTGGTTAAACTTGACCTGTTACTTTACTTGTGACTTAATTCTTTTTAGAAAAAAAAAAAAAAACACGTATTTCACCCTTTGTTTTCAATACGACCAAACTCAGTTTGGAACTTCTACTTATAGAAAATACATTCTTAGGCATGTGGTGGAATCGTTTGCATCGAAAACTCAATTTTTGAAAATTTTGACTGAACGCGTTTTGGAAACAAGCTCTTCAATTGTCGTTTACAAAGTTATTTATTGACACAACAGATGTCTTTTATTCTCTGTTGCTTTCCAAAACAGACAATGTTTACTTTCATGCTTTATTTGGATAAACTATAACACAGAAATCACGCAAACACCCTCTAAATATTCTGATATAAATACATGTTATTGAAAATCTCACTTTATTCCAAATACTACTAAATATTGGAGACGATGCTCATATTGGAAAATAAATTAATACATATATATCTTTTAGAGGGGGAAAATATCACTCTTATTAAGCGAGTTATGAATTTTTAGAAGCCTAAAAAATTACGCACGTATAAAATGTTCGGTCACGCTTGTAATGTAAATTACTTTATTGTATATATGCTACATAGAAAAACAAAAATTGTTAATGAGCATGGGCAACTGAAAGATGCGCTGGTGTTAAAGGATGTTACATGTGCCATATATTTACCATAAAAGGTTATTTTGCAATATGAATGCCGTTTATGATTCATGTGGTACAGTAAATAAATACATCATATTTTACGCTAGTCATACACTGTAAAAAAAAAAAAACTGTTAAAAGTACAGGAAAAGTCTGGCAGCTGGGAAGCCAGTACTTCTCCGTCAAATACACAGGACAAAACTGTACTTTTAACAAAAAACCTGTTTGATTTACAGGATTCCTGTGTAAAATATATGTCAGTGATGCGATTTTACGGTTTTAAACTGTATATTTGACGGAGAAATACTGGCACCCCAACTGCCAGATTTTTCCTGTATTTTTAACAGTTTTTTTTTTTTTTTCAGTGCATTGTAATTTTGTTTTAAAAGTGTGTTTTAATTAATAAAACCTTTTCTTTTCCTTGAAAAAAAAAAATCCTGTTATAGAATGAAACAAAAAATGTAAAAAGACGTTTTAAAATACGTATATAGTTCATAAGTTTTTTTTTTTTTTTGTGTGTGTGTGTGTGTGTGTGTGTGTGTTTGTCATTTAGAAACAGAAAAATAAAATCAATACGCTTCCAATACATTTTTATTCTTCTTTAGAGCAGACATGTTTCTAGTCATCTTCATACGCGGTAAAAGCACTAAGAGATATCGTAAATACCATTAGGGTGGAAATTGGAAAATGTTTTGCGACAAATTCGCTTTTGTTTTCAAACAATTAAGATTAATAAGAACAAAATCAATAGTCTTCTTTTCTTCTGTATCCTCATTTTTCTTTTACAGTTTACTTGAAAATTTTTTTTTATAAAAGTTTAAGTTCGATTTATTGTTAAAAGTATATATATATATATATATATATATCTACTAACTTTTCAAATTAGTAATAAAGTGAATAATTTGTTCTAAGACCTAGACCTAATTGTTGGAGATTAATATTATATGTGTAAAATAAATAATGTCTTTTTTCTTTTTTCATTTTACTGTTCTAATTATATTTATTTGCAAAATATTTAACTTCTTTAATACTTTTTAGTTTCCCATCACAAAATATAGGTACGGAAACCTAGATTTCCGTTAAAATTTTGAATATTTTTAAGGCTTTTATACGTTTTGCGTTAAGGGGTAATCTGAAAAATCTAAAATTGGTGTAATTTTGTGTGTACGTGTATGTGTGTGTAAGTTTGTAAATTTATTAATCTATGCATGCATTATCTTAAGAACAAATAAACTGTGTTTACTGGTGAAATTGAAGTTGTTACTTGGTTGATAGACATGTACTCTTCCAGAATTTTCTGTAAATAAACTTTCAAGCCTCTGCAAGATTCACCTTTCAATCACAGACAATTCACGAGCTCTGAGTACGCAACAATGAACTATTTTATTTAAGAAAAGCGTAGTTAAAAAATAAAAACAAAAAAGTTAAAATGTCAACATATGTTTCAATATCTAGCTTTTTTTGAAAATGATTAAAATATCACACGACCTTCAATTTTTTATGCAATTTCATTTTCTTCATTTCAGCACCATTTATGGATCCTTAGTCAAATTTAGTTTTTCGTCTATTGTATTTTTGCAATACTGTAACTTTAATCATATTTTTGGAAATTTGAATAATGTTGTTTATTTACACGTAATATTGTGAGGATTGAGGTTAAGTGAATAGTAGATCGCCGCTGGTAAGCGGTGGAAAAGCGAATCGTAGCGCAGCACCAGTTTCAGAATAATGTCTGGATCCATTGCCCCCAGTGACGTAATACTTGGGAGTTAAGATGTAACGCCAAAAGTCGACGGCGTGGAAATTTGGGTTGGAGTGTTTTTACACAAGCGTGGGGTTGCTAAGTGCTTAATAAGATTCGCGCAGGTTGCATGGAGTAAGGAATATCAAAGGTTTTCTGCAGATTTTTGAAAAGGGAAGCGATTGGAGGTGGTTGGTTTCGGTGTGAATAAATAGCAGAGTGTTTTACTAGCAGGGGGTTGTGCTGCTGTGTTAGATGGAGCAACAAGGTGGAGATAGTTCTGTGGATAGTTTTGAGGGAGAGTAGCGTATTTTTAGGAGTTGATGTTTAGTTGAGTTCCGTGCGAGTTTAAACTGTGAGGGGATCGTAATCATCTCTTCATATTGCAAATCTAGTAGAAACGAATCATCCTTGTGAGAGCAGCCACAAGTTCTGTATTTTAGAAACTTTCAGTGGTGAGAGCCAATCCTCATATGCTCTTGATTTATTTAGTTGATCTTTATTCGAGTTTCTGATTGGTACTACCCTTAAATTACAAGTTGTAATAAAATCTGATTTTAATTTACGTTTATGTCTCGTGCTCTTTTATTAACTATTTAGTTATCTAACTAGTTTAGTTGATATTGAGGAATGGAGACCCTAAATTCCTCACAATATTTTGGCTGGATAAATTTCCTATTCTTTCTATTGTGATAACCGTATTATAAAATTCAAATATTAAAACTTAGATTTCTTATCTAAGTTTGATTATTTTACAGCATCATTTAACTTGAAAATTTGTTTGAGCTACTACAGAAATACAGTAAAAAATTGAATTTACCTGAAAATCCATGTATTGCGCTGAAAGGGAAGGCTATATCTTCAGGACTATATCTTTAAGGGAAGGCTATATCTTAGGAACTACTGCACAGAATTGCATATAAATTTATATGTAGATGTAACTCGACATAAGTTAGTGCCTATAAACTTTTGGTGCCAACCGTTCATGAGGTGGCGCTGCTACACCGCAATTTCTGTAATTTAAGGGAAGGCTATATCTGGGCATTGTGAAACAATATTCTGATTCAATTGTGATGCTTACTGGCCAATACGTGGCGCTGATATACAGAGAATTTTCTTGATAACGGGAAAGCTATATTTCAGCTTCTATGGCATAGAACTGTATGAAACTTGATACATGATATAACGCATTTTTTAAGATATTGTCTATAGGCATTAAAACTGTCTTTCTTTAGATATTTAATCTTAGTTTCCTCTAAGATAAAAAACATTTGCATTCATCATGTTAGATAATTTTAATAAATAATAGTTTGAATAAATTATTTGCACTTAGTGAATTTGTATAGGGAAATATGGAAGAAAGTCTTGTGGTGGCCACAACATACTAGTTTCTTCTTGAACTGCTGGTAAAGCATCTTAAAGAGTCACATTATTTGCCAATCATCTACAGGAGGAAAATATTTTCTTGCATTATAAAAATTGTATATACTACAACGAGTTTATTTTACCCTTTACTAATTATCTTAAAACAATTTATAATAGTTTCACAGTAATTTTATTTGTGGCGTTTAATGTGATGTGTGTGGGCACATGTGTAATTAAAATTACACAATAAAAACCTGTTAAATTGTCTGTTAAACTTCTAGCAAGCTTTTAAACAAGTGTCAAATTTAATGTAATGATTGGACATTATGTCATAAATACTATAAACAAATTTGTTAAATAACACATAAGAATATTTCAAAAATTTGAACTTTGTTCCATAAAAGAAAGAATCGTGATATTTAACGAGAATAAAATTGAAACTTGCTGCAGCTGTTGTAATATAAATGCATATCTTTTCTACTAATAAATAATTCTATATTCTCGAAATATATTGCGATATCTGAATTTTTAAGAGCTGGCTAACAAGATAATTATTATTATTATTTTCTTATCAAGATTTTTCGGATAAATAGGTTGTTTTGGTTTGAATCATTAATTTCCAATTTACTACTCGTACATGCAATTTTTGAGAAAATTAAAAGATGCATTTTAGAATCACTCAAAAGTAGTACTATTTCAACATTATAGTTTGAATTTAAAGGACATTTTCCCTTAACTTTTATTATTTTGCTGTATATTTGTTATTCGTATTAAATGAAAATAATATTTGGAATATTAAAGTAAATATTATTTCTCATATTTCTCGTTCTCCTGATAATTAATGTAAAAATATTATTCACAAATTCAAAACTACTTTTAAAAATATTTACTATTTCGGGGCGAAATAGTAAATATTTTTAATGCTGTTTTCCTAGTAGTAATATCTCGGGGAAAATATTTTTATCTTTCTAACTCGGGCAATTTAAAATGATATGCACACGTACATCTACTTGAAGAGAAATTCCCACATTTATTTGTTTGCCATGTGTTAGAGGGATTTCAACAAGTTCGAAAGAATATTTGCATCCCTCTGAGATTTCTAGCAGGAGACTGTTGAAAAGTTTGTATGTTTTCTGAAAGGAAAAATATAAGAAAATCGCAGTTGCATTGAAACAGTTCTTTTAATGAGATTTAATTTTTATTTTTGTTTAAGGATTCTTTAAATAAAAATAAAATATGAATAAAAAGATCTTAACTTCAATTTTAATCATCGTGGGAGTTTTTGATATTAAAAATATCTTTCAATAAAGATGTGAAAATTCTTTTGTAAACAAGGTTTATACGAAATAGCACAAAAAGCTTTAGTATAAAAATAATTATAGAATAAACAAGAAAGAAAAATCACGTACTTCGCATAAATTATAAACATTTTCAGATATACATAAGTTATATTATTTAATCTTTAAATGTATTTTACCTGCATTATCACACCTTAATATATATAAATAAGAAGAAGAATTTTCTAAAGTTAACTTTATATTGTTACGTTTAAAGAAAAAACAAAAAAAATCGATTGTTTTTGTTTAACCATGTATATTGACTTTCAGACGTTAAGCACTATATATTTGAATTATTCTTTTCTTATATAATTTATATATTTCTGAATAAAAAAGCTTCTTATTATGATTTTCGATATTTTTTATTTGTAATAATTATTTAATTTTGTCAGTTATATCAAAATGTAATTATAATATTTTTCAAATTATCTTTTAACATGAGTAGTTTCTTTTTCCATTTGACAAAAATCGTATCTAAATTCTGTTAAACAAATACATGCCATAAATCGTTCTTCATATTTCATTCAAAATTTGGTCAATACATGGCACCGATAATTTCTCACTCTACAATAGGTTGATTTTGCAATTTGAATGCCATAAATACATAGATGTATAATAAAAATGATGGCGCATACGTGTTTAAGTTTCGGTTTAAAAGAACGAAGAATGTTGGGTATAAGTGTTGTAACAATGGTGCAATCTGATTAGATGACAAAATGTTGGCGAGATTTTTGTATCGTTTCGTCTCTCTCTCATTCAATCACTGAGTCAACGTTCTCAGGAAATAGCGATAAATACGCCAAAAATGAATACCCGACTTCAAGGTATCTGGATGCTTTGGGTCCAAACTCTGGCAATTCGGTAAAAGAGGATTTGAAGCATTTGACTATTGGCTCGTGACATCTTTCTTAATTATTAGTTTATGTATAAATCACTCCACTCTTTGTGACAAAGTAACAACACGTTACTTTTTCACTAAAAATTAGAAATGTCCCATTTTAAAGAGCGAGTATAGCATTTTCTCACCTTAATTGGTTTTAAAATTGCAGTCACTTTTGTAAGGAGAACGATTTTCACACAAGAAATTTTAGAGAGCATTGAAACTTGTAGCAAAATATTAAAACACACGTCACAACTGAGTTTTGATATCGTAAAAATTGTGTCTGGATAACTTTTCTGTTGCCCGATATTCCAATTATCATTATTAATAATATTGTATTCTATAGGTAAATGCTTTTGTGTATCTGAATTCTAAATTTTTTGTTCAGCAGAAAAAAAACTAAAATATGTTCTATAGAAAATAATCTGATACACCAAAATGTATCTCAGTTTTCTGTGAATTTTTCTACACTATACAACAATACTGTTTATACCACGTTCAAAAATAATAATAATAAAAACATGCTATAGTGATTTTGAGTAACACATATGGGATTCAGTGCATATAAAAAGTGTTTTCGGATGTATAATTAAAAAATTTTTAGAAGAAAAAAAATATTTTAGATTGAAGACAACCATTACCACAATTGTAGAAAGTGTTAAAGTAATATCCAGCAACTTACAATACAGTTCTTTCGTCTGCAGGTATTTTCAGACTACTTAAAAATACAATTTTTATTAAAATCACACAATCAACTGATTGGAAGAAAACCATATTTATTGAAATTTTATTTTTCCGACTGAGTGAAAATAATGCCTGGACCGTGAGTCGAACCCCGGATCTTTGGCTTACAAGGTCAAGGCTCTACCAATTGAGCTTATCCAGGCCGACAACTGGTCGGCATTACTCACTCAGACAACCTTTAGGCAGCTTGTAAGTCAAAGATCCGGGGTTCGACTCCCGGTCCAGGTTTATTTTCACTCAGTCGGAAAAATAAAATTTCAATACTTAAAAATAACCAATAATAAGTTTTCTTTTTTTTTTTTTTTTAATTCTACAAATGAACTGCAATATTATGATTATATCAATAAGAAATTTTTTTACTGTTATTTTTGTGCGTTCAAAATATAATTTGAAATCCTTCTAACAATATGCATTCGTAGATGGGAAAAAAAAATAAATACGACAAATAAGCAAACTGAACTAGTTAATATCTAAACGTTTGAAAATAAGCTATCATTATAAATCTCTGAATTGAAACAATTTATCATTTTCAAAACTTCATTTTATATAACCTAGATGCCATGACGGAGGACATGTTACCTCATTTTGGTCCCTAATGCAGACAATTGGCCTTAGTCCATACACCTATAGGCATTTAAAAGTTCAGATTTTCAATAGTAACATGGCATGTATGGTCGAACAAATTTATTCTTCTATAATAAACAATTTTATATTTTGTATAGTCAAAATATTTCATTTAAGCTTGTTTTTATCGTAAACCAGACATTTGTTGCTCAGTATGCTTGGAAATATCTCCAGCCATTTTTGATGATTTTTTTTTATGTTGAATTACTATACTCGTACAATTATGACTTATCATACTATATTTATAAGATACTATGTTTTATAAGTTTGAAAAGATATTCTAGAATTACTTTCTGAGCACCCAACATTAGTCATAATACTAACTTTTTATGAATGTAAATGCTGTACCTTACATGTCAGCAATTTATTTCCAAGCGTGTTCTGGAATAAATCCAACTTATTTAGTTTTTTGTCACATTATAAAACACTATGTTTTGAAGTAAGACACATGCAGCTAAGATCTATTAATATTATGCGACTAAAATGGTGATCTTCGAAACAAAAAACACATAATAAAACAAACATAAATAAAGCATACATTTAAAAATTCAGAAAAATGAATGGTAGAGAAAGTGATTTAAAACCTGAAAACTATCTCACCTCTAGTATTGTTTATTTGTAATCCAAAATTACTGTGCCTTTCAATCTGAAAAAAAATTTAAATAAATAAATAAACAAAAGCATTCTATAAATATTAGTGTTTTAGTCAATGTTCAGCCAATAACTATCATGATTTATTTTAAGAGGGAAAATATAAATTAAGGGTGTAAGTACTTACGAATACTTATTAGAAAGATTTTAAGGGATACCATTCCTTCCAGACAGAACTCTCGCATAGAAAATCGACATCCCTTCCAAACTGAACTAATAAAAGTCCGAAAATTTGATAATGCTGTGATATATATATCAGAGGTTTTTCAGCTTAGGATGAGTAGAATTGAATCAAATTACACCAAACAAAATATATTGCGCCATTATTACAAATAGTTATGCACATTAATAAATTTGCTTTTAATCACTCAAAAACGAGAGCTACTTAGATAATTTTTTTTAAATAAACATTTGAAATGGGTCTCAAATCTAAATAGTTAGAACAGGATTAAATTCATGTGTTATAATACTATAATATAAATAATAATACACATTTTATATTGACATATTTTAGTGTGATATACACAAATGTATTTTGACTCAAGCAACAAATCACATTGGTTTTTAAAAATTTCCATATTCTTCTTTTATGCATTTAAAAAAAAATCGACATAACACATAAATTAAGACGAAATTGTTATCAAGTTATTAAGCGAATTTCATATTATTTGAATGTTGGTAAAAATAATTAAACTTATATTAACTTTTTTCATTTTCTTCAAAAACAGTTTTTTTTTTTTTTTTTTTTTTTTTTTTTAAGGAAAAACTAATATTTTTTTTAGAAAAGAAAACTAAATGAAAGATGGAAATAAGGATGCTCTTCAGCTAAGTGGAGATACTCATATTTTCAAAAATTTAATTAAATTTCTTTTTTACTTTTCGTATATTTTCACGTGTAAAAAAGTTTTCTAAAAAATATATATGTATAGGCATAAAATGCAGAAGAAAAGTTTGTTTTTTAACATTTTGTTATTATGGCTATGTTTAATTGTTTACATATTAATAATATTTCGGAAAGCAAATTAATGGGGGGGGGGAATAATTAAGAGGAAATGCAAAGGGGGGGGGGGAGGGCGCTGAGATTTAACATTTGGAGCTTTGGAGGCATGTGTAATATCACTCCATAACAATAATACATTGATATTATTTATTAAGGTTTTTTTCTCCTAAATTTTTTTTTCCCAATCTTCAAACAAGGTTTTTTAAGAACAATTAGATATAAAGACAGCCTATTTCAAATTCTTCCCATTAACAAAGCTGTATAAAATCAGATAAAAGATTTGATAACGACCATGTCATGCAAATTTTTACTTTCTTCTACATTCAATAGAAGAAAGCATTAGAATCGTAAAAATTTTTGATGTCGGGTTTTTGATGGATTTACACGGTTTCGGAGCTGTTGACCACGATTTGACCATTATTAGAAAGTGTCTGTCTGTCTCTCTCTGTGTATGTGTGTGAGACAAAATTTTGTTGCGACTATATCTCAGGTACTACTGCTTAAAATTTCATACAAATTACTATGTAGTTGCACATTTACATAAATTAGTGCCAAACAACTTTTGGTAAAAATTGTCCAAGAGCTTGCGTTGCCATCCCGCTTTCCTAAATTTTTAACTTGGGGTTATAGGGCAAAGTTTTGAATAAATGTGCATAAAGAGAATTTTTTTTTTTTAATAATCATTATGGAATTTAAAAGAATCATTTGTAATAGAGAGAGTCAACTGAAAAAAAAAATGTGTATGTAGGAGCCTCGCCTCTTCCCCTGGTAGGAAGTACCCCCTCCAGGAGAGCAAATTTTCGTGATGGGTATCTTTCAAAAAAGCTCGCCAATACCTTTAAAACGAATAGTTAAACCATCGATCTTCGATAATTTAAAATAAAGTTATCGATTTTTTTTTCTTTTTTAACAAATATATATATATATATTAAATTTAATATTGAGGATAAAATTGACTTTTTTTTTTGGATATTTAGTGTTATACTACTTCTCTAATATGGAAACCGTGTGGTAGGCCGTAACGCGTTTTCACTGGGGTGCCACAGCTTGCTCAACGGCACTTGCGGTGTCAGCAGTGTTGCACTTGTAGTTTCTGTTTACTGCTCTTTTAAGCATGCTTCGCCACTGGCTTTCAAGCCCTGCCGCATCTTTGCCATTGCAAGAATTTCTGGAATAAATAATTTCGACAGCTTCGCGGTATGCAGCATAATTATGGTTATGGTAATTCGCAATTTTTGTAACGTTTTCGAAATAAATATTTATATTGTCTTCTTGGCTAGCTTTAGTTAACGTGGTGGTGATTTTGTTTGTGGCTATGTCGTGGCTGTGTTCTTTGATCCTAGTTTTTATTTTTATTTTTGATTTTCCAATATAACATTTACTATTGCCTTGGCTGTCTGTGTATGAAATTTTATATATTCCGGCTGTTTCTAAAGGATAGAGGGGGTCTTTATCATTTCTAATGATTTAATAATCTGTAATGAACTTAAAGATTTAAAAAAATGAATTAACTACAATTAAACAATACACCAAAAAGCCGGTTACCCTGAAAATTTAGTTGATATATTGTACAAAAAAGGAATTAAAACCCTCAACAATATTCCTGTATATCAAATCCTTCCCCCACCCACCCACATCTCTCAAATTCATATATATATATATATATATATATATATATATATATATATATATGTATATATATATATATATATATAAACATATATAAATTACAGTGATCGTAATAAAATTTAACCTTAACATTTAGCAATTAATAGATACAAAACAATACCAACACAACAAAAATAGAACTGATTGTAACATATAGGTATAACTTACACAAAAATGTTGCGATACAGATTAAGAACGAATAAGAGACAAAAACAATTTGACTTACTTACGCCGACATGAATAACAATAATAATGAAAATAAAAAAAATAAAAAGACCAATAAACTTAATGACGGAGAAAGTAAATAAAGGACCACAGAAATAATAATTGGATAAAAATGCTTAACATTTGAAGTATAAACTCTTCAGGGGGGCTGTACTTCATAAAGCAGTGAAAACTGCTTCGATTTCGTAAAACAATATAGCTAATTATAGCAATTTTTATTGTTTCAGCCCCGATCGAAGTAGCAAAACCATATTGAAAGAGAAATTAATTAAAATATTAAATAAATTCTTCATGGAAACCAGAGAAAAAACTAGAAAAAAGCATAGTAGCCACATGTAAAACTTTTAACACAAACAGGAGAATAGGGTGATGCCAACAAAAAATGAAATAAAATTAAAAGCTTTGCAAACATCGATTAATCGATAAAGAATGATCGACTAAGAAATTTCATGAACGATAAAATACACAGAGTAATATTTATTGAGTTAGAGAAAATATTTTAAAGTTAATTAAAGCATAAGCTTGTTAATTGTTTATTTAATTTGTTCATTAAACAAGAAACATTAAAACTTTCAAGGAAAGGATTAAAGAAAGAAGACATTAAGTCAGCAGTGAGAAAGCGCCATCTATCGTTTAGCTAGATAAACAATAAGTCAGTTAAATTATTTCAGGATCAAACTGACCAATGCAATAAGGAGTGTATTTAGGAAGTGTATTTAAGAAGTTTTAGCTACGTAATTAAGAGGAATTGTGGCACCGATTAAATAATTAGAGTTATGATTAGTGGATCTTGTTAATGTTAAACCTAAAACAATTAAACTAAAAGTTGGTCTTAATTTTATTAAAACTAAAATCAATAGATTAAGAAGAATTAAATGTTAAGTTGTAAAAAGACTCAATCACAAGCAATAATCCCCAAAAGCACACATGTAAGGATAAGCAATACAATATATTTTTATATTGCATTACTTTATATTGCATTATTTTATATTGCATTATATTTCAATATATATACATATATATATATATATTTATTTATTTATTTATTTTGGGTTATAATAAAAGGTATTCTTGTATTAAAGCTTTATGTTACGATTTTTTTCGTGATTTCAGTAAGTGAAAATTTATTTATTTTGTTTTTTCAATCCTTAAAGTCCAGATGTTGATAAAAGCTTTCTCTTCTTTCTATAATTCTCGGGAATGATTTTCTTTTATTTTTATATAGATGACGTGTTTTGAAGTTAGAAGAAATATATTTTTTTGCATTAGGAATGTGTACCTGACATTTCTCACGTGCTATAAAATTTCACAGCAATATACATTCAATCGATTTTTAGCAAATGCTTATCAGCTTTATTAAACGTATTTTTCCAGCAAAAAAGTTTCACGCATTTTATTTCATGTATATTACATAAGTTAAAGCAATAGTGGTTTTTCCAAGAATACAAAAAAGTCAAGCAAAAACAAAGTAAATATGGAAGAAAATGGAAGATGAAAAAATAAATAAAAATTAATTAATTAAATTAATTAAATTCTTTCCACATAATTTTTTGTTAGCATAATCAAAACTCTTTATTTTATATTGCTCTGTCTTGTACCATAGGATTTGGCTAAATCAAGAGTAATTTTAGAGAATATTGAAAAAGAAAATGAAATATTGTGGGTGTTTTCCATGTTATATACTTTACACATTTTTGCTCTATTTTATACTCATTAATGTGGATGAAAAAATTTATTCGAAAGTGAACTTTTCAATTTTTGATGATTGACAAACTTACACGTTTTTGGAAGGCAATAAATCCAATTTTATTAATACTATATGAAAATCTACTTAGGAGGCCATATGCATATATGCCTACGTATCTGTGTATTACACAAAATATCTAGGCGTTGCAGCTGATGTTTTGAAAGACAGAATTATTTATAGTATTTCTACATCCACGGTGTAACCGTTAGATACTTTTCGTAAGCTGCGTACTACATAAATGAGGAAATTCTGAATTTTCCCACTAGCACATTAATGTATAGCACCGCCTATTGACTTACCGAGAAGTTTCCGGTTATGGCTGAATATGCAATTCTCATTCCTTTATATATGAACAACCGCTCCAAAAAGTTTGTAACTTCTTTTATTGAGACATCCTGCATGTTTTGCACTTAATAAGTACAAATTGGTGCTTATTAAAATTTTATATACATTGATTCCCATAGAAATTTTTTGCACCAAGAAGCAACTGTAGGTTCGTAACGAAACTTGGCATGAAGGTACGCATTAGGCAGATATGCAAATGATTCGAAATGCAGCGTGATTGCGCATTGCATAATGCCACCGTTGAACTCTGTTCTCTTTGAAGTATAAAAAATGTAAGCAGAGCTTGTTTGCGTGTAACCTGTCGCAAATGGACGCATTTTAAATACGCCGTTGCCGTTACGCCGCCATCGCAGACAATATGAGCAGTTGTTAGTTTTCGAGAGAGGAAGAATCATCGGGATGATGAAAGTTGGGTGGTCAACTCCGTGACTAGCTTGCCACCTAAGCCATTATTATTTTACTGTGAGGAGTTTTTTGGACCCCTGGACAAGAGGGAGGTCCCTTACATGACAATCAAGTTTAGTATTAATAGTCTAGAACACCGTCACATCATACGACACGCACGTATAGCACTAACTAGCTATTTGTGCACCGACGATCTCGTTGTCAACACCTTCACTACGGGTCTCTATGTCTATCGTACCACTGCAAGGTTTCAATTTTGCAATTGAACAGCATGCCACAACCACAGCTGGTGTGATGGTATGTGGTGCCATTGCATACGACACGCGGTCGCCCCTAATATTGATCCACGTCACCATGCTAGCCCAGCGGTACGTTCAGGACATCCTTCAGTCACATGGATTGCCCTTAACAGCAAGGCTCTCAGGAGCCATTTCTCAACAGGACAATGCTCGGCTACATACAGCAAGGGTGTAACAGGATTACCTCTGCCACATTACGACCTTTCCATGGCCTGTTCGATCCCCAGATTTGTCATCGATCGAGCATATCTAAGATCACTTGGGATAGCAATTTGATACCCTACGACTTTAATCGAATTAAAAGACGCGTTTACAGCAATTGTGAAACGAAATAGGGAAGGACATCGTACGGAACTTGTATGTCTTAATGCCCGTTAGTATTGCATTGTGCATTCACACTAGACGTGGCCCAACAAACCTCCATTCGTTTGTAATTTTTCCTGAAATAAATGATGATTTTGCTTTACTTTTGTAATCACTTATATCAACTTTGTAAATACGTATGAAAAATTTCGTTTAATTCTGGTAACTCTTTTTTGGTTCGCAAATTTTTATGGCGATGAGTGTATACCAGCCAATAGATGCTTCTACTATACCGTTTCTTTCCTGAGTTTTATAAAGACTGTATCTTAACCTGTATTCAATACAATCTCACAAAAGTGAATGAATCAAATGTTCATTATAAAAAGTTTTGTATTTCACTGAATATCAAATTATAAGTTGCAATGCTACGGCGATCTTTTTACATTTTTCGTTCTTTTTCCTTCGCGCGGGGGGGGGGGGGGGGAGGGATTGTTCGAGCTTGATACTCTCTCATATAATTACGTCATATTTAATACATAAAATTACATGACATTAATATCTTTTAATTTTGTGTATCGATTTAAAGTTATGATACTCAACAGTAGCTATGGTGTGTCACACGTTTAACGGTTTTTTGTTACCGCTTTATCTAAATCTCTAAGTCACGCGGTATTGCATTAATCCCAGAGTTAAAGTTGATAATTATTAGTTGTTTTTGCTAGTTAAACGTCCATAAGAATATACATTTGGAGCATCTGCTAAGCTGATTTTTTTCTTATAGATATAGACGCTATGTATTTTGTTATAGCAGTATATTTCATCTAACATTTTGCAACTTGAACGCTTTGCTGAAAAATTTTTATTGGTAAAACGTAATTAGAATTTTCTTAAGGGAGATTTTATAAAGTCTGCAGTGTAATTTTATTCTAAATAAATAAAAATGTATCCATTTTCTTATGGAAGAACTTTTTATTGGGTTTTTATTTTTCATTTAAGTAAGATTTACTTATCTTAAAAGACCTACTCAATACCTTGCTCATATAGCAACTCTTATTCACCTAGAATTCAATAATTAAGTACGTTATGTTAAGTACGTTGCAACTTTTTTCTATCTATAAAATATCATAGAATTCTCAGTTTTTATTTTTTAAATTACTAATGCCACTGTTAGTATCTCGAGTTCATGATAATATATTGCCATTATATAGTCTCTTGAGTTTATGTCAATCATTTCATTATAAACAGTTATCCTATATATATACATATATATTGAAAAATTTAATATATTTATGTAGTATTTCAGTTTCAAAGAAAGACAATTCGTGCATTTTTGTAATTACTTTCTCTCTCTCTCTCTCTCTCTCTCTCTCTTTTTTTTTTTTTTTTTAATTAAATATTTGTAAAAAGGTTTTATATAAGAATACAAAAATATAATGTTTTTACTGAGTAATCTAGAACACCACGTGCAAATCTGAAGTGGAATTAAAGAATATAGGTGTAAATTACAATTATATTATAAAATATTAAATGATAAATGGAACATTATTTGTGATGTGTCAATGATGGCACTTGCGAATTCCTCATTATAGATGCCGACTCAGTGCAGTAAAAATGAATTATTTACCAAACACACTGTTGACTGATAAATATTTCTTTCATGGACTACTTAATAAAATGGATGCACTCTATTCGATATTTCGAAAAATGTTTCAACAAGGTACCTGCAGATCAGCAAAAGTTGAATTTTGTGCATGATAACTTGTCTGAGCATGGATCCTACAGTTTATCAAAGAAAAGCACTAGACAGCGAAGATCAACGGGGACAGCCATATTTGAAAGATGTGAACTGAATAATGTGCATAGAAATGCAGACTCCATAATATGGGACTGTTTAGTGTATTCTGTATAGCGAAGCTTTTTATTTCTTTTCCACTTCAACGAATTCATCTACTATACCTGCAAAATTATTTACATTGTATCGCATTTAGACAGTAATTTTTACTGGAAATTTGTTTCTTCCAAAGTTTTATTTATATTTGTTTTGTTTTTTTTAATTTTTAATAGTAAAACTGTCTTTTCATGAGAAGGGTCATTCAATTTTTAGAAAGTCTTATTTTGCTCCGTATAAAGCATACATACATGTAACTAGGATTTATTCCGTCCGTATGCTATTGTTTTACTGCTAAAGTTGGTCAAATATTGCATCTAAATGTTTAGACGAAATATACCTTTTATAACTTTAACTAAACTTTGGTGGTTATCTCATCTATTCTTTAAAGGGTTGTTTCAAAATTATTAACGATGTTTCCGCAAAATGTAGTTCGTCGAGATGCGTCTCCATCTCATAAGCAATTTTCCCTCTCTTTAAAATATGAACAATCAAATCTGATTCTTAAAGAATGACCTATCGTTAAATGAATACGCCAAAATGAAGGCAACCTCTAAAGGGTGAAAAGTCTCTTTTCGAAAAGTGAGATTTTTCACTCTCTATTAAGATTTAGATTATTCCAAGTTATTCCACAAATTTGACAGTTTACTTTTCCTTAAAAAAAACGTGCATAATAGACGGTTTTTTTACGAAATATTTCTGAATCAATAGTAGAACGTAATGCAGTTTTTGGTTATGAACGAATCAAACAATTCTCGTTTCCGCGGAAAGTGATCGTCTTACCACTGAACCATTGAGTACGCATACATGTGGTTTATTTAAAGTCGTAAATCGTTCTCATACGCGATAAATCATATTTATCAATTTTTACTTCACTTATATATAACATAAAAATATGGTATTCTAACGAACACTTTAAAATTTAAATTATTTTAAAATCAAAAAATACACTTGAGTACACAAAAAGTACACTCATGTGTTTCTGAATGAAAAAGCTTCCAATTAGAAATATCGATATATGTCTTACGATTTCCGATTCTGTATTTTTAATAACGCTTCTATTTTGTCAATTGTATACAAAAAATAAAATTCAGCAGTTTACCTTTAATCCTGAATATTTTCCATTTTTATCCCTTAAAAATCTACAGTAAATTATACTATCAAAGAAATGCGTGACATCGGCCAGAAATCGTTCTTCATATTTTCTTCGAAATACGGTTAACAAATGACATCAGCCATTTCTAATTCTACAGAAGTTTCATCCTGCAATATAAGTTCCAAACATCAGAAAAAATTTGGAGTGACTCCACTGAACTTTCCAAACATTAAGTAATTAACGGTTGTTTGAATAAATTAAAGTACGACAAGTCGTTAAATAAACAAAAATGAAAAATATAATAGGATATTGGTGTACAGTGCGTTAAGAAATTATAAGACTACAAGCGTATTGATGCATTTCTGAAGAAGAGAGCATAATATGCAAATTTTTAGTTAAGTATTTAAAATTGATAAGAAAACGCATCCTATACTAATTCCAACTTTAAAAATTAAATTAAATTTCATTAAAATTTATTCATTTTCCTAAAAATTAAAGACTGTGACTGTTAAGAAATTATAAGACCACCTGAGAAAATTAGCATTTTATACATGACATCAAACTCAATATAAAGCGCATGCGTCAGCATTTCGTAAAAGCATTACCTAAGAAGCAAAAGCGTAGGTTTTGAATGTGTTATCTGCGATTAATTTAATGATGCCTCAAGGTAAAGAATTATCGGAGTGTGAAGTAAGAAAAATTTTATTTTATAAAGGTTCTGGTAAATCTGAAAGAGATATTGCGAGGTTAATGAACCGTTCTAAAACTGTCATTCATAATGCCATAATTAGAAAAGATTATTCAAACAAAATAAAACGATCTGGTAAAAAAAATATTTTGACAGAACGTGATAATAGACAAATTTTTCGACTGTCAAATAAAAAAGGTCTTTCAACTCGTAAAATTTAGAAACGTTTCAGCAAGAAAACTTCACATGTAACAGTCTGGAAGAGTCTTAAATTAAATATTGATACGAAATTTATGAAATTGAAGAAAAAACCAAAGTTATTGAAATGCCAGCGAGAAGAAAGATTAAAATGGGCTAAAAATGTCATGTCATGGAATGATGAGTGGAAACAAATTATATTTTCTGATGAAAAGAAATTGAACCTTGATGGGCCCGATAGTTGCAAACACTATTGGCATGACTTGTGGAAGGAACCAAAAGAATGCTTCAGTCGACAAATGGGTGGAGGATCAGTAATGATTTGGGGAGCTTTCAGTTATGAAGGGTTGTGTGATTTACAGCGGATTTCGGGTCATATGAACTCTACACAATAACAGTCTATGCTATATGATCATATGATACCGTTTGGACCTTTATTAGGTGGTGCTAACTGGCTGTTTCAACAGAACAATGCTGCTTGTCATACATCTATATCCTCACAGGAGTGGTTTAAAAAAGAAAAAAATAATGTTTTGCCATGGCCAAGCTGAAGTCCACGCTTGAACCCCATGGAAAACCTATGGGGTTTATTATCTCGCAAAGTTTTTATGCTAATAATAAAAAAAAAAATTATGTGCCAATGAACTGGATTGTAAAAGAATGGTACAATATTTCTATAACTGAACTTAATCACCTTTTTACTTCAGTTAAAAACAGAGTGTTTAAAGTCATCAGGAAAGAATGGAGGACCAATATCATATTAATTTTTTATACAATTTTGTTTTTTGACAAGTGGTCTTATATTTTCTTAACAAGTTATTTTTCACTTATTTCTAATCTTATACTATTAAGTGAGCAATATTTGTATATTTCACTGTTCTCGAAAACGGTAGATCGGACAGTCACGAGATTTAACACAAAGGTGCCCCCCGAAGGATCATTGTGCACATCGGAGTCAGATTTTCGAATTTTTGATTAGTTTTTTCTTAATTAATTAAAATGTGAAAATAATGGCCTTCTAATTTCTGATAAAAAAGCCATTTAAATTTTAACATTTTATCCATAATTTAATTGTTGCCAATTTTTTTTTTCGACAAAATAATAATAATTAAAAAAAAGTACATTTATTTAAAATGAGGAAAATAAATCAGAAAGATTAGAAAGTAAATTAGAAATATCAGTCGCATACTTACAAATAAGATCCGCGATTGTAATGAAATGCTCGCCCTCTGGTGGGCTAAGGTGAAATTACAATAAACATGGTTTAATTTGAATTCCATACAGCCGCCATTGCTTGCCGATATTTAGTTTCACATATATTTATTGAATAAAAAAGAATAAATACGGTAAAAAAGATAACACATACTGTTGTGTGCTACAATCTAACTCCAAAGGATCAAGAAATCCAGAATTGAGCTTGCATTTATTTCCAAATGACGAATTTAAAATTTCTGTTGCTTCGGCTAATGGAAGTAAAGAATTAATCAGATGATTTGAAATTAATATTTGTTCAACTTCAGTTAAAAATCTACTTCCGATCGAACTTTGAATAAACTGAAGTATTTTTTCCAAAAGCAATCAATTTTCCATGATGTAATGGCGGAGAAATTATAGTACGAATATTAAGTAGAATAACAAAGAACACTAATGGAACACACGTGTCTATAATGTTTACTAACAACTGCAGTGTTGAGAAAGCGCCATCTATCGATCATTACAATCTCGGATACCAAATGAAAGGGAAAATTTTTGTTAATCCGATGCATTGAATAGCTTATGAATCGGATGATTAGTTTTTTCTTAATTAATTAAAATGTGAAAATAATAACATTCTAATTTCTGATAAATAAGCTATTTAAATTTTAAAATTTTATCCATAATTTAATTGTTGCCAATTTTTTTCGACAAAATAATAATTAAAAAAAAAAAAAAAAAAAAAAAAAAAACGTACATTTATTTAAAATGAGGAAAATAAATCAGAAAGATTAGAAAATAAATTAGAAATATCAGTCGCATCGTTGCAAATAAGATACCAAATGAAAAGGAAAATTTTTGTAAATCCGATGCATTAAACAGCTTATCAATCGGACAATCAGATTTTTTAAAATTAACTAAAGTATGAATTTTAGGTGGCAACAGCAGAAGATTGTATGGAAACCGTTAGGAGAAAAAAAGTGAAAAATCTGCTTCACATTAAGTCACATTATTTTTAAGTGGGATTAAAAATTGCAGTTTCCAAATTCTTTTAAATTTTCTCTCACGAACACAAAAATATAATATACAGCCTGTACCCCACAAGACCAACTAGCATTTCAAATTTCATCAATTATTTTGGTTAATAAACAAAAGTTATGATTATTTTTTTTTCAAATTAAGTTTTATTCTATCTTCGAAAAGATTTATGTGATCATAGATATAATAATATATATAGATCTACCATCCCCATATTATCGTGCAAAGATTTTTGATGTCGAAAAAGAAACTTTGGAATCAGCCATTAAGTGGTATTGAAGGAAAAAAGGAAAAAAAGAAGAATGAATTTGAAACTATATCTGGAGCTTTTCATTTACCTTTAGTAAATAAATTATTCGTGAATTATATTTGTTAAAACATTCGTGTGTATTCCCGTGCGTATTCACTTGGGGAAAGACTGCCATATTTTGGTAAAATCGCCTTTTTTTCCCGAGTGAAAAGGAATCACTTTTTTCTCCCCAATGATCAATCTATATATTATTACTATATCTATGTATGTGATATGATATATTAATAATTTGGGTTTTAAAAGTTTTTTTAAATAGATTATTTAAACTCTATGAACCATATTTTTATTTTATCAGTTTCATTAATAGATCCTGCTGGGCGACTTTTTAAATTTTGGTGTTGAAGTACACCGAACGTTTTTCGACAAGAAGTTTAATATAGCAACAGCCATTTTAATCTAAGTAGCGCATCAAATATATAAAAACATAAATGATTTATTTTTACACAAAATTTACAGAACAAATGCAGTTTTAAAGATAGGAAATTTATTTCAACAAGCACTATTTTAAACCTAAAAACCATTAAAATATAAGCAGAATATAAAGGATTCTTATGTATAAAAAAAAAGAGTCTGATAAAATTATTAGAAAAATAGTCTTCCCCTTTTCATACAAAAAAAAAAATTCCATCGCTAATATGGCGACAAAAATTCAAAAGCCGCCAATGGAGCGACATAATAAAGTTGTGTAACACGATAATGTTTACCTATTTATTTATTTTTATGTATAATAATCACTATGCTAATTTATCATACAAACAAATGAGCCTCTGTGTGTTACTGTACTTGCACGCTGTCGAACAGAAATATTTGAAAAATTCAAATTAATATTTAAATAAAAAAATAAAAAAATGTTTAATGGGAAATATATATAACCATAAAAATATTACTTGTCTAAAATACGGCAGAATAGCGCTCATAGCATATTATTACAAGGGGTCTATTGTCTTATTGTTACAATGGATTAAGTCTAAAATGGTGACAAAATTCAAAAGCCGCCAAATAGAACTATATTAAGGCTGTACTATCAGGTTTACAACACATGAATTATATATAAACACAAAAAAATAATTGTCTCATGCGACAGACGTAGCCGGTCACAGCATATTGTAATATTTGGCGTGAAATTGCTGTCATTTAATGGTTGATTGGATAAACAAAATAAACATATGAAATAACGCAAAAACAAATATTATGTTGTCTAAACAAAATTACATTTGAGTCCAGTCCGAGTTACATGTGAACAACACGTATAGTGTTGTTCACATGTAACTGGGATTCAAATATAAAAGGGAAACTCCAATTTTTTCGATACTATCTATTTCGAAACTGTTATATAATAAGCACCTAAATGGAAGCTCATTGGTAAACTACTGTCGCAGGTAATAGGGACAAGCGCCCGAGTTGCAGTGGATGACCAAATCGCTGCCGAATGCAGCAGGGACCTGGAGCGAGCTTTTGAACAATTTCAGTAATTTATTTTATTTTATTTTTATAAAGCTATATAGAAAAGAGTTCCTTTAAATTTAGTGGCCAGCGAAGCGGGCAAAGCCTGCTAGTATATTTTAATTAAAAAATTATTGCATTATACCAAGTTACTGCAATCTAATTATAAAAAAAATATAGAGCAATATGTTATTTTATGTATTTAAATTATGATTAGAATCTTTATTTTTCTTATAATTTACAAAATTAAAGTGGTCTTATAATTTCTTAACGGACTGTATTTTCCCCCATTGTTTAATTTTACGCTATTGCACTTCAGATAATTTGAGCCCATAGATTATAAAGATATAGAATTTTTCGTTGTGACCCTGTAAAAATCTATAAAGGTTAGATGCACCAAAATCTATACAAGTCGTGCGAAAGTGACATATAACATATATAATATAAATTTTCAGATGCTTCGTTTAGATGCTATCGCACTTTAAAGTATTTGGGCCTATACACTGTAATCATATAGAATTTTTCGTTGTGTCCCTGTAAAAAACTATAAGTCCTAGATTCACCAAAATCAATACATCATCGTAAAAATAGGCAAAATGAACTCGGGGGACCCGAAAACGCATAGAAACACCAAAATCTCAAAGGCGGATATTCGACATGATTACAATACTTTTCTTGCATATGTATGTTCGGAAAGTAAAAAGATTATGATGCAAACATAGAACCGAAGTTAACCACTATTTCAAAGGTCGCCATAAGCAAATCGGCAGTAGCAAATAGAACATGCGCGCGAACTAGACATTTATGCGAACTAATCTTGATCTCCTATATTAGTTAATAAGATATAATGTGGATTATTTACCCATAGAATATCACTGGCTTTGACTTCTGGTGAAGATAAGCAGAGAGTCCCCTTAAGACCAAAATAGAGTAAAATAATACCATAATTTTTCCCTTACACATTGCGCAAAGAAATGGACTTGCTTCTTAAAAAATACTTTTTGTAATGTTACATATAAAATGTATTTAATAAAGAAAAAAATTGCTAATTTCGTTTCCTTTATTTTGTTAGATATTTTTTATTCTTATTTTAACATGAATATATACTTTATAATTTGATATTATTAAAAACTATTTTTTATTTCTCTTTGCTTTCAATAACTAAGCATTTTTCACGAAAAAAATGGAAAACGATATTGGATTTTTTTCTTGTGAAAATTAAAAGAATTAAAAAAAAAAAAAAAAAAAAAAAAAAAACGAAAAACAATTTTGAGCACCATATGCTTCTTTCCGCATTTGACTAGATCAAATGCTGATAAAGATTAGCGTTAATGTTATTTCCAAAAGTATTTTCTTTTATGCATTTAGTGAAATCGATAAATTGGTTTTCTTTTTCTTGTCTTCCTAACTTCTTTGCTTTTCACATTAGATCTAAGATATATGCGAATAACTTGTTGATGCTGGTGACCCCTTTTCGCCTTTTTTTCTAATTTTTTTTTTCTTTTTTTGACAGATCTAAGCATATGTTATTATCAGTTTTTTTTTTTTTTTTTTTTTTTTTTTTTTAGAATATGTTTTAGAAAAAAATAATTTGTTTTAGGAATAATTTTTTCAAGTAATATAAAAATAAATTTTATATTTCGCAATATTTTCATCGTTATTGATCGGAAAGGTTTTAATCACCTATTTCTGTGAAAATAATTAAAAAAAAAAATTCTTCCTTATCCATTATTATCAAATAGAGTACGTATGGCGCTTTTTTTCAGAAAAATAAAATATGTAATTCTTTGTAAAATTGAGACTTTTTTGTTTTTTTTTTTCAATTGCAGTTGACTAACACTAATTCTAAATTTTACATATTTCGTTTTTTCAGTTATTTAGAATTTAGAATTGCTATTTTGCAAACTGCAAATAATCTATATAAAATCTACTTATTGAAGCATTATTTCTAGTCAAATTTATTAGAAAAATCTGTGTGTTTATGTGTATCAGAATAATAATAATAATAATAATAATAATAATAATAATAACGTAATTTACAAAAATCGTTCTTTTGTAATATACAGTGTGCCTGCTTATTTTTATTTATTTATTATCTTTCAACATCAAGTTTTATTATATTGACTTCTAATATGTCATATTAACATTAAAAAGTAAAGATTTTGTTGCAACTACTCTAACTTAAAAAAAATATAATATCAGTTATCTCCGCCTTTATTTCGTATCACTTTATTTATACAAAAAAATTCTCTTAATATAACTACAATCGAATAAGAAAAAATACTTAAAAAAAATAAGTGCTACGAAATAAAGGCTGGACTGAAAGTACTCCGGAATAAATTAAAATATTGGAAGCTATGTATATATATATGAAAGGGATAAAAAATAGTTAAATTTAAATAATTAAAACCCCATTTTAAAATCCAGAAATCGCTAATAATTCGTAAGTGCGAATCTAAGCTTTGTTTCACAGCAGAAGACTTCATAACGCTAAAGTCAGAAAAATTGGACAACGTTTAGAAAAAAAAGTGATGAGTAAGTGCAATTCTCCTTTTCCTGTGGTTAAGTAATGCATATTAATTAATCCTGGGGATCCGGGCCTGAGCTGGACTGTCAATCATAAAGTTAATAGCCACTAATTAAGCTGGGGAGGACTAAATATTCGAGCCCATATACAAGGTATTTAAGCTGGAACACATGAGAAATCGTGGCTTTTCCCGATATTGACTTGCTTAATAAATCCACGTTAATTAATACGTCATTATGTAAAATTAATTACGGAGGCACGCGGCCCTTCGGGGTCCCGCGGATGGATAATCGCCGACCATCGGCGTGGTTTCGGGACTTATGACGCTCAGGATGTCTAACTTCAGGCCAAGACTGCATCTTGAATTTAATAAAGGATTATTAGTTAATCTGATGGACTCCTCATCCTTTCTAAGATGCTCACATCACGGGAATACCAATCCACTTAATATTACGGGACCCCGTTTACGTTACAAATATATATATATATCATTGAAGAGGATAAAATCGTAAAAGGTTAAAAATCTAAAAATTAATAAAATAAGCAATATTAAATCGGAATTTACGTATTAAACGCGCAAAAAAAGCAGCAATTATAAGATATATAAACCTAAATTAAAATTAAATTAAAATTAAAATATATATAATAATTATATCAGTAACACTAGAAAGATAATTAGCCTAAAAAGCCTAGAGGCTACCATCAGGGAGACCCCCCTCACTCTGTATTTGAGAGGTGTTTCTGATGATAGCCTCAATGCTTTTGGTGTTAATTGTTTTTCTATTTTTATTGTTATTTTTCTGTTTATATTTATAGTAATTTATATATATATATATATATACTATGTGAGTGTATATAACTAATTATTTTATAAATTTTGGATTCAATATATTATCATGTACATTAATTTAGCTGATTTATTAACCCGTTAGTAGTCTCTAGTTGGTCGATTTGCCGCCCATCCTTAAGTGTTGCCAGATTTTTTTATTCGATAGCCACCAAAAATTTTTAGAAGTGGCATTTGACATACATAAAACGCGAATAAACTCTAAGAAACGTCGATCACATCACCTTTTAAAATTATTGGTGACAGTTAAATAAAAAGTGCGCAATCTGTAATAGGTGGCGCTGCCTATAGCGACTACTAACGGGTTAAAATGGAGGTTCATTGATTGGTTTGAAATGGTCCTATCACACGATGAGAATGCTAAGCGTCATAATATGTTTTACAGTGTGGTGCAATGACTTCAGACATGACCTCAGAATCGTATTAAATTTAAGAATATGGTTTTGGAAAAGGTTTTTTCAGATCGCCCAAGCGCTACAGCAACTATCGACAACTGCCATTTAGCTATTTCTGCAGAAAGAAACGAAGATATTAAAGTATGTCTTAATTCATTACTGGAAGTTTTACAAAAATAGGAGAAGAATTTTGGCTATCACAGTTAAAATATAGCTCTATAATGAAGTATTTTTGCAAGAAAACCGATTCAATGTGTTTCACGTCAAAGAAAGGCCCGCTTAAATTGGACTAGGTGGCATTCCATTTAGACAAAATACGAATGCAAATCTATAGTTATTACATATGTGTATAGGTTTACTTTAAATCATTATTTTTGTTTGTTTTCTGACCTGAAAAGAGCAAGAAACCAGTTATGGTGAAATTTGCATTGATGAAAGTCCTAATGGGAGCCGGAATCTGATAGAAGACCACTCAAATATATTTCATCATTAGTGGCACTGTGAAAGGTCATATATATATATATATATAGATAAAAACCTTTGACCTACATGTGAGACTTTTTGCTGATACAGGTAATACATTTCTTCAATTGCTCAGCATCTATACATACCGAGAGATCCCTTTTTTGGTTAGATCATTACAAAAACAGAGACTTCTTTCAAAAGTCCGTGTGACGTATAAAAAGTATTGCATTGGGAGTAGTCTTCTATACAAATTCTTGTACCACAAAAATTAATCTTATCAATGAAAACAAAAACCATACATACATCAAAGCTAGAAGAGGAAATATTCTCTATTAATTTCGAAATGTTTATAAGAAAGCTTAAAATATTGAACTTTTTCGCCAAAGAAAGGATTTACACACACATATATAGATAGATAGATAGATAGATAGATAATTTCTGTTAATAAGTAATTTTTTGATGTCATTGTAAGTAATATTTACTGAAACAGACATATAAAGATCATATGGGTGATTCCATGGATGAAGGTAACATCAGTCACGCTGAAGTAAGAAATTTCCTCTTTTTAAGCCACCTCTATCACCATACAAAATAATCTGGTGTGTCACTCACACGACTTTCTCTTACCATGAAATTTAATACTATAAATACAGGTTTCAAATTAAAAGGTAAGATAACGAGTACCGTTATGTAAACCTGTGTTAAACAATTCATATTAGGCTTCTGAAGAGTTTTATATGATAATTAGTTCTGTGTGAGGGGGGCTACGGCCCCCCCTAAACCCCCCGTTTCATTAATGCGCCTACATTTATATAGAAATTAATTCGGTTATTAAAAAAAATTTTGTTTTTAAAAAATAATTTATTAAAATTATTATTTAAAAAAAAAATATTCTTTTATGATAATGCAGACGATTTCCATATTGGAGAAGTAGTATAACACCAAATATCCAAAAAAAGTCCATTTTATTCTCAATATTTAAAAAATAAATAAATAAATAAATAAAAATACGATTTTTTTTCTAAGTTTTTTTTTTTTTTTTTTTTTTTTTTTTTTCGTTAAAAAAAAAAAAAAAAAAAAATCGATATCTTTGTTTTAAATTATCGCAGATCGATGGTTCAACCGTTCGTTTTAAAGGTATTGGCATGAAAATTTACTCCCCTCGAGGGGAGAGTTCCCCCCAGGGGGGAGAGGTGAGGCTCCTACATACACAATTTTTTTTCCCCGTTGACTATCTCTATTGCAATATATATATATATATATATATATATATATATATATATATTCGTTTCATTTGGTTTAGTGCAGTCTATAGACGTTAAACTCTACTTACCTGCAATTTCCCCCATAGACGTAATGTATTAGAATTCTCTTGATTGTCCCTGTACACGAACCATTTGCTTGATCTTAACGAAAAGCTTACTGTAGCATCCCTATATGATACACATTTAGAATACCAAGTTTGAACTTTCTGCCATAATTTGTTTTTGAGATATGCTGATAACAGACAGACACACACACAGACACACACACATACACACAGACCATTTGCTAAAAACATGATTTTCGTATTCAGGGGACCTCAAAACGTGTAAATATAACAAAATCTCGCGTTCGAAAAATTGACCCAAAAACAATACTTTCTCTGCTTTATGGGTAAGAGAAAGCTCCATTTGTAATTAAATAGGATAATGCTTCTTGTTAAAAAATACTGGTGGAAGCAGAAATACCTCTATGCGTGACTGACGTTACATTTTTCGTGGAATTAACCATATGGCTTATTTTCTTTTAAATGTATCGACACTTCAACGAGCATAAAATTTACCGTTTAAACGTATGCTCGCTAATAGATCACCACAAGATTTGGGGATATCTAAATGCGTTTATGGTCTAACAAATTATAATTGCTTCAAATTTTTCTTTATTGTTGGCGTTTTTTAAAGGTGTAAAACTTTACATAGATGGACCTTCTGCTGACAACCTGAAAATTAAAAGGATTATTCTACAGCAGATCAACGATGAAACTTGCAGAATAGTGTATATTTATTTTTACTGATTCCTAAGACCTGAGATATTTTTGCATCAATTCCAATTATTCAAAAATCATCAATTCTAATCATTCATCAAAAAATGTATGCTTCATTATTATGTTGATATTTAAACTTACGTTAAGACTTCCAGTAAGGCTATTTAAATTTTAATTAAAATGAAACTTAAAAAAGTTTTGTCTATTTTTTCACATAATTTTCATATAATAATTTTGATCATTAACAGGACTACAATAATATTGCACTTGTGCTTGCTTTATTTAGCTTGATTAAGTGGCTGTGTTTAATTATTTTGATCCAAAACAGTGGCGGCGTGTTGTTGAAATTTATGGTCTTTTCTTACAAAGTTGTTATTCAATATGATTCAATACCAACATTTCAGTGCATGCATTTTTATGCACTAAATCTAATGTTTTTAAATATGTTCTACGGAGTACGTAAATTGCTTTATTCAAATCATTTTTAAGATTTCAAGTACAATGATGAAAAAAAAAAATTACTAACAAAAATATTGCTGTATTATTAGGTACAATTTATCATACATATTAAATATTTTAAAATAAAAAAAATGCTTTTTATTTTAAAAAGCGTTGCAAATTGTTTATACATATAGATAAAATAAATAAATAAAAATAAAATAAATAAATAAAATAAACCTTTTACTTTCTTTATTATTAAGCGTTGTGTAAGTATAAATTTCTTGTTCTATTGCAATTGTAATGTAATCTTGATAAATGTTTTATTCATTATGATCTCGCTTTATAAGCAGGACATTACAGCATACAGATTGTCACCACACATTGCTCGAGATTGGCTAAGCGTTTGGTCTTTTGATTGAAAAATGTTACAGTTTTTCGAATTAATATTTTTTGTTAAAAAAAAAAAAAAAAAAAAAAAAAAAAACAGAATATATTAATGCATTATCATCACTATTAAAAGAAAAATTTCAAAATAAATTACATGGTATTTACTGTAAAATAATTGTAGATCTCAAGATCTTTGTCTGAAGCAAATCTTTATTAATGCATTTTACACTATCTACCAATAAGAATTTGGACACTTTTAAATTTAAACGTTTTGTCAAATATCTAGAAGAATTATGCAGGAATTATCTTGAAACTTTAAGAGTGTAAAGAACATGCTATACCTCAAATACTTCAGGAAAAGTTTTGTTGTGAAAAGGAAAAGGGAACCGGTAAGAAATTAAACAAAAGTCAACATTTTTGGACCACCCTGTAAAAAGCAATACTTGAAATGTGCTTTAGCAGTAGCATATGATTATGAGGATCCTTTTAATTATCAGTATGAATTCTAATAAGACTACCACATTATTCGTGGTGATATAACAGATTCTTTAAAAAATTGCCTTTTTTTTTTTTTTTTTTTTTTTTAATAACACGTAGGATATTAGGTCCAGTGAAAAGCCATTTTTAAGAAACTTGGCATACTGCATTGGACACAGCATACCGCAATCAGAATACAAAAGAGTTAAATATCTTACGAAATATAATTATTTTTACTAAGTAATTTTTAACTGCGCATGCGCAAGCTTTTAAAACATTCCATTTACATAATTTGATAGCCAAAAGTATTGAGCTACTTATGTAAAAGGCCCAAACAAATACCATGTAAATTCAAAAGCTTGTGAACGATAGAATGAACAGAATTTCAGTTCATTTCAAAATAAAAACTCAAATATGGGTTTTACTCACACTTTTATTTTGATTCAACCAATGCCCAATAGTGATACAGTGTCATATTCCTCTTTTTTTTTTTTTTTTTTTTTTTTTTTTTTTTTGTGGGGAAGGGAAGGAACTGAAACATTGTTCATTCTATAACACATATTTTTTTTTATTTACACAATATTTGTTTGGGGTTTTCATATAAGTAACTCATTTCTTGTGTAGTTATATTTTACTCATTTTCATGTGTAGTTAAAAAGTGAAAATACTTACATTTCGTAAGATATTTAACCGTCTTGCATTCTGATTGCAGTATGCTGTGTCTAATGTAGAACGCCACTTTTCCCAAAAAGGCCTATGGACTGGGTCTAATACTCTACGTGTTTTAATTTAAAAAGTCGTGTTTTGTTTTGCAATTTTTTAAAGAAACCGTTGTATCTCCATGAATATATGTGGTAGCCTCATAAAAACTTATATAGATAATTGGAAGTTAAGTTATTTCTATGTTAATTTATTTTTACTACAAAATGAAAAATGAAATGGAATATTAGAGCAATAGAATTAAATTTAGTTTAAATATTACCAATATTAATTGAAATCATTTAAGTCTTAACACCCTTTCAGTTATACTTAATGTAATTATCTTTAAATTATACTTAATCTTTTGAATTCCTGTATTTAAAATTTGCATATATTACGTACCAATTCTGAAATAATATAAAATTTCTGTATTAAATTTATAAATAATTTGAATATAATTATTTTAAAAATCATTTAAGATATTTCTTTGTTTTCTATATCTATTAAATTCAATATTGGTATATATTTTAAACTTACTAGGATAGCAAGAAAATGATAGCAATGAGAACATTTACATTATTATTGAAAATACATATGAAACTTCTAGCTCTTAATATTTTATAGGTACCCGATATTCATTTTTAAAGTTTTATTCAGTGAAATACTGAATAAAAATTCGGTCGGGGTGGAAGGGTTATAGCGTTAGGGCTAATTAACTACAGGTCTGTTGTATGAAATGTTTTAGTGCGTTTTTTCTAATGAAATCTAAGACACATTCACGTGATTTTCAGAGAAAACCCCCCAAAAAACTAAACTAAACCATAATATCAATATCAGACTCGAACCCGTTGGTTTCCATCTACAAGCTTCAAGAGTAGAACCATTTGACCAATGATTACAAAAGAGTAGCGTAAAAAAAAAAAAAAAAAAAAAAAAAGTTATGAGGTATAATGGTTTTTTATCTTAAAATTTTACGCCACTTTAATGCATCTTGTCAGCATTTTTTACCCTAGGAAACAATCCGCCAGTCTTAATTCATATATTAGAACGATAAATAAAATTTTTTCACGAAATTTCAACTTATGTATGTTATCGTTTTAACGTATTTATTTATAGATGAAATTTAAGAGAAAACGTTCGAGCGGTTGAACGTTGCTCTAGTACTGAGCAATTAGAAATTGGCGACGGTCTGGGACGCACCCTTAAGGATGGTCCGGAGACTTGCCATTATAAACTTGATTCTCCACGGAAGGGATGGCTCCCCCGTTTCGGTGGCCTCCAGAGATATAATTTGGATGGAAACTTGGAGAACATTGCGCCCACGACGTATTTTACGTGCACCAGCCACCATTTTGTACGCGATGGTATTTGTCCGGCCCGAGCATCGGACCCGCCCCACAATCTTCCAATTACGAGCTCGGTACTCTACCAACCGGACTACTGCAACCATTTAAATATATAAACTATAAGTACAAAAACCTCCTGTTTGTGTACCTTATGATTTTTTATGAAATTGTATACCACTTTTATGCGGTGTGACAGCCCTTTCCTCACCAGAAAACAGCCTGTCAGGTTTTTTTTTTTTTCATATGTTAATACGATAAGTAATAGATTTCCAAGAAACTTCCATTTTTTAGCGCGCCGTTTTCACGTATTGATTTTATAAGGTATTAATTAGTAGCTGAAAATTAGGAGCGGCAAGCAGTCGCTACAAATTTTGAATCTACAACGTGACCTTTATAACTGTATGCCATGATTTTATATCTCAGTTTTTCAATTTCCATACGGGTTTATAGTTATAAATCACAATTACAAAAAACTTTTTTTCGTATAACTTATATATATATATATATATAAGTTTTTTTTACTTCAAATTTTACGTCACTTTGATGCAGTCTGTCAGTAAATTATCCCCTAGGTAATTTTTTCATGTATTAACGCAATAAATAATAGATTTTCGTGAAACTTTTATTCCTCTATCATATGATAATTTTCATCTTTATATTTATCGTTTTTGTAATTTGTCGGTCCCCGAGAATCGATTTGGTAGACTGCTGACTTTGTACTTAGTTATACTAGAGGAAACTTTTCAAGTTAAAATGTTTCGTGCACTTAATGTCATTTTTATGTAGCTAGCACCCTGACAGTACCTTTTGATACCAATGATATTTATAAAAAAGAAGAGGATAAAACAATAAATAAATAAATAAGAGAGAGAGAGAGAAAGGGAGAGAGAGAGAGGCAGAGAAAGCTAAAAGGGAGGAAGAATAAAGAAAATGGATTTTCCTACCAAAAAAAAAAAAAAAAAAGAACAATTTATCTTCGCTTTCCCAAGATGGGGTCATTTTGATCCCATTTTGAAGTTGAAATTTAGTTAAGCCAGCCTTATTCAAAAAATGCACTAATTCGCCAGAGATAGCAACCGTAACCAGTGAAAAGTTGCAACTTTTAAACGATACAAAAAGGTGTGGTGATGGTGATTTTCGCCAAACGTGCCAAGCGGCACCGGAAAGCACTTTTTCTGCAGTAACACCCTGATCAAGGGAAATCAAAGTTTAAAAGTATAAAATATTTTTTCTTAAATTATTGTTAAGTATAAATAATTGAGAGAAAAAAAAAACAGTATTTTTATGACTTTTATTGTCTTTTTTCTATATTTAGTTTATTTCATTTTTTATATGACCATTAACTTTTAAAATAGTAGATCTTAAACTCATTATAATTTACTCTTAAATGAAAAATAATACGGTTCTGCCTACTTTAGGTTCAAAGTGATACGAACTTTAATATCCACATAATATTCAGATGAAAAAAAAAATATCAAACGACAGTCTTTTGAACAACAACAACAAGTAAAAAAAATCATTAACAAATAAATTTGCAAGGAAACAGTCCAGATGCGTTCAAAAATAATATATAATCTAAAAAATTTAAAAAACATGATTTTATTTCAAAATGTACTAACAACACCATTTCTTTCGATGTGAATAATGTATTCATCAGAAAAAATTCACCTCAATTAGACGTTAAGTGCTATAAAATTCGAAAATAAAATTTGTACTGGAATAAGTGACCCAGGCGTTCAACTTCCCCTCAATTAGTCCGTTACTGCTTACTAGTCCAAGCGGCGGCTGCAAAAAATTGACTTGAGAAGGTATGAAGCTGATTTTTTTCCTATACATAGAATTCATTGTTACAATGAAAATCTGATAGGGTTGCCTGGTCAAAGCCGTCAAGTTTAAGAGAAACAACCTCACTTCCGGTCAAAATTTAAACGATTTTCGAACCCCAAAAGGTATGAAGATGAAACCGGTGCTAAAATGTAGAGATTAATATGCTCTTTAAAATGGCATAGGGTTGCCTGGTCAAAACCGTCAAGTTTCAGAGGTTGCCTCGATAATAGTGGTCAAATTTAAACGATTTTCGAACCCCAAAAGGTATGAAGATGAAACCGGTGCTAAAATGTAGAGATTAATATGCTCTTTAAAATGGCATAGGATTGCCTGGTGAAAGCTGTCAAGAAACAGAGGTTGCCACGAAAATAGGGGACGTATTTTACGATTTATTTATCCAAGTAAAAAGTGATTTACCCAAGTGTAAAGATGAAACCGGTGCTAAAATGTAGAGATTAATATGCTCTTTAAAATGGCATAAGGTTGCCTGGTCAAAACCGTCAAGACCCGGAGGTTGCCTCGAAAATAGGGGTCAAAATTAAACGCTTTTTCAACCCCACAAGTGTAAAGAAGAAACCGGTGCTAAAATGTTGAGAATAATATACTTTTTAAAATGGCATAGGGTTGCCTGGTCAAAGCCGTCAAGAAACAGCGGTTGCCACGAAAAAGGGGGGCGTATTTTACGATTTATTTACCCAAGTAAAAAATGATTTACCCAAGTGTAAAGATGAAACCGATTCTAAAATGTAGAGAATAATATGGTCTTGAAAATGGCATAGGGTTGCCTGGTCAAAACCGCCAAGAAAAGAGGTTGCCACGAAAAGTGTGTGCGTGTGGGGGGGGGGGCGAATTTTCGCGGTTTTCTTACCCTAACATATTTAAAAATGAAACCGTGTATAAAATATAGAGACTAATATTCTCTTTTGAGTATCATAGGGTTGCCAGGTGAAAATCTCGAAAAATAGTGGTTGCCTCGAAAGAAAAAAAAAAGCTAATTTTGAAGGGTTTTTTATACAATGTGAAGAAAAAACATAAAAAGCATTTAAAAAATAAAAAATAAATAAACTGTAATGAAACTGTTCTAAAATTTCCCATAAAAACAACGAATTAATAGTAAAAATTAAAAATGTAGCATGCGGATACGGATAAGAAAATACGACCGCAAAAGTTAACAGAAATGAAGATAATAATGCCCAAGAAACTCATAATAAAAAATTCTGTTAGTATACAAAATAAATAATTAAATAAAATGAAAAAAAAAAACCTCTTATTTCAGATTTGCAGCAAGATTTACAAATTTCAATTTCATAAATTAATTCATTGTTATTAAGAAACGCGAAAAATTTATCAATTTTTTTTTAAATGTTTTTCGCTTTATTTGTACCCATAATTAATTTGCAGAAGGTATTATTGATTATTTAAATTAGATATAAAAAAAAATTAATTGAGAAATTTTTCTAAAATTAACAAATTCTTAATATAACAAAATCGGCACAACCCAATATTTTCGTATAAAATTCTACAAAGCAGTCGCTTCAGGGAATTATCTTCTCAATACTTTGACACAATTTGAATATTTTAAGTATTGAAAAATGGGGAAAAAAACGAGCTTGTGAGCTGAAATTAGTTTTATACAGATTAGAAAAAGAATGGTCACGCATAATAATTTAATTTTCTGTATGCTTTAAAATCTCTTATATCATTAAACAAATAAAATAAACGAATATTGAAATTCGCTTCCTTTTCTAAGCTGACCGCTTTACCTTGACAGGTTTGAAGCACAATCGTAAGGAAAAAGTGTTGTATGTTCTACATTTAGCTAGCAATTTCATCTTTTAAATATTAATTATTTCGTGTTTAACCTTTTTAAAATAGTCTTCATGTGTGTTTCACTTTGTGTTAAACACCTTTAATATTTGTTAGCTTTTTGGAGACTGACTGCTATTTCTTTACGAATTTTACCAGGCAAACATATGCCATTTTAAAATAACTCCTACTCTGCACATTCTAGAACCAGCTACACCTTTCAAATATTCATATAATTTCATCCTTATTCATTTTCTTTGTTAATGCTATTCGTATTTTTTTACACTTCGTTAAAAAATCTTCAAAACTCGCCTATTTTTTTGTGGTTGACTGCTTTACTTGACAGATTTGACCTATTTTCGAGGCAACCTCCGAGTCTTGACGGTTTTGGCCAGGCAACCTTATGCCATTTTAAAGAGCATATTAATATCTATATTTTAGCACCGATTTCATCTTTACAGTTGGGTAACTCACTTTTTACTTGGGTAAATAAATCGTAAAATACTTCCCTTATTTACGTGGCAACCTCTGTTTCTTGACAGCTTTGACCATTCAACCCTATGCCAGTTTAAAGAGCATATTAATACCTACATTTTAGCACCGATTTCATTTTTAGGCTGGTGGGGTTCGAAAATCGTTTAAATTTGACCCCTATTATCGAGGCAACCTCTGAAACTTGACGGTTTTGACCAGGCAACCCTATGCCATTTTAAAGAGCATATTAATCTCTACATTTTAGCACCGGTTTCATCTTCATACCTTTTGGGGTTCGAAAATCGTTTAAATTGTGACCGGAAGTGAGGTTGTTTCTCTTAAACTTGACGGCTTTGACCAGGCAACCCTATCAGATTTTCATTGTAACAATGAATTCTATGTATTGGAAAAAAATCAGCTTCGTACCTTCTCAAGTCAATTTTTTGCAGCCGCCGCTTGGACTATACGCATGTATGGTCGGTGGAATTATATTATGTTTGCAAAAGTTTACCTCAATTGAAAGAGAGTGACTGTCTTAAAATTCGAAAAAAATTTTAACTGAATTTGTGGTCATGGGTCCCCAGCAGGGTTTAAACTGCCATTAGTTTTTTTAGCATTTTGCTGAAAGATATTGTATTTTGCTAAACTATGTCAGTAAGAATTTCGCTAAAAAGCTAAAACTAGATTATTTCATGAAATATCTTTATATAACTACCTCTAGTTTTTATGCAAATATTCGTAGACAGAAATTACAAAATCACTAAAAATATTGGGAATCATTATCTATTTAGTATATTCGGATTTAATTTCAACTTTTAATGGTTTAATTTAAAAGAAAAAAAAATTTAAAAACATAATTAAAAATTTGCTTCATAGATGTATTTATTCTCAGTGCTAGTATTATGTTTGTTGAAATCGAAACAAAATTTTGCTGATTCATTTTTCTTAAATCACAATATATGCTTGGTTAAAATCGTCAGTGAACAAAACAAACAGAAAACAAAATTGGGGATAACCAAGTTAAGAAAAAGAAATCAATTCTATACAAAGAATTAATTTTCGAAAAAGCTAAAATACTGTTTATACGTTTTAGCTAAAATGCTAAAGAAACTTTTTTTCCAGGTTAAACCCTGGTCCCCAGACCCATGATCGCTGTTACTTGTTGAGTATGTATTGTCATCCTAGTTATACATATATGTAAAATTTCAACTCAGTCGAACGGTAAAAATTAAAAAAAAAAAAAAAAAAAAAAAAAAAAAAAAAATGAACTGTAGTTAAGGAAAAATGATGAAGGTTAAAAAATGAACTGTAGTTAAATCCGTTACTATTGGAGTACAGACCGTCATCCGAGTTATACATGTATGCAAAATAGTCGCGAACGCGCGAGCCAATGGATCAATATCTCAAATCCTATGGACATACAAAACCATTTTGTGCCAAAAGTGAACGAAAAAACGCTTTGGCTGGAAATTTATGTATATATTTTAACAGTAAAATTATATAATGCATTTATAGCTTTTTTTTTTTTTTTTTTATGTAATATTTAATTAAAAGAAAAGAGAGAAAAATTAAAGGAAAAAGAATAAAAGGAAAAACAATCATAAAGGAGAGAAACATAATTGTAGAAAGCATATTACCATGATTTAGTTTCACAATTAAAAAGTATCTTTGTAATTAGGAACGTTCAATTTGGTAAGTTAATCTGATAACTTAAGAATGGAGTAATTTTTATTTTCAAAATTTTAAATTTATTCCTGCAAATCTTAAAATATTTGGGGAAAAAAAAAAAAAAAAGAAGAAGAAGAAGAGGAAGAAAATGCAGTAATAAAATATAAAATATTTATTATCATGCAAAATAAATGTCGATTATATTTTTTGTTATATTTTTAATTTAATTTAATTTTTTTTTAAATCTGTTTCTTGTAAATCTATATTTTCATTTCAATATATTCCTTTATATCTTTCTTCTAAAGTTTATTTAGAAGATAGAAGAAAAGTATATATTGACCTAACTTGGTTGCAGATACTATATATTATATTGCAGCTTGTCATTAAAAAAAGAAAAAAAAAAAAAAAAAAAAAAAAGGTTTAATAAAACATATGATCTTTTTATCGATTACAATAGATTTAAAAAAAATCAAATCCTTTGATTCCGTCTAGTTTCAGCTCTATTTCTGAAAGTAGTTTTTTTCTGCTTTCATGAAATCGATATATTGGTTTCCTTTTGCATTTCATTCAAAAAATCGACTTCTTGTAAGATCTAACTTGTTGATGTAAACGACCTCATACTGCTTTCCTTTTGAACATTTGACCTAAGATTATATATTTTTCATCTGAGAAAATATGGTTAAATAAAAAAAAAACCCTACTTTAATGCAAATTAAACTTAAAATATAACTTTGCAATTACTTCCGGGTATTTTACTACTGGTAATAACATTCTATGTGGCGCTGAGAGTTTTAACAAATAAATAAATAGATAAAATTTATTAATTAATTGATAAACTATTGCATGTGCGCAGTATTATTAGTAGTTTTATATAAAAATGTATCTTTTTACAATTTTTAACACAGTATTTTTTTTTTTTTTTTTTTTTTTTTTTTTTCGCACCTGTGAAATTAAACGCTTTCTAATTTGCGTGAATAATTTTTAAATTCCTTGAACCGAATACATGTTATTCATGTTTACAATAGAATACTTTTTATTTCAAATGAATAAAAAAAATTAAAACTTTCAGATTTTTTTTCGCAAAATCTCCTCTTACACTTTTTGTCTGCCCTTGAATCTTTTTTTATTTCGGAGTGCATCTGTTTTTGTGTGGTATCTACTTTATCTTTCAGCTCGACTTGTCTTTTTTCCATTGCCTCTCTAGTCTAGATTTTATCTCGTCTTTTAATTTATCTTGATAAGCTCTGATCACAGCCACTCAGTTGAACTGTGTCACGTTGAGCCCCAAGTTTCATGAAAATTATCAACTTTCTGTATGTACAGAGGCTGTTCGCACATTTTTTAGACGATTTTATTTCGCAGTAAGAAAAAATCGTTTGCATGGAGAATTTTATTTTCAAAACAATTATATTTTTGGAAGTTTTATTTATCTTCTGATATTCAGAATTTTTGTTTAGATGCAAAAATGCGCTTTTAAAAAGGCAGTGGATGGAAGGATACGTTTCCGCTTTTTTCCAAAGAGAGTTTTTAGTGAAATCGTTATGAAAAGCATTTATCAGGAGAAAAATGGAAAAATGTCGCAACAATAGAAGAATCTTGGGTTTATTTAAGTGGTTGTAATAAAAAAAGATCAATTTATTATCACAAAAGTGGAGAAAAAAATTTTGCTACATGGTTCAGAGAATCAAAAGAAAGTTTTTCTAAAGGATTTATGATTGTCACTGGTTTTTCATACAAGAGCAATATAAAAGCAAACAAAAGGTGACAAAAATGTCAAAATCAGCTCTAAATACTCTCAAGAACATATTTTAGTTCCAATTTTAAAAAATGAAAATCCATATCTTTATCCACAATGCTATCAATCCGTTGAACTGTATCAAGACAAAACAAGCAGCCGCACATCACAATCCGCAATTGCTTTTCTAGAAAAAAATGGAAGAAAAAACGGGGAATAAAAACATACCCTTCAGTGATATTCCTGCTAAATCTCCTGATGTATCAGTGTTGGATTTTTGTGTTTTTCGACTCTTAAAATCAGTATTATCCAAACACCGACCTACAACGCTTTGTGGACTTTGGAAAGCCGTTCAAGAGGAGTAGAAAAATATATCTCTTCCGATATTATAAAAAGCATTATTATCATAGAAATTACGATGTAGAATGATAGTTAAGAACAAGGGCTATCAAACTGAACAAATAAAACACGAAATATGAGTGAAATTGTTTCAGTACACTCCATCAAAATCGTCTAAAAAATGTGCGAACAGCCTCTGTAGAATGTGCTTCTTCAATAAGCGTGTTAATTTTAGACGACGCGAATATAATTTATATTTAAACATTAAAACTTCTTCACACACCATAAATTTAATGTAAACACTACCAGTTTCGAAAGAACTTGGCACTTCTTCTTCAGGTTGAAAAAATGCATGGAGGCACCTTGGAGGCAAAAAACAAGACTGGAAGCAGGGAAAACCCAAAGAAGGAGGAGCAACACAACCAACAATTCAGAAGTAACTTGCAAATCCATTTAGAAGGGAAATCAAAAAGAAAAAAAAAGAAAAAGGATACAAGGCAAACACAAAAAAGAGGGGAAAGAAATTTTTAAAATCTTTTTTATTTATTTATAATTTAAATACATTTTATTTATTTATTTATTTATCTACTTACTATTTATTTATTGTCTTTCTTTTGTGTCCTAGTGTCTTTACTTTGTCCTATTTATTTATTGTCTTTCCTTTATGTAAAATGAAGGAAATTATTTAACAGAATTAAACAAATTTTTCCAAGCTTTAGACAGCAAAATGATATGAGATTTTTCTTAACAGTTATATAGCAATTAACATAGATAGCTAAATTTTCCAGGATATCTAATTCAGAAACGTGTTTGGCATAAATGGTATTTTGGCTTGCTGAAAATTAAAACTGTAATTGGAATCCTCCTTTGGGTTTTTCCCTGCTTTTAGTTTTATTTTTGCCTTCAATGTTGTAGCACATGTTGTTGTATGTGAAGAAGAAAGGCCACGTACTTTCGAAACCGGTAGAATTTACATTTATTTTATGGTGTGTGAAGAAATTTTTAAGTTTAAATACTTATGGTACACTAGTTTTTTTTTTTTTTTTTTTTTTTTTTTATTTATTACTCTGAATGTATTTTATTCAACGAATACTTTTTACACAAACCAAAATAACTGCTATTCGTACCACACAAGTTATTTAAAGAACGTTATAAATACCCAAGAGCAGGATCGAAACTTGTTAAGGAAATTTCACAATCATCACAATTATCACAATCATCAGAATTATCACGCAGTCACACGCAGCTCGAAATATGAATGCGAACTGAACTGCTTCAGGTGGGGCTTTTCATCTTTAAATTGAGCCGAATTAGTAAATATTTGCGATATTTCTGCGCAAGAAATTTTTGGAAAGAAGATCTCGTAGCTTTGTTTCAAATTAAACTAGTATGTTGTGGCCACCACAAGACTTTCTTCTATAATTTCCTATACAAATTCACTCAGTAACAATATTAAAAAAAAAAAATCGATAACTTTGTTTTAAATTAGCAAGATCGAAACTTGTTTGGGAAATTTCACAATCGACTTATCAAGCAGTCACACACAACTCGAAATATGAATGCGAACTGAAATGCTTCGGATGCGGCTTTTCCTTTTTTAAATTGCGCCAAATTAGTAAATATTCGCCATAATTCTGCGCAAGAAATTTTTGGAAAGAAGATCTCGTAGCTTTGTTGCAAATTAAAAAAGAACTTCCAGGTTTTAACAGCAGAAAAATAATATTGTCTGCTATATAATATCTCTAAGTCATACTTTTATCTCAATGTTGCCTAGTTTATCACCAAGGACAACTGCTGCAGAATTGGATGCAACGCACCCTATTTTCTTGTGTCTCTAGAACTACTTTTCTGCAACGCCATTTTGAATTTCGGAAAGGAGTTTAATACTTTTCAATATTTTGTTTTCGCAACACTCATGTTATACGTCAATGTTTGGCAATAAGTCGAAATACATTAGATGTACTTTGAAAACCTGAATAAAATTACCAGAATTAAATATTTGAGAAGAAATTTAACCGTTTATTGACAGGCGTCGACTTGATAGTTGACATTTTCGAGTTCATTTAAAATAATAATGATTATAGCTAAAAAATATTATCTAATTACGTAAAACATTATTAACAAAACTTTCACAAAAAATCAATGAATTTTTCAAGGCTAGACACTTAAAAAAATTAATTGTAATAAAGTGTTACAAATTAATATTTTTGAATTAATATTATACATGAATTATTGTTATACAAGAACCAATCTAATGTATATTCATTAAAATTTTTCTAACCATCTTTAATAATATACACTATACACTAGGAAATAAATCGAACAGAATGAAACTGTACAATTTCAAAAGATGCAAAATTCCCAAAGGATAAATACTAAAAACAAAAATGTAAAAGGATACTGGTACTACAATTAATATTACCCGCATTTTTTAATCCGATTATTTATTTCAGATGAACAAGACTTCGTTTCTCTTATTTGATCATTAAGTAGGCTGACATATAACATTTCTTTAGGGAGTTGAAAAAGATTCCTTTAGTTTCAAATCCTTATATAAAATGGGTTCTTTAAAAATTTCCGTCTATTTGAGAAAAGCTTGACTGAATTAGATGCAGTTCTTCTATGTAAAGAAATAACAACGTATTTTTTAATGTAATCTATTTCAGTTGAGATTTTTTTTTTCTTTCAAATTTTACTTGCTGTATTACTAAAATATTATGGAATAAAAAAAATTGCTGTCACAAAAAATCTTTCATGTATGTTACGCCAAGATACACGAGAATAATTTGTTTATGTATTGTATTTGAGGAACATTTTAATTTAACAATGTACTGAACGAAGAAGTAAACAAAAGAATTATTTTCATACTCAAGAGAAAAAGTATTTGATCGAGTTAATTTCTAGGTATCTAACTTTTGGTAGTTCGACATTTTACAAAAATACGGACGCTAATTAAACTTTATACGTGAGGTTCTTGTTCGCTAAACTGCCTTCATTCAGTCATAGTACAAATTGCCATAGGAGGTGCTATTTTGTTATACTTTTCATATATTGCAAAAAGTTATACGTAAACATCAAAAGTATAATTTTGTCTTAATTTAATGCGATCTATAATTATTGCGAAATGCTATACACTTTTTTCTTTTTTACTTTAGGTCAATCAAGAATATTATACTATTTCGTGTTGTGACTATTACAATTTTTCCTCATATGTTATCGCCTAGAAATTGATTCCACTTATACATAAAAACAATGCTAAAAAAAAAAAAAAGACTACGCTATGAATTTATATATTTCGAACCGCAGCATATTTAACTCATTTAATAAAAATAGCATGAAATACTTCATGAGTATTCATAATGATCTTAGTTTCTCTTCTAGAGAATTTTTTTCTTAAAAAACTCGACAGAATAAGTAGATTATATAAGACAAAATCAATTACATCGGCTCACCATTTTATTAATCTAATAAGGTTTCTCCAAATTTGGCCCTAAGTCTTGTGGAATATGCATAGAACATTGGCCTCCTACTTCCAAACATTTTTTTCTGGTAGACATGCAGTATCGCTGTAGCAATTCAGAAAGCAGTAGAAATTATGATTTATGTGTCAGAGAGAGTTTGTATTTTATTCCAGGACGATGGAATTAGCCATGACTGATTTAATCTTCATTAATTTAACGGCGTACTAAAGCTAGAGCAAACTATGTCGCCGAGTTTGCTATTGAGGATGGTCTGGGTTTCGTCGATAGAAAAAATAGCATGCTATCATGGTTTAAATCCTCTGCAGAGGGAATAGCTCGTTTTCTTCGTTAAACCCCAGATTTATTCATTTTACAAAACACGAGGATATTGCGACTACGATGGATTTTACTTGAAATCTCCATTAATTAATATATACACACGGAACTTTTGGGCTGGCCAAAGAATCGAAAAGTAAATCTACAGATTATGAATTCGACGCTCTGATAATTGTGCTGTAGCGGCTTTGTGAACCACGGTTTCTTTCTTTAAATCTAAAAATTTTCATATATTGACCTCATCTTTTATTTTGAACGAAGTTCAGGAGTTAGGTTACATAGAAAAACACGTAAAGCACTTGAAAAATGTAATCCAATATAAATAAAATGATGTTCTAGTTATCATGACAAGTGCTTTCCCTATCTGCTTGAGTTTGTTTACTGCTAGCATCTTCAGTGCAAACTTAGATTTCAACTTCATTTAAAGTGTTATATTTTCAAGATCATATTATAGTTATAAAAGTAGGTTTTTTTCGAAACTATGTCGTTGTAACCATAACTATACGAGTTAGATTGTTGTTTATAACGTAATTATATCAAGTTTATTGGTACCCAGAATTTAATTATATTTCTTTAAACGCTATGATTACTACAGTCTCAAATATTGAGCTTTTTCACGTAAAGTCACGCTGCGTACAGTGCGGCCACATAACGTAAAACTAGCAGTAAAGACGCGTCCAAAATGTTGGACGGATGCCAGCGTGACGGAAAGTTTGAAATTTAGAAAACATCCAGAAATTCCGCGCTCTGTTATTGCTTATTTTCTCTGAGTCAGATGACTGTCACCCCTATTTGAGCACTGGACTCGTTGAGTTAGTACTTGCACAGATGCTTCCATGGTTTCATGAAATGTGGTCGAAGAATATAACTGAATTTAATTTATTTACAAAACTTGTATTACTTAAAATATTCTCGATGGCAATTATTGTTTTTAAAATGGTGCATAATTTATCTCTTACAGAATAAGTATCCAAAAAAATATATTAGATCTAAATTTCATAAAAGTATTATTTGTCATAAAATTTTTAAATATTTTTCTCAGATTTCTAACTCATACATATATACAAAAAAAAAAATGAAAAAAAATGAAAAAGAAAAAGAAAAAAAAAAAAAAAAAAAAAAAGGATTCAATATATTTTACTTGAATTTCCTTTTACTTAGTCTTCGGTGAGAAAAACACATATCTATGTTTATTTTGAAGATCGAATTCATTTTCATGTCCCGCTTTTCAAATGTTGACAAAAATACACGATATCTTAGTAAACTATTCCATTTTCTTGAACTCTGCTCTCAGGAGAAGAATAAAAAGATGAATATGACGAGTTTTCAAATTCAAAGTTGTAATAAAAAAATAGGGTGTCTTGTAACTTCTATTATAAAGATTCTCTTGTTTTGTTACATATATATATATATATATACATATAGTATATTTATTTCGAGATATTTAATGTTGTTTTTCTTTGATTTATTTTTTATAATATAGAAACACGTAAAAGTAAGATACATCAAAAACACTTCTTAAAGCAGAAAAAAAATTTAATTAATTAATAAATATGCAAGTAATTTAAATAAAACAATGACATTAAATAACTTTAGAAATGAAGAACCCCCCCCCCCCCCCAATATATATATATCCTTGAATGACATTATTACTGCTTTTTAAATTTTTATCTGAGCTTCTTTTTAATTCTTCCTTCACATATTGCATGAACGCATTTAATATCTTTATAGTTACATCCGAAATCGAAATTTTTATGTTCAGGGTTTTTTTGACACATCATATGCAAATTAAATTTTCGCTATTGTATTTGAGTAAAACGTGTCATTCTTAATGGGGATAAAAATTTCACACAGACCCGAACACTTGAATGTTAAAAATAATTGTTTCATATAATATCACAGAATTTATGTAAAATAAGTTATTTCGGTAGACCACTAAAAAAGTTATATAGTAAATCTAAAATAATAATTTTGAAATAAAATATATTGTTTCTAATGATAAAAATAGTTTTTATCGTAATTTATCATTCCTTCATAAGACTGAAATATCGCCATATGTGTAATACATTGAAAACTGGACTGGTGAAAATCTTAAATAATCCGACTAGAACGATAGTTTTTCACTTAAAGAGAAAGAAGGATAAAATCTAAATAATAACGTACGCCTGGAATCCAAGCAACTCCTGAAATTTAATATTCGCAGTCGTATGACCTCTCTTCAAAGATGCTATACTAAAGTAGAGAGATAACACTAATGATATTCATTTCAGATAAATTTGAGTGAAAGGCTGATTTTTGTACCAACTACGTGAAAAAAAAAGACGAGTCGGGAATCGAACCTGGACCCTCCGCTTAATGCGCGGATGTTCTACCCCTGAGCTACCCTGGCTTATAGCCAACTCGGCATTTCTAACATAATATACGTTGGCAAGGTCACCGAGTCTGTAAACGCAGCTATATCAAGACACAGTATTCATCATGGCACAACTCCACTAGACTACGAAATTTTAATTTTTTGTTAAGCGGAGGGCCCGGGTTCGATTCCTGGCTCTGGTATTTTTCACGTAGTTGGTATAAAAACCAGCCTTGCACTCCAATTTATCTAAAATTAATTTTCAAAATTGATGAATAAAAAATTTCTAAACACTAATGATAGTTAAAAAATTTGAAATTTAAAACAAAGTAATTTAAGTAGAAGTTCAGATTGATTATTGCGATTAAAAATTTAAAATATCTTTAATATAAATCAATTTTAGAAAGTTGTTTAGTTAAAAAAAAATATATATATTTTTAGAAATAATTAATAAAAGCTAAATATTCGTAATTTGCAATGAAATAGAAAAGTTCCATTTTCATTTTTAACACGTTTAAAGAACATGTCTCTGTTATATAAAAATATTTTGAGTATTTTTTATAACAAAAATATAAAGAACCTATGACTAATAGTTTAGAGAAAAGTTATTGTAGATCTTAATTTTTGACAATCCCAAAACAATAGCCATCAGAATTTAATTTATATTAATAATGTATATTATATAAATACATACATATTGTTTTACAGGAAGAAACAAAACCGAAAAGCAATGCGGTTCGTGCAGATTATTAAAACATTCCAACTGTTGCATCATTTACCCGTTGCATCATTTAACCTTCGATGTACTTTGCTTACGGGAACATACAACGGACAGATAGAAAGACAGAGAAATAGACTTTTTAAGTTCATAATTACTTTTTTAGCACAAACATTTTAAAAACAATTAAAACAAACCGAAATGCAATTCCAACAATTTTAAATTGTATTTTTTAATGTATCTAAATATTTCAGTTCAATGTAGCACTGTAAATATTAACACTAAACATATTCTATTTTTCATAAATCCTTTTTTTAGCATATTAACGATAAATGTCAGTATCCTTATCATTTAGGTAGTACAAAATTATTGTAACATCACTTAAAAAAGCCACTCATAAAACGAAAGGCATTGGTACTTCTTTCGGTGCTTTTGTACACAGACCAGTTATGCTATTTATACTATTTTAAATAGGGAACATGTTCCATAATGAACTTGAATAATATGCATCACTTTGACATTCTGGAGATATTTGTGGACGTTATGAAGCGTACAGACGGACATTTAGACAAGTGAACAGTCAGACAGACAGAAAGATAAAATAATTCAATTTGTAATCACTCTCAAACATTGTTAGAAAGTGTTAAAAATAATTAATAAACACGAAAATACAATTGCAGAAATTTTCAATTTTAAACCATAATGTATCTGAATCTTTTTCTGTGACCTAATAACTCTTAATTATAATCATATGATATTCTATAGAAACATTTATTTTGTGCAGATAAATAATAATTGCCAATTTCATTATGATTTGTGCAAAATAATATTATAAAAATACAGTTTATAAAAATACCTCTCATATAACGCGTTTCTATGGAATTCTTTCGGGTGTCCCTGTACACAAATCAGAGGTGGCATCTACCTCATTTTCAATAGGGAACATTCCATAGTAAACTTGAATAACATATATCAATTTAAAGAAGTTCCATAAATATTTATTGAACTTAGAGTACGGACAGACGGACAAACACACGACATACAGACAGGCAAACTAAAACAATAAACACTTTTCAACTTTGTGTTAAAAATGAATAGAGAAAAATTTAAAAAGGGGACGTAGATTAATTTGTTAAAGTTCGAGCTAGTAAGTTTAGCAGTTGTGAAAATGAGTTGAAAATGTACGAAATTGAAAGTCTACGTATTGCCGAGTTTCATGCAAATAAATTAAAAATTACATATTTTTACAAAGACTTTAAAAATAAACTTTTTTTTTTTTTTTTTTTTTTTTTTGTAATAAATAATGATAAAGCGTAGCAGTTTTCTTTATAAAAATGTACATTTCTCATTGACTGACTTCTAAGAAAAGACGTCATTTTTAAAACGGAAACACTTCATTTCGGAGATTTTCTGAAAGCGACACCATTCTAACATATTATAAAAACTATTTTGATTTTAATTATATCAATACATTTCGTCATTGTGATGTATTCACATTAAAATCATTAAAACGCACGCATGAAACTTTGAGAAGAGCACAATTTAAAAACTTTTTCATTTATAATCTCTACTTAGAGAGAATCTATACATTAGAAGTAGCCTACTTAAATTTTTAATTTCTAAGCCACCAATAAAAATAATATATATATATATTTGTAGATTAATTTTATGCTCTACAATTACATTTATGCATTAGAATATAAATGGCACAAAGTTTAAAGAAATAATTATTGTCAAAAGTTCATTTTTATGTTTATAATAGGGCCAAGAGCAAATTAACAATATTTCAATGAAGACAAATTGTTACTCTCTTTTCATTAGTAACCTGCGTGTGTATGTGTGTGTTATTAAGGATATTGAAAGGTCTAAAACTGTTCTAAATAATTTCGTAAATTTAAATGATAATTACGGCAAGCAAAAGAAACACCAGATGTAGGCCTAAATCTTTACTATCCAGAAGTGAAAAAACTGTTTTGCGAATTACTTGTACAATAAATTGTTTGAGTATGGATATCATTAAGAAAAAGGAATCAATTTTATAGAAAAACTATTTTTAACACTTTTGAAAGGCAATTTGTAGTATGCAGAGAAACTTCTTAAATCCCCAAAATTACAGTCAAAAAATTGAATGTTTGTCATTCGCTGAAAATGTAATGACGTGAAGGTGAAATGCTAAATTTCCCCTTAATACAAAAAAATTTGCAGACTTCCTTTGACCGATGCATTGCTATGATTGGCCATTAGTTATTGCTCTGGTTGTGCCCTCTTTCGGTCATTACAAACGTAAATATGCATAAAAACTTTTTTTTTTTTTGTAAATAATTGCATAATTGTTTTAGAATTATAAAAATATGCATACAATGTTGCTCCCTGAAAACATTTTTTTAATTTTGAGTTTAAAAAAATATTTTAAATATGTTGGTGTACTACTTTGGGAATTTACCGATGAGTTAATTTTTATAAAACATGTTTATGTTTGAATACTAAATTTTTGCCTTAAATTTCAGCATTCGAACACAGAAAAAAGGCTTCTTAAAAACACTCTTCAAAAATTCTTAGGATACTGTGCAGTCAACGAAAAATTTTCTTTTATCAATTGACATCATTTCTACTAATTATCTGCAAAAATTAACACTCCGGGATATCCAACGCTCGACTGCCGCGTTACTAACATGGCGCTCTAACCACCTGAGCCTCGGAGAGACAAATAAAGAAGCTTATATTTACCTTAAAATGGAGACGCATTTTTTATTAGATTGCGATTCACAAACATACCGTAGTAAATGACAGTAAGTACATAAGAATTTGGGGAAAAGGTTCTTGACGATTGTCTATCGCCAGATTAAGGGGACTTGGCACTTTTGACGGCACGACTGAAGAGGGTTTCATTTAAAAGCTTATATTTCCAGTTAATGTTAAAAAACTGAACTATATAGGGTTTGTTGAATAAAATATATATTCAGGCAACAATTCTTATGGATTTTGATAAATTTTTTGTAGATTTCAAATCTGCAAAAAATATATCAAGAAGCACAAAAATTGTTGCCTGTTGAAGAATCACAATAGATAAAAACCTAAACTGGCAGGCACATATACAAGACCTAAAGATAAAAACTTCTAAAATTTTCCACAATTCAGCAAAAATGGCAGGGAAGAGGTGGGGTATATCCACCTTCTTCCTAAAAACCTGGTATAAAATAGTAGAAGAAAAGATCCTAACCTACGGCGCTGGCATTTGGGGAGCAACCTCACCAAAGCAGCGTCAAATAAACTTAACTCAATACAAAGAATGTTTTTGGTCCAAATTTATAGAGGTTACAAAACAATCTCTACTGATGCACTCACAGTCATCACTGGTATTCCACATGCTCACCTCCAATTAAAATACAACTTTAACAAAACTAACGTCCTGCAATTAAATAATTCCATTCTTACAGACACTCTCTTCCCTAATATTCATGTCCAACAGCTTTCTAACATCTGGCAAATACACCCAGCACAGGATGCTGCTTCCCTTTTCATAAATTGTGCAGAAAACAGCTTCTCCCCGTCTGCTCAACTGGCGATCTACACTGATAGCTCCAAAACCGACCATGGAGTGACAGCTGCGCTCTGCGTTTTAAACAATAACAAAGTTCTCCATCAGTGGGCAAGCAGGCTCTCAGACCACAATTCGGTCTTTCAGGCTGAGCTCTTTGCCATCCTGAAGGCAGTTGAGCGGTCAGAAAAAAACTCTCCAGAATACAATCAAATTTCAATCTTCAGTGACAGCCACTCGAGCCTGCAGGCCATAGCTCGCCACAAGATCAGACCCCCACAAGTACTTGAAATAAAAATAAAGCTCTCAAAATTTAAACTTAAAATCTCCCTGGCACACGTTTCTGCCCAAAAGGGGGTCGTCGGAAATGAGCTAGCAGACACTCTTGCAAAATCAGCAATAGAATCTAGTGACATAGCCTATTCACTCCCAGCTCCCCCTTCCTACATAAAATATCACCTAAATCAAAAACTTATTAACGACTGGCAGGATCTCTGGAGTGTGTCTCCAAAAGGGACATACACTCACGAGCTAATACCAAATGTCTCACTCAATATTTGGAACCTCTCCCCGGAAATCTCTGCTTTTCTGTCAAGCCATGGCCCCTTTCCCAAATGCCTTCACAGATTTCATTGCCGACGATCACCCTTATGCTCATGCGGCGAGGAGGGGACTGCACAGCATTACTACTTTCACTGTCAACTTACAATACCTAACCATTTAAGGAACCTTAACCTGAGACCAGCAACTTGGCTGAACAATGTAATAACTAGAAAGCTCCTACGGCTTAATATAAAGCGCATCTATGCCTTCCTTCAAGATTTATCAAACTCAACAAACTAAATTCTTTCTCTATCTTTCCTTAACTTTTCCTCTTCTCCTACATGGCGAATACTGGTCATGTCTGATGCTACAGCATTCCACGGAAGTGCTCTCGGGAAGCAATCATCCAGCGCATGATGTTGCTATTAACCAACATTGTTCATAGGGTGTTTGGGCTTGGTATAAAGACTGCGTGAACTTTGTATAAAGACTGTGTGAAATTTGTACATTACCTGTATGAAGTTTGTAACTAGACTACCACTCGGCTCCGGTCCTCTTCACTTTCATGCAACTTTGTCGCAGGAGAGCTCTGCTCTGGCGAACTTTGTAATTTTTTTTTTGTTTGTTTGTTTGCTTATGCAATAAACAACGGGGGAGGCTTAACCTTTGGAGTCGGGCTCTTTTGAATCTCCACAGCGGCTTTGGAGCCCCTCTCTAAAGGTTAAAAACGCTCAAAACCACTGCATAGTGGTGAGCGGGCCTCTATCCGTCTTAGAATCTTAGAATCTTAGAATCTAGTTCAGCTTATAAATATAAAAGTCAAGTATAAGCTTTTATTAAAATCTACTTCTATCATACCGTCAAAGGTGCCAAGTCCCATAAAATTTATTTGATTGCAAAAAATGGACTTTCCAATAAGATATTGTACAGATTGATAAAATTCGAATAGCAAAATTCGGGTTTCAGAACAAAAACATTCAAGTTTAAATTGGCCATTTAAAAGTCTAGACCTCAATCCTATTGAGCATCTATGGGGTGATTTTACTTAACGCGTGTATTGACATGAAAGTCAGTATTCAGCGACCTTTAAATTAAGATCTACAATTCAGATGAATGGTTTAAAGTGAAACAATGTTGTTCCAGATACTTATTATATCCAAGAAAAGAAAAAGACATTCGAGCTGATTAAGAATAAAATTGAAAAAACAATGTGTAATTATTTATTTTCTATGTCGTTAGAATGGAATTCTGTTTGTTTGCCTTACAGATTTCATACAGATTGAAATGAGATAATTTTTAATTTTACTGAAAGTTAACAATATGAAATATCTACCGGGTGATCCAAAAGTCAGGACAAACTTTAAAAATGAATAATTCGAAAACGAATCAAGATACAAAGGTACGGTTTGCACCAAACGGATGAAAAAGAAGCCAGTTTTTGTGTGACAAAGAAATAAAAAATAGTTCTGTTGGCGACCAACAGATGGCGCTGTCGTATTCCTGATGTAGGATTATGCAAAGCAACAAATGATATAAAAAGGAGCAACTGCAGCAGGTAATGGTAGTCGAAGCTTATATGCATCGAAATATCGCATTCTCAGTCGCTACTAATCACGTATTGCCTCCAAGATCTCCCGATCTGACACCCTGTGACTTTTGGCTGTGGTGATTCTTGGAAGTCAAAAGTGTACCGTGACCAACCGGCATCACTAGCAGCACTGACAGATGCCATCCGCCAAAATGTGTCTCCCATAACGCAAGAAATGCTACTAAATGCTGTGAACGATGTGGTGAAACATCTCACAGCTGTGATGGACAGTGAGAATGATGGACAGTGAGCATTTACTGTAGTAGTACTAATTAACTGTAATTAGGCTGACTTGTAAGTTGTCAACAGTTTTTTTCATTTGTAATTCATCTTTTGGTGAAATAAAACACTATAGCGCCATCTGTTGTTCGCCAACAGAACTAATTTCTTTTCTTTGCCACACAAAACCCGGTTTCTTTTTCATCCGTTTGGTGCAAACCGTATCTTTGTATCTTGATTCGTTTTCGAATTATTCATTTTTAAAGTTTGTCCTGACTTTTGGATCACCCGGTATATAAATTATTATTTTGTCGCTTTAATTTCTTGTTAATACTTTATACCAAGCGTTAGAATTCAGTTAGTAAACTTAATTTTTACACACAGTGTAGCCATGTTTTTGAAATTATGCATAACAATATGAAGTATATGATGTTTTTTTTTTTTATTTATTTTTTTTTTTCTAGAATAGTTTTAAAGCTTCTGTACTTTCTGTACTGTGGATTTGTATTTAAAAAAAAAAAAAAAAAAAAACAGAAAGGGCGTGTATTAATTAGGATATAAATCATTCACATTTTATACACTCTTACCTAAAATATTTAAACAGTCATAAATCACAGATATTATCTTAAATATTTTATCTTAAATCAATTTAATAAAATATTTTTTAATATCTTAACATGTCACATTGCACATTTAATTCGTTACAAATGTCGGTTTCCATTACTAAAGACATGAAACAATGTTTAAGTAACATATACCATGAAAACTTCTGTAGATTATTATTTTCTAAACAATTAAAAAGAAATACATAATTTTGTTACCTATTTAAAAAAAATGCTTTAATAATATCTTAAAATATTTATAATTTAATATTTTAATACCCTTATTTGAATTTGGTTTAGAAATATTGACAAGTTTGAAGGCGTATTTATTATTCTTTAGAGAAATTGTACGAGTATATATATATTAAAATCTAATTCATAAAAAGTGAAAAAGAAAATAGAAATCGCTGAGAACAGTTTTATAAAAATAAAAATAATACGCAAAAAAATTAATTTAATAATTTAAACTTTAGTTAAACTTTGTGTTTACTTGGTTTTCGTTTCAAATTAATTGCTTCAAATTTTGTTAACTATGAAACAGTATTTGATACTATACATTTTTAAATAACGAAAAATTCGTAATTTTTATTTTGAACAGACTTTGTTAAATCATTTTGCATCGTAAGTAAAACTGTTCTAATATTTTAAAGATTAATGTATAAAAAAAAATTATTTTTTGTGTCTGTTTTTTTCACACTACAATAATAATGAATGAGAAGTATTATTAATGATCTCTAAAAAGACGTTTAATTGGAATCGTACCAGTTTATTCATAGAAAAAATATAATTAAAAAGAAAAAGTCGCAGTATTTTCTTTTTAATTAAAATTCCAAAACATCTTCTGAAACGTACCAATTTTTTTTTTTTTAAGTCAGATATAATGTATTAATATTCTATAGAAAGCAAAAATCCAAAATATGAAACTTTTTTTTTAAGTAATTCTGATAGTAACTTTAAAAAAAAAAAAAAAAAAAAAAAAAAAAAATGCATAATTTAAATACAAAACTAGCATGTTGAGGCCATTTCCAAACTTTCCTCTATATAATTCTATAAAACACCTTCTATCGATTAACATGAACAAAATTTAATCAACATAGCGTATCACAAAAATATTTTAAATATACAATTTAGTTCAATTTTAACCAATAGAATAGGAGATATATCTAATTAGAAAATCACAAAAAATAGTTAGTAGAGCAGATCCTTCTATCCTTCAATATTTACCCAAATTGAATAACCATACATTTTCATAAGATTAATTTTATATATATATGTAGTCCAGCGAAATTTTAAATCATAGATGCTGATATAGCGTTTGCGTACTTGGGAAAAATTATAGCATAGCAAAGGTACCTATTGGCCAAAATACACCTGAATAAATAAGTAATGTTTTTCATAATGGCCCCCTGACATATCACGTTGCATACACATACACATCGAGCATTATATGCCAAACCCTAATCAGCAATAATATATGTCTAGATCTAACAAAGTATAAAGTTCTTTAGAATTCCGTCGATTTTTTTGGAAAATATAATGACAAAAAGTTGGCTTTAGACACACAAGATATACAGACACACAAACAGAGAGAGAAAGAAAGAGGCAAGCATGAAGACTGACATTTTCCAAAAATGTTCAATATTATTCAAGACATCCCAAAACGTATAAATCTATTGAAGACGGATTATAAACAATTTTTATGAATCCAATACTTTCTTAATTATGTATATAGAATAAATTGAAAATAGATACTAGTGTGCTGTGGTTATCGCAAAATTTTCAATACATCATTCAGCATAACAGTATGAACAACTGATAATAATGAATAAAAGTTTTATCCTGGTTTCCCACAACTATTATTTTACATATGAAGTTTACTGCTAATTTAACCAACAGGTGCTGAAATGAAGGCATGCGGATTTATTATTATTTATTTATTTATTTATTTTTTATAGTTTTAAAACAAATGTTTATATCTCCATTATTTAATATGTTTTCGTCACATAAATTCATCCGCAAATTTCAGTGGGTTTATATTAACATATCAGAAATTTACAGATCATTTCGTTTACTTTATATATATATTTATAATTAGTATGTCAAGCGGAACATAGAATATAATTTTCCATTATATTTATATTTTAAAAATTAGTATGAAATAGTTTCAAAATATAATTAAAATACACAAAGACTTAAAAGTAAAGGCATGCAATCAATAATTTCCTTTACCATAGTTGTAAAAACTATTGTTTTTCAATAAATATATTGTGAAAACGAAAGCAAATAAATAAAGACCTAAACTGTGATGCAATATTTTATGCTGACGTTATTGGCCATTTTACACTTGCCCGAAAATCTCCACATACTGAATGTAGCACTTAACACATAACATCAATTTTCTACTTATATACATATATGAAAACTTTTTTTTATATAAAGCACTTAATTTTCTTTTTCTTTTTCTTTTTTTTCCCCCCTCAACGGTAGCTATGGAGTTTTCTTTTTTCACCTTTCTAAAATTAATTAAATACTACTAGATCACGTCAGTAGCCTAATTTGAGATTACTACGTGAAATTAATATTTCAATTTATTGAGCCAATGTTAGACTATAATACTGTCGCTGACATTCAGGGTAATTTTCTGCAATCAAAGGCATCTAAGTGATTGTTTGAAAACTAAGCAATCCAAATTATTAAGTGTTTAAAAAGCAAGGTATCTAAATTTCTAAGAGTTTACCATAGTAAATATTTAAAACATTGTAGCATTACATCCCATTTAGTCAAATACGCTACAATTATAAAAAAAAGAAAAAAGAAAAAAAAAAAAAAAAGAAAAGAAAAAAGAAAAAAAAATCAAATCGTTTATTGAAGTGACTCAATTTGAAAAAAAAAAAATCACGCAACAAAAAAAAAAAATATATATATATAGAAAACTTATAGAAGCCATCATATAATAGATCTGTGATATTTGTAATTTTTTGTGCACTAAAAGTATTGATAAACTGCATTGGATTGATTCCTGCTTGGCAAAATGCCAAGACGATTCCACTCACGCGCTAGGAGATACAGCAGAGAAAGAGAGAGGGGGGATTTTTCTATTATTCTTGCTTTGTCTGCTATGTGTAGAATCATTGATACTCCTGCTTTATTTTCTTTTATTTCTTTCTGTATAACATTTTGTTTATATTGGACCTGGTACGAGTACACCTGGTACGAGTTCTCGGATTAAACTTCTCCGTAGGGAATCGAAGCTTATTGTACATAATGTCATTAAGTTTTGCGATAAAGAAGCTTTAGAAGGAGAAGTTATTCTTTCACTTTCCCAATCAGTGAAACGTACGAGTGAAGTAACTAATATATCAGAAGCCACGATTTAAGAATACGTAGAGTATCATAAGAAGAAGACAATCTCAAGTTTGTATTACCGAAAAAGCAGCAAAAGAAAAGTACCATCGAAAATATTTCTCTAGATAATTTTGATTGCGATGTTATTTGAAGAACAAAACATGAGTTTTACGCAGTAAATAAGATCGTACCTACAATTCTCAAATTAATTCCTGTACTGAAAGAAAAGATAAATTTTAAATATCAAAGAGAAACTCTGAGAAGAATTCTTCATTAAATAGGATTTTACGTTAAAAAGACATAAAATAAACGAAATAACTATTAGAACACAGCGATATCATTTTAGCTCGAATGCAATTCTTGAGAAATATGAAACGCTACAGAGAGGAGAAAAAGCCAATTATATATTTAGACGAAACTTGGATCAATAGTAATCTTAACTTATGGAACGTATTGGCAATCGGATGATATGTTTGGTATTATAGAAACTGGTAATGCACCAAATCGAATCATAGTTTTATGTGCAAGTGGGGAAATGGAATTCATACGAAACTCAAAAACTTATTGTATAAAACCAATTTAGCAACAGGAGACTATCACGTCTAAATGAACTCCAAAATATTTGAAAAATGAACTGATGAAAAACTCACACCTAATCTCCCACAAAATGCAGTAGTTGTCATAGACAACGCACGATATCATTTTATACAATTAAATAAATTTCCAAATTCATCGAATAGAAAGGATGAAATTGTAAATTGGCATTCAACTAATAATATTCCTTATTCAAATGATTTGAGAATAATTGAATTACTAGAATTAGTCAAAAGGAATCAACCTGCAAGAAAATTTCATGAATTTGACTCTCTGCTCCAACAATGTGTATTGATACAGCATTGATACTCCCGCCCTATCATTGTGATATTAAGAACTATATCCCTATCATTGTGAAATTAAGAACTATATCCGGAGTCAAAATATGACGGGGGATATTAGTCTTTCAAAAATACTGACTATTTCGAATGAAGCTATTGAAAGTTTGACTATTGAACATTGGAAAAAATATTGTTCGCGTATTGATTCATTAGAAAAGATTTATTGGGAAAGGAAGGGATAATTGAAGATTTATGCGAACCTCTGCAAATAGCGGTATCGGAAACTGACGATTTTGACGTTCTATTTGAAGGATTTTAATTGTTTCTTCAAGAATTATGATAATAAATATCAAAATGAAATTAAGTGTTAAATATTTAAAGCAGCAACATCCAATTTTAAATAGGGTCATTTTTATAAAACATTCTATACTTTTTTACTTTCTTCTATATGTAATATAGAGAAAGTATTGGATTCGCGAAAATTTTCGACCTCCGTTTTTTGACGGATCCACACGTTTTGGGATGTCCTGAACACGAATTGATAGTTTTTAAAAAATGTCTGTCTGTCTGTCTGTGTGCCTGTCTGTGGTTTCTTGTTTCACAGTATCTCACGAACCAATGAATGAAATTCAACCGAATTTAGTATATAGTTGGAACCTGGCGGGATATTGTGCTGATTAGATTTGGGGATCAATCGTCCAGCAGGTGGCGCTGTGATCGCATTTTATGTAAACTTTTAACATGGCAGTATAAGACAAAATTTCGTATTTTTCACAGTATCTCACGAACCAATGAATGAAATTCAATCAAACTTGGTATGTAGTTGGAAACTGACAGGACATGGTGCTGATTAGATTTGGGGATCAATCGCCCAGCAGGTGGCGCTGTGATCGCAAAATTTCGTATTTTTCACCGTATCTCACGAACCAATGAATGAAATTCAACCAACTTGGTATATAGTTGGACCCTGACATGGAATGGTGCTGATTAGATTTTGGGATCAATCGCCCAGCAGATGGCGCTGTGATCGCATTTTATGTAAACTTTTAACATATGGCAGTATAGGACAAAATTTCGTATAAAAGTACATAATGAGCGTTATTTTAAACTTGTGATTGTAAAATTAATATGAATTATTGATAATAGTAGTATTTAACTAAGAAAAAAATTTTGAGCATGGGGGGCATCGCCTTCCCCCTCGGGGGAATGTCCCCCTCCCGGGGGAGTAAATTTTCACAATGGTTATCTTTCGAAAGATCTCGTTGATAATAGTAGTAGTTAACTAGGAAAAAATTTTTGTGCATGTGGGGGCATCGGTTCCCCCCCACTGGATCCCCCCCCCGAGGTGCAAAGTTTCAAGATGGGTACATTTCGAAAGGTCTCGTCAATACCTTTAAAACGAATGGTTGAACCATAAATCTGTGATAATTTAAAACAAAGTTATCGATTTTTGTTTACTTTTAACGAAAAAAAAAAAACTGAAAAAAAATCGTTTTTTTTTTTTTTTTTTTTACGAAATTCAACCAAACTTGCTATTTAGTTGGTCCCCGACATAAACTGGTGCTGATTACATTTGGGGATCAATCGCTCAACAGGTGGCGCTGTGATCTCATGTTTTCTAAATTTTTAACATAGCAGTATAGGACAAAATTTCGTATAAATGTACATAATGAGAGTTATTTTTGACTTGTGATTGTAAAATTAATATGATTTATTGATAATAGTAATAGTTAACAAGGAAAAAATTTCTGTGCATGTAGGGGCATCGCTTCCCTCCCTGGGGGGGGGGGGGTAAATTTTGAAGATGGGTATCTTTCGAAAGATCTTGTGAATACCTTTAAAATGAATGGTTGAACTATAAATCTGTGATAATTTAAAACAAAGTTATCGACTTTTTTTACTTTTAACAAAAAAAAAAAAAAAATCGTTTTTTTTTTTTTTCATATGATTGAATATGTATTACTTTTAACAACAACAAAAAAAATTGCAATTTTTTTTTTTAATTATTATTATTACTGATTGTTTAATATTGTTACTGAATGATTTGTATAGGAAATTTGACTGAATGATTTGTATACTGAATTTGTATAGGAAAATATAGAAGAAAGTCTTGTGGTGGCCACAACATACTAGTTTTATATTATTTTATATTCTACATCCTAATTTATTATCATACATTTTATTTCAAATGCTTCAATTAATTTTTGAATTTGATTTAATCATTTGTAAATAATAATTGACATAATCTTTACCATTTTATTATTATTATTATTAATTTCGATTCTTGTTTGTGTTTTTGTTTGTTTGTTTGTCCAATACAAACCTTGCAATCGATTTTCAACTAGCTTGTCGACTATCTAGACATCTGAAACTTTCAGAACAGCTCAGAATGCGGTGGCAATACATTTTTTAATACTTTTAGTCAACCTTTTTAGTTTCCTACTGCCATCGGCAGCGTTTACATGATTCGACAAAAAATTTATTTGACTAACTTCCCGACTAGCTAGACATTTGAAACTTTTCAGAATAGTTCAGAACACGGTGAAAATGCTATTTTTAAATACTTTTAGCCAACTTTTTCGAGTTCCTGCTGCCTTCGGTAGCGTTACCAGTACAAAGCTTGCAATCGATTTTTCACTAACTTCCCGGGTAGCTAGGCATTTGAAACTTTTATAATAGCTCAAAACACGATAGCAATTTTTTTTAATACTTTTATTCAATTGTTCCGGGTTCCCACTGCCTTCAGTAGCGTTTATGTGATTTAACAGAAAATTTAAAAACATGTTATATAAAAAGTTCTTTTTATCTTGTAATTATTATATTTGTGTTTCATACTTCAAAAGATTCAAAATACTGATAAATCTTTTATTTTTATTTTTAATTGAGTAATATTTATATTGAAATTTAAAACTATCCCTTTAAAATATTATCAGCTTTTCTTTCTTTTAATTAATCGTAAAATAGTAATATAACCACATATTCAAGAATCAGTTCAAAGAAGGAAAAGAAACGCAATCAGTGAGTTTATAATTTTTTTCATACCCATAAACAAACACATTCCTAGATACTACGGGACAAGCCATTTTCAGCCATGCACAGATGATGCCAGGGATCTTTCTTCCGCGGTTTATCAGTATTTTTACTTAAAACAAACCGCTAAAAGTTTTCTAATGGAGTTGTGTCGATCAAATTCTCCATTTATCGGTACTTCTAAAAAATATCTTATCATTCAGAAGCTTGCAATTACAGAGCTTATCTTTACGACTTATATAATTACAAAAACGGCAAAGCAATTTTAGAACATATTGCTACAATTGCATTATTCCCTATCGTATCCAGGGCAAAATAAATTTATTCATATCTTCTACTGCTCCATCGACATCATTTTGCATGATCGGTCAACTGAAGTATTGTTATGAAAGCGAATTCTTCACTTAAACCATTTATGCTTTAAAAATATTAATAATCGCTTCCATTTATATTTAAAAAACATGAATAAATATTGATTGATATTATTAAGTTATAAACAGAGATATTACAAAGAATTTAAATTTTAATTGAAAGTCATACTTAAATATATTAAATCTTTTGTAAATGCTGTGTTTAAAGTCTTATCATATATAACACAAACGAAATTATTATTTAAAAAGCTAATATATAAAGGCATATGTCCTTTTACAAGTTATAAATTTTTAACAACAATTGGTTATTTTCCAGCGTCAAAGACACTAATACTGAAGAAAAATTAAGGATTTTCCCCAAAACCTTTAATTACGGCTTTTAAAGAAATCAATATATTGGGTCTCTTTTGTTATTATATTCAAGAAATAGGCTCTCACAATGAATCTAATGGATCGAAATGCTTTAATGTAATTAATTTCTGATTGCTTGACCATTTTATATTTATATTGGGTTATAAATTTTAAAAGCTATTAAAATGTAAAAAGAATTTTTCAAAACGTTCTTTTACTCTGCAAAAGTCCCACTTTCCGTTCCGATAACTTTTCCCATTAAATTTGACTTCAATTTTGCATTAAATTTGATTCTTGTATACAATTTTCTGAAGATTACTTTAATCGTTCTTCCTAAAATTTTTGTTTATTTTGTTTATTTTCTTAAAAACTACATCTGTATATTAAATAATAATAATAATAATAATAATAATAATCTAGCAATACTATATTAAATAGAATTTGTAGAAAAAAAGAATATTTAATAATTATATGATCATTAATTATCTGATAATTATCTGATCATAATTTACCTGATCATTATTATTATTATTATTATTATTTAATGAAATTTGCGATTTTTTATTGTCTAAAATTGTACACAGCTTTTTAAAAAGGACATATGTATATATAAAGGAAAATATATAAAGAAAAAAAAAAAAAAGAATACTTCAGGTAATTAAATAAAATTTACACGGTATCCTAATAAATAATGATATTTAATTCATTTTTGTATTTTTATCTATTACATATATATATATATGTACATTATTTTGTTCAAAACGGGGGTATATTATGATCTTATACACACTAAAAAAGGAATTAAAAATGCGAATACCATAGAGTGCTTTTAATATCTCTTTATATCATAATTTTCCCCATACCAAATAAAATAATCATGCCAAGTGGAAAACAATCTGGCTAGTACTTGCAGAATTTACAATTATTATAATTATTATTATTCTTTTTTTACTTTACTTTTTTTTTTATATCAAAGATAAAATTTTAAAAACCTTAAAGTGTGCCTCATTATTTTTAGTCATTCTAACATTTCGCAAAAAAGGAAAAATTTTTTTTGCCGGACAACAAGCTATAAAGAATCATTACTTGAGAATTAGACTGATATGGGTCTTTGTAGAGTATAAATTTCAGAAGACCAGTTCAATTTCATGAATTATGCTGAACTGATACAGGAGATTGTAAATAACTTTAATGATCTCACTTTATAACATTAGAGTATTTTTCAGCTTTTGAGAGCAGTAATTGCTGCCATAGAACTTTCCTAATGTTCGAACTTTAATCCGTATAGAATTCTCCCCTTCTTAATAGATGTATAAATGTTGAAGTTGATAAATAAAATTAGGTGAAATTTTTAAGTAAAAAGTTACAGAATATTTTTTCTAATAAAGATAAAAAGGTTTAGCTTTACATTGTGCTATTTTAATGTTCTTTGCTTGATATAATACATTTGATTTTAATCTGCTAAAATATATATCATCAGTTTCATACTAATTTATATTTTATGAGTTAAATATTTAGCATAGTAAATAACAAAAAAAAAATTCCGAACGCCAAATAAAACGTTTATTTTTAATGATGGTAAGAGAAAAAAATCTGGCATTACTCTACTTGAATTTTTGAACATTCAACATACAGAATTTTCCGTGGTTTTCACCAAAATTTGCTTAAATATGGGCTATGAACTTTAGAAAATCACTTCACGAAGGACAATACTCTCAGATCTAGGACCCTATTTCAGTTAATTGGCTTTAAACTTAATAATTAGTTACTAGTTTTTTAAACAAATCCGAATTTGAAAAAGCTTAGAAAATAAACATAAATGATAAATTACAATCTATATAAATAAAGAGAAGTATCTCTGTGTTTGTGTGTGTGTCTGTCTGCGTGTGTGTCAGTCTCCGCTCTAGTGCTCACACTACTGATCGCAGAGCTTCCAAATTTGGCATATAGGTACCTGGGACCCTTCAGGTGTGCACCTCATCGAGATTTTTTCGAATTTCGAATTTAAACTTTTTAAATTCATGTTTTTTTCGATTTTAAACATTGACTTTTATGTTTCATTTTTCATGAATTTATTCTTCGATTGTAATCGTCTGCGTATCTTAGCAACGGCTATTACGTAATTCATTTTTTATTTAACACATTCATTTGAAGGCGATTTTTTTTTCTTTTTTAACACTTTCCAACAAGGTTGCAAAGTGTTTATGACTTCGGTTTGTCTGTCTGTCTATCTGTCTGTCCGTCTGTCTGTCTGTCTGTCCGTCCGTCTGTCTGTATGTCTGTCCGTCTGTCTGTATGTCTGTCCGCCCGTCTGTCTGTTCGCGCTCTAACTCCCGTAAATATTTATGGAATTTCTTGAAACTGATATATGTTATTCAAGTTAACTATCGGACGGTCCCTATTGAAAATGGAGTTTATACCTCTACTGGTTTGTGTACAGGGACACCCGAAAGTATTTCAAAGCATTGTGTTCTATGAGGGTATTTCTACAAACCATATTTTTATACCTTTACTGTAGACATACCTTAATGAAATTGAAATATGTTATTCAAGATCACTATCGGACGCTCCCTATTTAAAATGGAGTTTATACCTCTGCTGGTTTGTGTACAGGGACACCTGAAAATATTTCAAAGCATTGTGTTCTATTAGAGGTATTTCTATAAGTCATATTTTCATACCTTTACTCTAGACTTTCTTAATGAAATTGAAATATGTTATTCAAGTTCACTATCGGACGTTCTTTATTGAAAATGGAATTCGTACCTCTACTGGTTTGTGTACAAGGACACCCGAAAGTATTTCAAAGCATTGTGTTCTATGAGAGGTATTTCAAAAAATCATATTTTAATACCTTCACTGAAGACACATCTTAATGAAATTGAAATATGTTATTCACTATTGGATGTTTCCAGCATAAAGTGGAGGGAATACCACCATCGGGTTATACACAGGGACCCTCAAAAGTATTCCAAAGCATTGCGTTCTATGAGAGACATTTCTAAAAATGAAATTTTAATAACTTTAGTTTCCACGAAATTTTAAGAAATTGAAATATGTTATTTATACTACGCACAAAAGAATGCTTTGGATACAATATAGCATGATTAGCATTATACTTACAGGGTGGCACAAAAATATCCAGTTAAATTAAGAGCTATTAATAAAAAATTGCTAGATATGTACTTTCGTTTACGTTAAGCGTTTTTAACACTTTCTAACATTTTGAACACTTTCCAACAAGGTTGAAAAGTATTTATGACTTCGGTCTATCTGTCTCTCTGTCTGTCCGCGCTCTATCTCCCGTAAATATTTATGGAATTTCTTGAAACTGATATATGTTATTCAAGTTCACTATCGGACGTTCCCTATTGAAAATGGAGTTTATACCTCTACTAGTTTGTGTACAGGGACACCCGAAAGTATTTCAAAGTATTGTGTTCTATGAGAGGTATTTCTATAAACCATATTTTCATACCTTTACTGTAGACATATCTAAAAGAAATTGAAATACGTTATTCAAGTTCGCTATTGGATGTTTTCTGTATAAAATGGAGGAATTACCACCATCGGTTTATGTACAGGGATACTCAAAAGTATTCCAAAGCATTGTGTTCTATGTGAGATATTTCTATAAATCAAATTTTAATAACTTTACTTTCCACAAAGTTTTTGGAAATTGAAATATGTTATTTATATGCACGAAAGAATGCTTTGCACAGAATATAGCATGATTAGCATTAGATTTACAGGGTGGCACAAAAATATCCAGTTACATTAAAAGCTATTAATAAACAATTGCTAGAATTGTACTTTCGTTTACGTTAAGCGTTTTTAACACTTTCTAACATTTTTTAAGTGTGAATATGATTTCAGTTTTGTGTATATGCCTGTCGTTCTGTCTGTCCGGCCTCTAACTCCCGTAAATATTTATGGAATTTCTTGAAACTGATATATGTTATTCAAGTTCACTATCAGACGTTCCCTATTGAAAATGGAGTTTATACCTCTACTAGTTTGTGTACAGGGACACCCGAAAGTATTTCAAAGCATTGTGTTCTATGAGAGGTATTTCTATAAACCATATTTTCATACCTTTACTGTAGACATATCTAAAAGAAATTGAAATATGTTATTCAGGTTCACTATTGGATGTTTCCTGTATAAAATGGAGGAAATACCACTACTGATTTATGCACAGGGACACTTAAAAGTATTCCAAAGCACTGCATTCTATGAGAGATACTTCTATAAATCAATTTTTAATATCTTTACTTTCCACGAAGTATTAGGAAATTGAAATATGTTATTTATATGCACAAAAAAAAGTTTTGCATAGAATACAGCATGATTAGCATTCCATTTACAGGGTGATACAAAAATATCCATTTATTTTAAGAGCTATTAATAAAAAATTGCTAGAGTTGTACTTTCTTTTATATTAAGCGTTTTTAACACTTTCTAACATTTTTAAGTGTGAATATGATTTCAGTTTGTGTATCTGTCCATCTGTCAGTCTGTCTTTCTGCCCGCGCTCTAACTCCTGTAAATATTTATTGAATTTATCGAAACTGATATATTTTATTTAAGTTCACTATCGGATGTTCCATATTCAAAATGGAGTGAATATCTCTTCTAGTTTGTGTACAGGGACACCCAAAAGCATTTGAAAGCATTGTGTTCGATGAGTGTTATTTTTATAAATATTATCCCTATAGAATCTTCCTCATTTAAAATGACATTAATAGGTCCTGTATATCTAGTTTGTTTATAGGTACAACAACAACAATAACAAAAAAGCCACTGCATTACGTTTTAGGACAGAATTTTTTGAAAGTTATATTTAAAAATCTTTCTACTGTAAAAATCATAAAAATATTGAAATTTATTGTGAATAATCTAAAATAATGTTTTGTATAGAATATGATATGATTAACTCTCTGATTTACAGGGCTACACTAAAATATTCAGAGAGATCAAAAGCTGGAATTATAATCTAATGTCTGCATTTTCTTTTGCGTTAAGCCTTTTTAACTCTTTCCAAAATGCCTAAGAGTAATTTTAAAAGATATTAGTCTATCAGTATATTTTTCAGTCATTCTGCCTGTTGTGTGATAACGTAGGCAAAGAATATTAAAAGTTATTCGATACAACAATTTCGTACAGTTGGAAAGTGTTACTAATCAATGCGCACTGCATGATTTTTCTTTCTTGTTTAATTATTATTACATTTATTGAAAATCAAATGGTAATGCAATAGAAATAAATTGTTACGTTTAAGTATAAATTTTATAATATAGCAACTTTTTATTTTTCATTTTTTTAATTCCTTTAAAAGATAAATCTTTTTTTTATTATTTTTATTTATAACATTTATTGTGTGAAAAAAATGGTAGTTTATAGTAGAAGGATTAAACTGATTAAAATTCGTTTGTTTTTCATGTATTTAATTCCTTTTAAAAGAAAATCTACTTATTTTATTTTATTTTATTGCACGTGTCGGAATCAAATCGTAATATAGTGTAAGTAACGGGGGCTATAAAACACATGGTTCAAAAACTAAAATATATAATTGATGCTGAAATACAGTCATCTTTAAAATCATAGTTTTTAAATAACAGAAAATCCACAAGTCGTCGATAAATACCCAGATTGAAGTGCCTGGGAAAAACCTTTTTGTAGACAGTGGGAAACTGGACCCGATGCAGTACGGGCAGAAAAAAGTGCCGCCTTAGGCTACGGGTACCCGAAGAAGTGAGATCTAAATCGAATTCAGTTTTTTTTTTTTTTTTTTTTTTTTTTTGTAATGTGATGTAAAAAAATAAATACTGATCCAATTCTTTTGAAAATTCATTTAAATATAGTGACCAGCGAAGCGGGCATAGCCTGCTAGTAATAGAATATTTGGGTTCTAAAAGTTCATGTATTTGCAAAATGGATCCTCATATATCCGAATTCTTTTGTGCGATTTTGTAAAAAACTATAAGTTGTATGAATGGAATTACCATCAACAACTTTCATGTACCAAAATTCTGTACCATATAACAGTTTCATTCCATTTTAATATGTTCTGTGTATCTTAGAGGCATTTAATTTTTCTATAGACACAGTAAAAGAAAACTAGCATATATAATCTTTTCTGTTTAAAATAATTTAACATAACTACAACGAACTCCAAATAACTGGAAAACCGTAAATGTAAATTAACAGGAATTTCATTTATATTACATTAAAAGAACAATAAGTTCTATACTCATAAAACATATATAGTTTCAGTGATGATGAACTATAATGTGATTACTGAATTTGGTCTTAACCGAATGCAGAATATACAAGCAAAATCACTTCAAATAATTTTAGTCCTCTCAAGCTATAATATACTAGAAGTCTTCTTTGCGTCCCTGTAAAAGAACTATATAGCTCATACTAATGAATATCTATACAATTTCTGTGAAGGAAACATTCAAAATACATAAAATTTCAGGACATTTGAATGCAGCGTTTAGACCTGAAGGGTTCCCTAAAAATAGAATATGTTTAATTTAAGATACTTGCAATTGTATTAATACACTAAATATTTATGATTTTATGATTACAGTGATTTTCTCACATAGTAAACCATCTTAAATTAAAAAACTTCAAATTCTAAAGACGACACATTTTATAATTGATGCTTTGTAAAACAAATATTGTCTAACAGATCTAGTGCATATGATTTATTTTGTATTGTAAAATGCATTTATGTATGAAATCTCTTTTTGTTTTTTTCTTATACTATCCGCCATTCGTCAAATATTTTGCATATTTAAAGTCATGTTTTATCATATAAAACACAAGAATGCAAACCTGTATACTTTTGAGCAAATAGTTACTAAGTTTTATTGAAAGAAAAAGGGGGTAAACAAAAATATTAGTTACTAGCAGTCTTTGCCCACTTCGCTGGTCAGTATATTTAAAGGAAATTCTTTTCTGTATCGCTTTATTATAAAAAATTAAAAAGAAAATCCATTGAAATTGCTCAAACAATTGCTTGGCTTGCTCATCCACAGAAACTCGAAGGCGGGTCCCTGATGCCTGAGACAATGTCATACCTGTGGGCTTAAATTTTTATGCTTAATAAAGAGCATATAACAGTTTCGAAACAGATAGTATCGAAAAACTTGAAGTAGACCTTTTATATTTGAATTTTAATTACATATGAACAACACTATACGTACTTAATATTTAGTTTCACGTTATTACCTATATTTATTAGATTTTTCCGGTCAACCATAATATGACAGCAATTTGACGTCAAATATAATTTTACAATATGCTATGAGTGCTATGTTTGTTGTATGAGACAAAACATTTTGTGTTTATATGTATTTCATAGTTAGTTAATAGTGGTTGATATATAGAAAATAAATATATAAATAAATAAATATGTAACCAGATAGTGATACAGACTTATGTGTCCCCCCATGTCCCCAAGGGGGTAAGAGGGATTTCGCAAAATACCCTTACAATGAGTATTGGATACTCGTAAATAAACCGCACACTAAAATTTGTGATCTCAGCTCCTATAGATTTTCATGGACGAATTTGCCCCATAGTAACTCTCCTGCCTCCACCAAAATCGAAAATCGCAAAAAAATAATAATGAGTTTTCGGAAATATCCTCACGAAGACACTTGACGGTTTTTTATATGTTTGTGCTATTATTGGTCGAGTTCCGCTCGAAAATCCGTATTTTGCTAAATTTACCTTCGAAAACCGTTTCCCCCTCCCCTTTCCCCTTAAAAATCTAAAATTCCAAAATCGTAGAAAATAGTTTTTTTTTGTACTCAAGTCTGGTGTTTCCACCTGCAATTTCTTCACCGTGAAGTAATTTGGAGCCGAGTTATGCTTATAAAGGTGTTTGTGCCTTCTGCCCCCAATGGGGGGGGAGTATTTTGCAAAATTCCGTCTTAGTGGGGGTCAGGCTCATAAAACCAACCTGGTCACCAAAATTTGTGACACTATTTCCAATAGAATCGTCATGGCAGTGTACAGTCAGTGAATCAGTGAGTTTACTCTTTTATATATACTGATTTGTTTATATTATTTATGGACTACTTTGCTTAAGGTGGCTGTCATAAAAATAGAGTCCTTGGCGAAAAATGTCCTATCTACTTCAGCATTAAATTAAAAAATATATCCAGGTTTATCAAAAAATAAAGCTCTTTAATATAAAACTGAATTAGCTTTCATTTTATTATTATTTAAGTTTGATAATGACGTCATTTTGTCATGTGCCTAAGCAAATGTAATTCAAGTTTTAAAATGTAATATTTATTTATTTATTTATTTATTTTATTATTTGCGTGAAAATATATTTTATTATATGTCGAAAAATAAATTAACTCGTAAACTTCTTTGGCAACAATTAAAAATTGAAATAAATTATTTTAAAATTTTATTATAGAAGAAATATCTATATTATATAGAAGATGTAACATAGATAATGTTTTGCTTCCTCCCCCTCCCCTTGGGGACTAAATTTCTAAAATTCGAAAAATCGATTTTTAGGTATTTGTGTTAGTTATATTTTAAAGCAAAAGTTTACGGATATCTGTTTTTTTTTTTTTTTTTTGAGATATAATGGTCTTCGTAAAATCGCATTTTGCCCTCTGTTTCCCCTTATTGGCCGAATTCCTAAAATTCCAGAAATTGGTTTTTAGGTTTTTATGTTAGCTATATTTTAAAGTAAAAATTTTACTGATATTTGCTTTTTTTTTCTTTGAGATATAAAGGTTTTTTTGCGAAATCACTTTTTGCTCATGTGGAATCACATTTTGCCACGCACCCCTTCGTGTGGACCGAATTTCCAAAATTCCAGAAATTGATTTTTAGGTATTTGTGTTAGCTATATTTTAAAGCAAACATTTTACGGATGTCTGTTTTTTTTTTTTTTTTTTTTGTTTGTTTGTTTTGTTTGTTTTGTTTGTTTAATTGTTTGTTTGAGATAGTAAGGATTTTGTGAAATCACGTTTTGCCTTCCCTCCCCCCCTGGTGGTTGGGGATTTTGGAAAATAGCTTCTTACTGCATGTCTACGTAATAAAAGGAACATTGCCATAAAATTTCATGCTTCTAGGTCCAGGGGTTTGTGCTGGGCGATAATGAATAACTCACTTACTCACTCAGGACAAACGATTATATATATATATATATATATATATATATAATATAAAACTCACAGAATAATTTGTCCTTGATCATATTTTATACAAGCTGAATTATAATGAACAAACATTTAATGTAATAATATAAAATTTTTGTTGCAGATTATTAAAAAAAAAAGTTTAATATTAACGATTAAAAATTATAAATATGCATACCCACAATTACATAAATTAAAATAAATATTCCTAGAGTTGCGCAAATAATACATTAAAATTATACTAAAACTACTCGATTAGGAATTACAAATATTTTAATAAATGTTTGAACTTTGCGTCTACAAATTGAAAATTGAACTAGTTTGAAAGTTTCAGTTCAATTATTATAAAATATTCCTGTTTTCTGCATTTCATAAATTGGCGCCCGGATACCAAATTTAATTTCATTAGAACCAACTGTTGGAAAGTTGTATTATTTAAAAATTGAACTTTATTAAGCTAATTTAGTTACTATTACTTTTTGTGTTACTAAATAATAATTTATAATAAAATTTTGTAATTTAATAAAAACAATAATAATAGTTTATAATATATTTTTCCTAACCATGTAGGATAAATACCAATGTAGAGATATTTCAGTTTAAGAAGTGCTATATCTTTACGATATTAAATACGAATTGTAAAAATTACATTGGAAAAACTATTTATTAAGTTTATTAATTTCCATATTTCATAATTTTATTAATTTTCAAACTATTTATTAATTTTCATTGAACATTATATGAAATGGTATTTAATAAAGATTTTTTTTTTTTTTTTTTTAATTTGAAAAGGAATCAAAGCCATTTTTGGATTAACACAAATTTTAATAAACATACTGAAACAAATTTATAGAAAACAGAAAACTTAAAGATATAAACATAAATTTACACATAATTACAACTTTTTGTTACTTGGCTTTACTAGATGACCGCTCATCTAAATATTTTAAAAAATTATTTTCCAAACAGATGACATTTGTCCGCTTCTATTCCCCGAGAAAAAATAAAAATTTATAAAATGTTCACAAAAGTTATTCTTATTTCCCTATCCCTTATAACCCTATTTAATCCTCAGAAGTTACGTTGCAAGAGAAAGACAGAACATAATGAAGACATATTTTCTTTCAGTAAAGCATTATCCATTTTAGTTTTAAATTTCTCAAGCGAAACTAGGTTCTCAGAATGTTTAAAAAAATACCTATTCAGCTCACAAAATGTCTTTAAAAATAATAGGTTTTTTGAATATCAGGTCATAAACTTTATAACTAAAGCATTAGTTAAAATAAAATGAACTATACTTCTATTTATAAATAACAATACTTTGTTAGCATGGATTAAAGCAAGTATATATTGAATTTATTTCAGTCTTTTTTTTTTTTTTTTTTTTTTTTTTTTTTTTTTTTTTGTCACGAGATTTCTTATTTGTTTTCTCTCTACTCAAAAATTTTACATTAGGTGTAAGTGTGTAACATGAATAAAACAAGTGATAAAATTATCCTAATATGACCCAAGTTCATAACCCATATTTTAAATACTAAATATGGAGACGCAAACCGTTTAGAATAGAAATTAATAAAATTTCAAAAATGTAGATCAGTACTAGGACCTACGTAGTCAATTGACCTTAAGTCTAACACAAACAGCCACCTTAGAAACGAAAAAAAAAAACCTCCCTAGAGATGTTTTAAATAAAAATAATTTACAATTATGTAATTAGTAATCTCTGAAAATAACATTTTTGAAAACATTATTTATCCTAAAATAATATCTTCGGATAATATTTATTTTAAAAAGTTTTAACTTTCTACAGAAAATAACATTAAGATATATGTAGTTCAATAGTTAATAATTTTAGGGCTTATTTAAAGAATGCACTGTTTAAGTGAGTTGTGAAAGTGAAATGAAAATGGAATTTCTACTACAATTTTAAAAGGATAAAATTATATTAAATGTATATTTGAATCAAAATATGTTATGTCCTATAAGACTAAAGAAAAAGAATTCTATCTTATGAGTTCATCTTTTAGAATAAATCGATTAATCATTTCCAGAATATTGGAAAATACTTTTACCAAAATAAGTAGAGTTTTGGTATTTCACATATGTCACATATATTCAACAAATAATTCAATTTTCACTTTGCTTTTTACAAAATGAATTTGTAGAAATAAAATTAAATTTTTGTATATCGGCTTATGGAAACGTTTTCCATTTTAAATAAAAACCTATTTTATAAATAATGCAAGAGAATCATTTATTTATATTGCTCTAGAGCGCATTTATAGTAATCGATCAATTTTAGAGGAAACAATAAAAAACTCTTAAATAGAGTAAACATACTTTTATTAATTTTCCTACTATGTAATATTTTTAAAAATGAACAAATTGCGTATACTGGAATGGATAAATTTGTTGTATTATTTATTGCGTGTTAGTAATTATTAATGTTGAACAATAAAAATAATTTATTAGAAACGTAATGATTTTAATTATTGAACCAACTCAAGATAGATATTAAGATATTGAATAATTTAATAGCCGAGAAGTTTATTGCCGAAACGTCAGCGGAGGCCCTCTGTTGAGACTCAAAACGGTTTTGGGCTGTGTCTGTCTGTCTGTCTGTCGTGCGATAGCGGCCGCCAAAAAAGCGCTATTTACTTGAAATTTGGTACACATGTTCATGAGCCCCACGAAATCAGCTGTATAGTTTTTGGTATGTATTCCATTTGTAGTTCGTATACAGGGACACGCTAAAGTTTTTCTTATCATTACGGCCTATGGGAGAAATTTATATGTATCACGATAGCGGCCACAACAATCACGCTATTGACTTGCAATTTGGTACACGTGTTCATGTGCCCCGCGAAATCTGCTGTATAGTTTTGGGTGTGTATTCCATTTGTAATTTGTGTACAGGGACACTCCAAAGTTTTTCTTATCATTATGGCCTATGGGAGGAATTTGTATGTACCGCGATAGCGGCCCCAAAAATCACGCTATTGACTTGCAATTTGGTACACGTGTTCATGAGCCCAACGGAATCAGCTGTATAGTTTTAGGTGTGTATTCCATTTGTAGTTCGTGTACAGGGACACGCCAAAGGTTTTTTATGATTACGGCCTATGGGAAGAATCTGTATGAACCGCGATAGCCACCGCAAAAATCAAGCTATTGATTTCCAATTTTTGCCGAAATGTGAATGGAGGCCCTCTGTTGATACTCAAAAGGATTTTGGATTCCGTCTGTCTGTCTGTCTGTCATGCGATAGCGGCCGCAAAAAACACGCTATTGACTTGAAATTTTGTACACATGTTCATGATGCCCACGAAATTAGCTGTATAGTTTTCGGTGTGCATTCCATTTGTAAGTTCGTGTACAGGGACACGCCAAATTTTTTTTTACCATTACGGCCTATGGGAAGAATTTGTATGTACCGCGATAGCGGCCCCCAAAATAACGCTATTGACTTGCAATTTGGTACACATATTCATGAGCCCATTGAGCAAGCATTTGACGAAACTGATATAGATCTGAGACTGACCGCCTTGGCGAAAATAATGCTCCTTTTATACTTTTCTATCGAAAACAGACTGTTCTGGAAAATTCTCGTATCACATCAGCCAATGAGATTAGAGCTTCCATATTTGGTATATCCCTAATAAGGATTTTCTCGCCAAGATCGCCAAAAAAATCGCCAAGGAGGGAAATAGTCGCCAAATTTGGCGCCAAATTTATTTCTTCCCTTATAGGAGCTTTTTAATGCGTTTTTAAAGGAAAATTTGGCTATTTTAACGCTAAAACGACTATAAAGGCACAAAATTAGCATTTTATCAACTTACTAAACCTCTTTGAAAGAATTTATACAAAAATAAATGCAATTATTTACAATTTCGTAACACTTTATATCATATACAAATAGGTATACAAAGAGAGATACAACGGGGGGTTGAGGGAGGCTGATGTATTTGATTTTGGTAATAAGTCGATCGAATCAATATATACTATTATATAATAAGGAATAAATAAAAATGACCTATTGAATAATGTCTGATGCAAATAGGACGTTGAGGCTCCTGATCTGCAGATCCACTAGTTTAGGAAAATGACAATAAGAGTAATTTAGACATCTTAAAATAAAACTATATTTTCTGTTAAATTATTTTCTTTTTACTTTCCGAACACTATAGTGAGGAAAGTATTGTAATCATGTCAAAAATCCGAATTCGAGATTTTGATGTTTCTATACGTTTTGAGGTGCCCTGAGTCCGTTTTCACTATTTTTACGATGATGTATGTATGTGTGTGTGTATGTGTGTATGTGTGTATGTGTGTATGTGTGTATGTTTGTGAACACGCTAGCGTCTAAAGGCTTTGTTCGATTAACCTGAAAGTTGGTACGTATATTGTAAGTCACCATAGTACGAACCCTATAGATTTTGGTGAATCTAGCACTTATAGTTTTTTTACAGGGACACAAAGAAAAATTCTTTATCATTATGGCCTATGGGACCAAAATCTTAAAAGTGCGATAGCATCTAAACGCCTTATTCAATTGAGCAAAAATTTTATACCCATATTATAGGTCACAGATACTCAATCTGTATAGATTTTGGAGAATCTAGCACTTATAGTTTTTTTACAGGGACACAAAGAAAAATTCTTTATCATTAAGGCCAATGGGGCCAAATTTTTAAAAGTGTGATAGCGTCTAAACGCCTTATTAATCTGAGCAAAAAAATTTTACACATGTTATAGGTCGCATTTGCACCAACTGTATAGATTTTGGTGAATCTAGCACTACAGTTTTTTTACAGGGACACAAAGAAAAATTCTTTATCATTATGGCCTATGAGACCAAATTTTTAAAAGTGCGATAGCATCTAAACGCCTTATTCAATTGAGCTGAAAATTTGTATGAATATTATAAATCACTGTTGCACTAACTATAAGCATTTTGGTGAATCTAGCATCTATAGATTTTTACAGGGACAAAACGAAAAATTCTTTATCATTTTGATCTAAGGGCTCAAAGTTCAGTAGCGTTAAATAAAACCTCGTGTGATATATGGAGAAAAAAACACTCTATTATGGTTTTCTCTCTTTTGTTTGTTTAGCAATTCCTCTTTCTTTATTTTATCTACAAAACTGTTAGTTACTCAATGTTCGGAAAGTCGAGTGGAGTCACTCCAGATTTTTTCATAATTAATGTGGGATATTTCATCACAAGTATAATTTTCAATCAACGGGGGTAACAATATGTAATGTGCCAGTAAGTACTTTTGATCAATATTTTTACCATTACGTTTTAGTAAATATTTAAATAAAATATAAGTAAATAAATACTTACAGTGTGCACATTTTTTTTTTACTTTTGTTTCAATAAAGTAATCTGCTGTGGCGCTCACACGACTTTCTCTTGTCCTACATTTAAATATTATAAAGGCGGATAGCAGATTCAGAATTAAGCTAACAAATAATGCATATAAACTTACGCTAAAATTATTTCAAACTAAGTTTAAGAACATATTTATTTGATATATAATTATATGTGTGAGGGGGGCGTACTACCGAACTCAGCCGTCACGACTGACTATCATATCTATATTTATGTGGAATTCAAGGTTGATATTAAATTTAAAAGTTCATTCTAGATTATTCAAAAAACTTTCATCCACACTACCCCTTGAAACGTATCAATCTTAATCAAACATCTTAAGTAACAACCTCATGTGAACTTCAGAATACGACATTTGAATTGCCTGCAATTATATTTTTTAGTTACGCTGATATCATAAACAGATAGATCAACTGCGAAACTACTTCACTTTAGTATTCAAGTAAACACAAAACGCGTAATCACTGAAAAAACAAGCACTGAAAATTTAATTTTAAAAAATACTAAATTCATCGTAAGGGTATGAAGAATTAATTTTCATTCCTGGTCTTTTTTTTTTTTTTTTTTTTTTTTTTTTGGGGGGGGGGGATTATTTCTCTTAATTATTAGTCGCCTTTTATGTCTTTTATGAATTATGTACACACCACATTGTACATAAATATATTTTTATTAATGACAGCCAGCACAACCTGAAAAGCACATCTAGCAATTTCCAATTGCAATCCCATTACATTCTATTTCTATTTCTTTTGTGTAGCCCTGAAAACAAATGGTGAAGGATTTTCATTTATATTCTAAACGGAACATATTTCCTCATGTGTGCACATAAAAAATATATGTTCATCTCGCTTTGTTTAGAGCAGCCTATCGATATTAAACTGTACTAAAAATTTTACGCGTAGTTGAATTCTCTTGGATAGCCCCGTACACGAACCATTCGCTTAGTAACATCGAAAACTTCAGTGTAGTATCCCTATATGATACGGGTTTAGAATAATGAGTTTAGATTTCCTGCAACAATTTATTCTTTAGATGTGCTGACAATAGACAGACGTACAGACACAAACACTCGCACACACACGCACACTATCAGATATACACACTCAAATACACAAACACATTAAAAACGCACAGACCAACAACTAAAAATTTCATTTCTGGATTCAGGGAACCTCAAAACGTAAAAATATAACAAAAACTCAATTTAGAAATATGATCCAGAAACAATATTTTATCTATGTTATATATGTATATGCAAGAGAAAGCAATAATAAATGATATATATTTAAAATCATATTTTACAAATTTGTCTGTTAGCATCGAAACATCCATAATGGTGTTAAGCCTCTGTTTCTTTTTTAATCACTTTTAAGACAATCGATATTTTTAAAAAAAGCTACAAAAATTGGAAAATTGCAAACTATCACTCATATTGCTTTAAAACCCCTGTAACAACGTGTGAACATTAATCTCATGAAAGAATGAAAGAAAATTATCTCGGAGACTCCTATTTTAAGTGCATTAATTTTTTATTCAGAAAATCGTACACACTTTCTCCTGTATTTTAGCTATAATTAACATTTTTATTGCAACGCAGTTCTTTTAAAGTTATTTTTCATCATGATAATAAGTAAAGAGGTTTTATTTAAGTTGTTTTGAGGTGAAAATGTGCTAATGTATTATTTCTATTTATATATAAATTTATTTAAAGTACGGAGTACGTTTTAATTTTTTTTCTTTTAAGTAGTGTATATATTAAAAAAAAAAGTTTAACTTTTCGTACAACTTGTAGTGTCATTAGCATTAACTAGATGCCTTTCTCAACGTATATGCAAGGGTAAATAGGAAATTCTATTCAACTAGATACAATGATATAAACAGAAAATATTTCGGTTAGCTTCTTAGTCGATGTATGCATGAATTATTATACGCAAATAGGTTAAATGCATGTAAATAAAAGGTATTCAAATAAGTTTCTTAATTCTCGTTTGAATATGTAATTTAAGTGAGCTAAATTATTTTAAACAACAAGGTTGTATCAATTTCATTTACATTTGCAAAATGAGTGGATCTATAAATTAAGTTGAATTTATGTAAATAGAAGAATTATGTAAATAGAAGTTATTAATTTCTAAGTAGAATAATAAATAATTAAACTAAGTATTAAATATTTCTCTTATTATCATCTTAATAACAAAAGCCCAAAATAACGCTAAAAGTAATTTCATATCTAAAAGACTGTATTAGGATGGATGGTTAGATGGATGGTTGGGTTTTACGTCGCACTAGTGCTGCGCAGATGGGCAATTGGCGACGGTCTGGGACACACCCCTAGAGGTGGTCCGGAGACATGCCATCAAAATTTTGATCCTCCACTGATAGGATGGCTCTATCGCTTCGGTGACCCCCAGAGGTATAATTTTTGATGGGAACATGGAGGACATTGCGTACACGACATATTTTGCGTGCACCAGCCACCATTAGTGTACACGACAAGAACGTATTAGGATAAAGAAAAAAAAAATTATCCATGGTTTCCTTGCATGCCTTTTAACTGAATAAAATACTTAAAAAATGATAATTTAACATAAAATCTTACAAAAATATTGCAACAATATATTGAGTCAAAGAAAATAAAATTTTATCCAAGGTTTTCCCCGTACACTTTACTGAGTTTTGGAAGATTCGTTCAGGGTTTCTCAATTAACTAAACAAAATACTTTTTTAATAAATACTTTTAGTTGCTTTTCATCATTTAATATGTGAAAAGAAAATAATAATGATAAATTGATATGTAAAATTCAATTACGTCATGAAAAATTAATTAGATAAATAAATTAATAGGCATGTGGTTATAAAATTTAAATTAAAGGATTTTGATGTCAATTTCAATTTCTTGAAAGTGTTTGGACTTCAAAAAAATGAATATCACAATATGTAAAAATGAAGCCATTTGACTTAATCATCATGATGACCATCTAAAGCAATGTTTAGTAATTTTAACTGGCAAGAAGAAATAAATTTGGAAAAACTTATTTAAAATTCAAGCACTAAGCGGGAGTAGATCGGCTATTTTATTCTATAATAAACATTATAAAATTCCTTTTATCTTAGAATATCCAAATTGTGTTAAAGAATTCTTTTTGTTTGTTAGAAAATTAAACAAAAAATACTTTTTTTTTTTTTAATATGTTTTAAAAATGTAATTAACGATAGGTATATTTAAACGTGTATATATATATATTTTTTTTACTGAAATGTTTACATTTAATTTTCTAATCTATTTTATTCTTAGTCTATTTGCGTAGTGATTTCTTTTAATATAGTAAAATTTTTTGATTATTGAAGTAATTCTTTACTAAGTAATTAAAATATTTTGCAATATAACTTAACTTAATTGTAAAACAAGTATGATATTTTGCAATTTAAAAATGCTGTAGTCAGAGATCTAAATGCCTAAAAAAAATATCAGTGGAAGTGTTATGATCTACGCTTATTACTTCCATTTTCATATGAAGAGGGAAAAGTGTAAGAACGGAGAAAATGTGTTATAGTAAAATACCGAACTTTCAGAAAACTTAACCCTTTGCGGCGCAAGGAAATTCGGATCATTTAAATTATACTGCCACCGGAATTCACGAACAAAATTAAATTAAAAGAATTTTTAAATTTAAAGTTTAAAAAAAACGGCCTTTTCTGCTACGTTATAAACGTAAATTTTTGCTAAAAATTTTCTGGGATGAGTTTTTGCAGCTGGGAGGTGGTTTCACACGTATACCACCGCGCGTTAAAGGGTTAAAATGTTTCTACCACCAGTGAAGAATTCTTTAAAAATATCTTTTTGCAGAGCAATTGCCTTTTTGTAAAATTTACACGAAAATTTTCCTGTGAAATTAATATGAAAAAGTGCCTTAAAATTTACAAAATGTCACAAACGCTAAAAAAAAAAAAAAAAAAAAAAAAAAAGTTGTGAAAAGTCTATAAAATAAAAAAATGTGTATATAAATATAATTAATCTTTTATCCTACAATCTTCGACTTATTTCACTTGAAGGGTTTGTCCGCTTCACTGGTCGGTATATTTAAACGAATTATCAACATTCCATATCATCATTAATAAAATCTCAAAAAAGAAGAAAAAAGAAAGAAAAAGAAACACTCAATAAAATTAGTCGAAACTTAATTTAAAGTTCCCGCTGAGTTCGGTAATGGCTTTCCCGATCATAACATGAAAAATTCGGGTCCCCACTGTCTTCGGCAGAGACTTGCGCACTTTTAGACTCCCCTCCACAACTTCCCATCAGTAAGTTAGAAGATTCACAAAATCCCACCAAAGTGCATTTGTGTACACTTAATCAACACCCCCTCACTAAAATTCGCTATTCTAAGATAATATGAAGCAGATTTAAGCTTGAAATCGCGTTTCTTGCCATCCCGCCTCAAGGGAGGGGTAATTTCGTAAATCCATTTATAGTGCGTGTTCCATGCACATAATCAACCGGCACATGTTTCTGAAATAATTTGAAGCAAAATTATGTATGAAAACGCGCTTTCACACACTCTCTCATAAAGGCTGGAAAGTGGGAGATCATTTCGCAAAATCTATTTCTACTACGTGTTGGATAAGCATAACCCACCCACACATCAAAAACCGCTTTTCTAACATAATTTGGAGCAGGTTTAAGATTAAAAACTTTTTTTTACCCCCATCCCTACAGGGACGTTAGAGAGCAATTTCGAAAAATTTCTTTGCGATGCATGCATTGGGTACGCATAACAAATCGACACTTCAAAAGATCGCTTTCCTCAGATAATTTGGAGTAAAGTTACTCTTGAAAGCGTTTTTCCTCTCAGTCTTTAAATGGGGGAAGGGGAAAAATTAATATAATACCTTTATTCTGCGCATGTTGGGTACGCATAACCAACCCAAACACGAAAATTAATCTACAGTCGGTAACAAAAGTGTCCGAACACTAGCAAAAATTCCTATGTACAAAAAGTACACTTCATACGGTTTTGTTAAATAAATCCTTGTCGAATCCTGTTCATAGTCAGTCTAAGAACAGGATTTGATAAGGATTTATTTAACAGAACCGTATGAAGTGTGCTTTTTTTACATAGAAATTTTTGCTAATGTTCGGACACTTTTGTTACCGACTGTATCTGAGATAATTTGGAGCAAGATTGTGCTTGGAGGCGTGTTTATTACCTCCTAACCCTTAAGGGAAAAAGGGGGAATTTCGTAAAATCCCGTTATAGTAGGTATCGGATACATATAAACAATCTACGTACCGAAATTTGTGACCACAGTTCCCATAGAATACCCAGAACAAATTTACCGCTCGATTTGGCCTCAAATTTTGGGGTCTCAAATTTGGCCTGTCATAACACCCTACCCACTTAAATCAAAAATCACAATAAATAATAAATCAATAAATCAATAAAAATATGTTTTTGGAAATATCCTAAAGAAGAAGCAGGACTGTTTCCTACAGCTTTGTATTATTCTGAGTTCTACTCAAAAATCCAGAAATTTCGAAATTTCCCTCCAAAAATCCCCCCCCCCCTCCTTAAAAACGAAAATTTCAAAATCGCAGAAAACGTTTATTTTGTACTGAAGTCTAATCTTGCTATGTGCAATTTCTTCACCATGAAGTAATTTGGAGTCGAGTTATGTTTTGTCTACTGCCCCAATAGGAGGGGACAGAGGGGGAAATTTTGCAAAGGTTAATATTTATAATTTTAATTTTGGCTAGAGACCTAAATTCGTGCGAAGTGTTGTTGAATTAAGTCCAGCCATTCCCATGGATACCCGGACAAAAATCACGTTACAGACATACAGACAGAACGACCCACACACATAGAGTGAAAATTTTTTGAAGTCACTTTTGGCTTTCATACTGTGTGAAATGTGAAGATATTGCAAAAATTTTTGATTCTGAAAATTTTACAGACAAAAGTCTGATTTTATTAATACAGGTTTATTATTTCAGCGCCATTTTTAGATTCTCAGGAAAATTTAGCTTTTTCTTTACTGTATTTCTGCAGAAGCTTTAACAATATTTTCAGCAAATTTAATTCATATTTTATTACACGCAGTATTTTTGCTGGTTAAAATTTCTATCATTTTCCTTATGATAACCGGATAATAAAACATAGACTGATAAATTTATTTTCATTAAAGTTACCTGAATATTTTCTTTACGGTTAATTCTTGTACTACCGCTCTTAATACTATTGTTTTTTTAAGAATTAACCAGAAAGAAAATACTCATATAAATTCTAATGAAAGTATATTACTTTATTAGTCTGAATTTTACTATCGGGCTTTCAAAAGAGAAAATCAATAAAAAATTTAACCCTAAAAAATGATGTGTGTAATGAAACATCATGTATTTTGCAGAAAAAAAAAAAAAAAAAAAAAAAACGGTTAGATCTATTGCAGAAATATCAGGGGTACTGGAGAGTAATGTCTTTCTTTCTTTTTTTTTTTTTTTTTTTTTTTTAACAATAAATTCAAACAGAAAATTTTGTAACAAGTTTTTATTCTTAACCAATTGTGTAATCACCCTCGTTATCAACAGTCTTTAAACAACTAGTGTGCAGATTTTCTTTGCCGTATCGATAAAAATCATTTGATTTCAAAGATTAAATTGATTCAGAATTTTTTTGTGTCCCTGTAAAAATCTTGTCAAAATGTATGTAATTGGTGCGACGGTTTCTTAAAACATATTAACCAACTTTCAGTTCAATTGATCAAAGCGTATAGATGTTATTATGTTCTCTCACACACAGACACATACATATATGCACGCACATACACGTATGCTTATATCACCGTAAAAATAGCAAAAATGAATTCTGGAGACTTTAAAAACGCATAGATAAACCAAAACTTCAAATATTTTTTCATGATTACTATGCTCTTCTTACCTAATGTATGTTCGGAAAGTAAAAAGTAATATATGCATTTAAAAATGCGTTTATAAAACATCATTTATTATCAGAGGAAATTATAAATACATCTTAAATTTTCGAGCACTTAAAACAAACGAAAATTAATCTCCTTATATTATTAAAATCTGTGCGCATCTGTCTGTCTGTCTTTCTGTCTGTCTTTCTGTCTGTCTGTCTGTCTGTCTGTGAGAAATGCCTTGTGACCGCTAAAGCTCCGGCGCTAATGGTCGCAGCGCCTCGAAACTGGTGTCGACAGACGCAGAATTTCTTCATCTCGACATCGCAATAATTCGCTAAGCGATGCGACCCTAAATAACGGAGATATTAATTAAAACGTCGACCTTTGTCTACCGAAAAATGACCCAGAATTCATGATTAAATGCTTAAAAAGCGACATTTTTACGGAAAAAGTGGAAAATAAATTAGAAATATCAGTCGTATCGTTACAAATAAGGTATCAAATGAAAGATCCGATTTTTCTGAATCCGACTGTTTAAATAGGTTATCGATAGGACAATTAGATTTTTTAAAATTAACTAAAGTATGAAAAAAAGGTGGCAACAAATCACAAGAGTTTTATTAATTTCCTTCTAGACGTATTTCGGTTACCATGGCGCCGAGCGAAAGAATAAATAGATTTTACTTCCTGCTTTACTGATTTTATACTGGAAATAAAAATTGCAAATTTCAAAATGCTTCAATTTTCTTCACAATTATTTCAAACATGCTACACACTTTTAACATCACAAGACGAAGTTGCAGTTAAAATTTCACCGGGTTTCCAGAATAAATAAAAAATGTACAATTTAATTGCAAATTAAATTTTATTTTAATACGCGTATTTCAAATTCTAACTATGATTAAATTATTTTTAATACACCATTCGAAAGATATTTTAAAGTACTTTTATATTATCGAAAGTGGGATTCAAGATTTCGCTTCATTTACACGTTTTGAGGTCTTCTGAATCGGTTTTCTTTTGTATCTCAGCTACCAATTAAAATAATTTCATAAGTAATGCATCATTAGATAGCTTTGTTGATTTTGAATCGAATAGTAGATTACAGAAATTTGTACCGCCAGATGGCGCTGTAATATTTTCAAATTTCAATATTTCAATTTATAATTATGATTAAATTATTTTTAATGCATCATTCGAAAGATATTTTAAAGTTTTTTTATATTATCGAAAGTTTTCACCAGATTTGCACGTTTTGAGGTGTTCTGATTAGGTTTTTTTTGCATCTCAGCTAATTCAGTTAGACCGTTCAAAATTGGTATATGTAGGTTAATTAGGAAGGGCTGAAAGGGTGGGGAAGATATAAGCGTGGACCGCGCGCACGGGACAGCGCTGCCGAAGGCAGTAAAGACCCGGTCCGACTTTTTAACCGATGAGAAAGGATTTTTTTTTCATTTTCTTTTCTTAAGAATAAAAATTTGATTTGAGAAGGAATATGTGCGCGTAGCGCGTGTATACCTTCACAAGTGCGCGGACAGCGCGCATGGGTCTGCGCTGCCGAACGCAGTGGGGACACGGTGTGAGTTTTTACCCGACCAAAAATGATTTTTTTTAGGAGGCACGAAGGATCAGGGAAGGAATACGTGCGTAGCGCGTGTATTCCTTAACTTGAGCGCGCGCAACGCGTACGGGACTGCGTGCCGTAGGCAGTGAGAACCCGGTCCGACTTTGTACCCGATGAGAAATGATTTTTTTAAATTTTCTTTTCTTAAGAATAAAAATTTGACTTGAGAAGGAATATGTGCGCGCAGCGCACGTATACTCTCACACGTGCGCGCGCAGCGCGCATGGGTCTGCGCTGCCGAAGGCAGTAGGGACCCGGTGTGAGTTTTTACCCGATCAGATTTTTTTTTTTTTTGAGGGGGGGCACGAAAGGTCAGGGAAGGAATACGCGCGCGCAGCGCGCACGGGGCAGCGCTGCCGAAGGCAGTGGGGACCCGGGCCGACTTTTTACCCAATCAGAAATGATTTTTTTTTCTTTTCTTAACACTAAAAGTTACTGTTAGTGATTCATTAATTTTAGTGATTCATTTGAAAATACTGACCCGCTAGCGGGCGAAGCTCGCTAGTCTCAGTAAGCTATTAAAATGTGTTCTTTTCTCTTCTTTTTCTATCGGATTTTAAAATGCAAAGAGTTATTCAAAAATACATTTTATCCTATTTTTTAAAGAATTTCTGGACTGCTTATTGAAGAAAAAAAATGTTCAAAGACTGTAAATATCCATTGCTGTAAATATTCATTTGTATTTTGACTTGTATAGAAATTCAAAGAATTTATGTTGCATTGGATTCTTTCGGATAGGTGAGGAATGGTGTTATTATAATCTCTTTTCAGAATAATTTAAACATACCCCACTAAAAATATTCCGAAGATATTCTTGAGAAAACAGTATTTTCTTAAGATTTTCTTCAAATATTTAAAAATATTTTGAAGATTTCTCTCTTTCAATAAAATATCTTAAGAAATTTTAAAGACATTTTTAAGAAATTTTATAAACTTTCTTAAGAATGGGCCAAATAACTTAAGATATTCTGTAGATTTTTTTTAAAAATACCTGCAGAATATCTTGAGATTATTTTTAGTGGGGTAGACACAAAAGAATTTTATATTGTCTAATACTTTAATTATTTTTCTTCAAATTTTTTTTTAAACTTTTTTACAGTTACCTTTATTTATGTAGTATCGCATGCTAATTTATTAATCGTTACTGTTTTCTCTTTTTCTTCTTGCAAAAGACACATTTTTTTTTACGGATGTATTATTAACACCATAAGGCACCACACGTTATATTTTATCTACCAAAGGTTGAAGTACTTTTTCATAAAAAAAAATACACTTATTCAAAAAAATTGAGGTTTAAAATATGCTCATTTTATTAATCACTTTTGTTTTTAATAAGAATTTCCCATGTTAATACATTAGAGGGATTTATTTCATTCAATCTACATTTTTCCTAATCAGTATTTATTACATTCGCCTATGTTTAATAGAAAAAAGTATTGAAAATGTTCGACTTCCAATTTTCGATAGATTTATACTTTCTGAGAGGTCCAGAATACGGTTTGAACATTTTTAGAAAATGTGTGTGTGCTTGAAAAAAATTTTCTTACAACTCCAGCTTAATGATTTCACACAACTTTATATACATATATATAATTTATAATCTATTTTTTTAAAAAGAAAAGAATGAAAACGAAGAATAAATATACATGTAAGTATATATATATATATATATATATATATATATATATATATATAATAATTAATCCTTACAATGATTAAACAGCAGGAAGGAAGACTTGAATTAATCAATAAAAAAATTTCATAAGGGAAGGGAAGCTTTATACAAAGCAAAACATACAGACACATAGGGCTGTTTTAAAATAGAATGTTATATATATATATAGAGAGAGAGAGAGAGAGAAAGTAGAAAAAACCAGTACTATTACATTATAATAGAATTAAAAAAAAATCTATTAATAGAATTAAATAGAAGTGCACCAGTGGATAATGATGCACAAATCCACAATAATAATTTTTTTTTATATTTTATATATGTAAATATATAATCATCAGCATCATCATAATCAATGTCAGACTTTACCAATTCATTGCAGGACAAAGACCTGTCCTGCGTGATTCCCATCTGCCCTGTTTAGAGCAATTCCTTATCATTCTGATCTTCCAAACTTTACAGTTTCATCGCTCCAACGACACTGTGGTCTCTTCCTAGATTTTTTCTCATCTCTCTGTATCCGAAATAGGACCTTGTCGTCCATCTACCATCGTTTCTTCCGGCAAGGTGCCCAGCCCAGCTCCATTTTAGCTTCTTAATTGTACAAATGATATCAGTTTGCAAGACCATCGCCAATTACCCATTGCACAGTACTAGAGCGACGTTAAACTCAACCAACCAACCAACCAACCAACCGACACCAGTCACTTTGATTTGCTCCCTAATCCATTTATTTCGCCTGCATCTCTCCACGCATTTCTGGGCTGTGAGTGTTGTTTTTGAAAAGTTTTACGCGTTATATATATATATGTGCGTGTGTGTGTGTGTATGCGTATTGTGCGTTGACAAAAATTAGTACCTATCAACGTTTGGAACAAATCGTTCAACAGGTAGCATCGTCGTCCCGTTTCTTCATATTCTTTATACTTTATTTTTAACTTGCTGAATTTCTGAATGTGGATTTCATGTTTTATGATTAACATTGGGTACTTTTAATTAAAGAAACTGGTCTAAATAAGCCCGTTCCCTCTGCTATAAAAATCTTCACTGAGTGTGTTAGTTAATATATCTATTTATTTTATGTTATGCAGTAGTTATGAAAAATTTAATTTAATTTTCTTGTCCTAAAGTCAAATATATATTTTTTTTAAATGTTGAAATAGCTCATAAGTACATTTAAAGAATTTATTAATCATATACAGTAGACAGCAAAAGTATGCAAGCACTTGCAAAAATTCCTATATAAAAAAAGTACACTTAATACTTTTTTGGCTCAATAATAAATCCTTGTCGAATCATGTTCTTAGACTGACTAAAAACATGATTCGGCAAGGATTTATTTAACAAAACATTATTAAGTGGACTTTTTATTTATATATATATACATATATATATATATATAGGAATGGTGCTCGGATGCTTTTGCTGCCAACTGTGGAATATAATGATATTTTAGAAGAGAATAACTTATTTTTAATTTCTAAGTCATCGTGATTTAATAAGAATTTGATTGCTTTATATTTAAATTATATCAAAAATTAGCATTTAAAGGTTGTACCTTAAGAATAACTTATTATTAAATGAAATAGAATTGCATAAAAATACTTATCTTATACTATTAAGAGAGCAAGATTTGTATATATGTATATATATATATATATATATATTTGTAATATATATAGATGTATTTATGTACGTGTGTATGTATATTTCACTGTTCTTGAAAGCAGTAGCTCGGACAGTCACGTGAATCGATACAAAGTTGCCCCCTGAGGCGTCCTTGTGCATCTTGAAGCCCGATTTTCGAATTTTTCATTAGTTTTCATTTAATTAATTAAAATATAAAAATAATAACCTCATAATAGCTTTAAAATTAGCCATTTAAATTTTATCCATAATTTAATTGTTGCCAAAAAAAAAAATTAAGCGTACATTTTTTTTTCGACAGAAAAATAAAAAATTATAAAAAAATAAAAATAAATTATGCATCTAACAAAAATTGACGTCATTATATCTTTCAAAAATTTATGCCCAATGATAAAGTGCTAATTTAGTTTACGACGGTAATATGTGTTGTACAAAAATGTCTTTTTTTTTTTTTACTGCCAAGTTGTTATTAAAAAAACTACCCATGACATCACATTCGAGTGCCTAGCGTTTCTTTACTACTCTAAAATCTATGAACTATAAATTTATTTTATCAGTTTTATTTATAGATCCTTCTGGACGATTTTTAAATTTTGGCATTGAAGTACACCGAATATTTTTCGCCAAGAAGTTTAATTTAGCAGCAGTCATTTTAATCTAGGTAGCGTATCAAAAATATAAATAAATTATAAAATATTACAGAAATAAATAAATAAATAAATAAGCCGAAATAGTAGTCACATAAATGATCTATTTTTATCTGAGTAGATAAATTTATACATAAAAATGCAGTTTTAAGAATAGAAAATTTATTGCAGCAAGCACTATTTTAAACCTAAAAACCATTAAAAATATAAACAGAATATGAAGGATTCTTATATATTAACGAAAAGGCGAAAACAATCATTGCTAATATGGCGACAAAAATTCAAAAGCCGCTAACGGGAGATATTATAAAGTTGTGCAGCACGATAATGTTTACTTATTCATTTTTTTATATATTAGTGACTATGCTAATTTGACATATAAATAAATGAGCTGCTGTGTAAAATGAAAGGTCAGTTCATTCACTTCCAGTGGGCTCAGCCTTTGAGACAAACTTGGTGAGTGGGTGATCAAATTTGGTTAAAAATTGTAGTTTAGGGTTCCCGAAGTTTCAAAGCTCTCCGACACACGGGAACATAGATCTCGAGCTTTCCATGAAATTCTCGATGGAATCATAGCCAAACCCCATCGCCAAAAGTTATAAATAGAAGTAAGTTGATTTCTGCGAAAGAGTATGTAGTCACTGCAATTCAGAGTTATTCAGAGACGTATTCTGGGTGATTGCATTTTAGGCTTCAGACACTTCATGCATTTTTGCTACACACATTTGCATGGAGGTTCCTAATGACATCTACTGATGCACCTCGAAGCCCGATTTTCGAAATTTTTATTAGTTTTTTCTTAATTTATTAAAATGTGAAAATAATAACCTTTTAATTTCTGATAAATAAGCCATATAAATTTTATCCATAATTTAATTGTTGCCAATTTTTTTTCGACAGAGTAATTTTAAAAAAAAAAAAATGTACATTTACTTAACATAAGGAAAATAAATTAGAAAAATTAGGAAATAAATTAGAAATATCTGTCATATCGTTACAAATTAGGTACCAAATGAAAGGGGCGATATTTGTGAATCCGATGCATTAAACTGCTTATCGATCGGATAATTAGATTTTTTAGAATTATTTAAAGTATGAGTTTTAGCTGGCAACAGCAGAAAATTGCATGGAAACCGATTGAGAGGGGAAAAAAATCTGCTACTCATTAAGTCACATGTTTTTAAAGTGGGGGTAAAAATTGCAGTTTTCAATTTTTTTTTAATTTTCTCTCACGAACACAAACATATAATATACAGCCTGTACAACACAAGACCAAATTGCAGTTCAAATTTCATCAATTTTGGTTATAATAAACAAAGAAATTACTTTTTTTTCTTTCTTTTTTTTTTTTTTTTTTTTTCGAAAATTAAATTTTATTCTAACTTCGGAAAGATTTATGCGATACGATACATTAAGAATTTCATTTTAAAAGTTTTTTAAATAGATTATTTATACTCTACGAACCATATTTTTATTTTATCAGTTTCATTAATAGATCCTCCTGAACGATTTTTTAAATTTTGGTGTTGAAGTACTTGAATGTTTTTCTACAAGAAGTTTAATATAGCAACAGCCATTTTAATGTAAGCAGCAGATCAAAAATATAAAAAAAATTATAAAGTATTACAAAAAGAAAAAAGAAAAATATTAAACCTAAACAGTTAATGATTTTTTTTTTATAGGAAGTTTATAGAAAAAATCCAGTTTTAAAGATAGCAAATTTATTTCAGCAAGCACTATTTTAAACCTAGTAACCATTAAAAATATAAACAGAATAGGAAGGATTCTTATATATAAACAAAAAGGTGTCTGATAAAATTATTAGCAAAATAGTCTTCCCCTTTTCATAGAAAAAAAAAAAAAAAAAAAAATCCATCGCTGACAATGGAGCTACATAATAAATTTGTGTAGCACGATAATGTTTAGCTATTTATTTATTTATTTTTATATATACTAATCACTATGCTAATTTATCATACAAGTTAATGAGCCTCTGTGTGTGACTGCACTTGCACGCTGTCGAACAGAAATATTTGATTAATTAAAATTAATATTTAAATAAATAAATAAAAATAAAAATTTGTTTATGGGAAATATATATAACCATAAAAAGATTAGTTGTCTAAAATAAGGCAGAAATAGCGCTCATAGCATATAGTTACAAGGGATTAATCTTATTGTTACAAGCGATTAAGTCTAAAATGGTGACAAAAATTCAAAAGTCGCCAAAGAGAACTATATCAAGGCTTTACTATGATCAGGTTTACAAACCATGAATTATATATAACCACAAAAATTAATTGTCCCATGCGACAGACGTAGCCGGTCATAGCATATTGTAATACTTGGCGTGAAATTGCTGTCATTTTATGGTTGATCAGATAAACAAAATAAGCATGGGAAATAACGTAGAAACAAATATTATGTGCACCACGTATAGTGTTGTTCATATGTAACTGGGATTCAAATATAAATGGGATACTTCAATTTTTTCGATACTATCTATTTCGAAACTGTTATCTAATAAGCACCTAAATGGTAGCTCAAGGGGCCCGAGCGTTAGCGGATGACCAAATCGGGACCTGAAGCGAGCTTTTGGGCAGTTTCAGTATTTTGTTTTATTTTATTTTTATAAAGCTATAAAGAAAAGAGTTTCCTTTAAAATCAGTGGCCAGCGAAGCGGGCAAAGCCTGCTAGTAAATAAGTAAAATAGAAAAAAAAAAGAATTTTTTTTTTCTGGATCAGTTATTATTATTCAAAATAATGGATGTAAATGAGTTTTGAAAATAGGATTCGGTGAATTGGTCACATCGCATGGCCCACAAGATCACCTGATTTATCGCCTCTTGATTTTTATTTGTGGGTTATCAAGAAAATCACTGTCTAGGAAAATTTTAATCTATTCTGAAATATACTTTGTTACGTAAATCGGCATCTCTGCTACTATGATACACGAAACGTATTTTTGAAGATGTTTGCAAATTCAAACAGCGTATATGTTAATCATGCATGAAGGACGATGGGCGGAATTTCGATTATCTCATGTGTGCTCCTAACTATTTTATTAGGTTTTTTTGTGTAATAAAGCGCGTAATACTGTTTTCTGTATCATGTCTTGGCTTTGTCTTTATGTCTCTTTATTACTTGAGGGCGGTATTTGGTTCTCCGACTTCTTATGTAATTCGGATTGTTATTGGTCTTGTTTTCTAGTTCCCATCCAATTTTATATGTGTAGTTCAGAAATGCCCATTTATAAATATATAAACATGGGTACATATATATGGCAGTGGTTTGGAGTCAGTGGAATGCACGCTACAGGGCGTCTGGCTCGGAGCTGTCCATGAAGTAACCGATTTGTAACAGTTCGTTGTGTCACTGTGGTGCCAACTGCAGCTCGAATTTCAGCTGCAGACGCAGTACGATTAGCCATAGCCATACGCCGAACACGGCGGTCTTCCCTCTCTGTAGTGCCACGTGGCCGCCCGGAACCCGGTCTTCTTGAGGCAGTACCTTCCCTTGACAACTGCTGCCAACACTCATGCACAGTGGATACATTCCTGCCAAGTCTTTCTGCAATATCGCGGAAAGAAAACCCACCTTCTCGTAGCCCTACTTCAAGACCTCGTTCAAACTCAGTGAGCTGTTGATAATGGCTTCTTCGTCTTCTTAGAGGCATCCTTGACTAACATTAACCCACTACGCCAAATCTCAACTGTAAATAATGATCATGAACCTTACAGCGCTTATTTAAAGCAAACCTCATTTGCATGTTCATAGTTTCGCTACTAGCGCCACACTTATGCGCGTAGCTCGAAATTTGAATCGACGTCATCTTTCAGATGTATAAACACGCCTACCAAATTTCGTTTATCTAGCACAGCTCCTTCCTGGTGTTGGGATTTTTTTTCCCATCAGTGTATATATATATATATATATATATATATATATTTTTTTTTTTTTTTTTTTTTTTATGGGACTTTAAAGTCCTGGTGGGATACAAAGTGTTAAAACTGTTTTGTAGTGTTTATATGTAAATATATATATTTTTTATGTGTTTTTAAATTAAAAATACTAACTTAGCTGAGATGTAATATGTTTGTATATTTCAAATACATTATACATAAAAAATAAATAAAAAAGGCGAAAATAAGCGTAGATACTTTAATTATATAATAGATAAATTTGAAATTTTACAAATTTAAAGTATTTTGTTTACATAAATATAGGTAATTAAAAATTCTACCCATTAAGGATTACATGAACTATCACTAAAAATTCATTTTGTTAGTCACTAAATTTATTATTCTATACTTGATGCAATTACATTGCTATTTATTACAAACTTGACTAAGATATCATTTCCTAATACATAAGTGTAAACTACGGTGTTTGGCCGGCTCGAGCATCGAACACGCAATCTTCCAATTACGAGCTCGGTGCTCTATCGACCAAGTTACCGCCGACCTAATAATTTTCAAATCTATCAATTTGGCTTTTTACAGAAATTTGCTCATACAGAATCTCTTAAAACTTTTGATGATGTCAAATAAGAACCTTATAAACGGCATATTATTTCAATTTAGTGTTTTACAGAATTTTGCTGTGACGGAATCTTAGAAAATTTTCAATGGTGTCAAATTAGATCTACTTATAAAAGGTAGGGGAGAGTTTGATAAAACGGGATACGTCGCCTAGGGACCTATCTAGTATCGAGCGAACGACGACAGAAACTTGTTCTCGGCCGTGAATTCTCGAGACCACTAGTTGAAGAAAAGCTGTAGTTCTTAGACTTTTTTTACTCTGTTTTCTTGGCACTTTCTACATTTACGTGCGTTGTTTTGTACATTATACTGCCTACATATATGAGAAAACAATTCCGGTGAATATTACATTTGATTAAGCATTTATTAACGAATATTTGCATGTGTAGTCTATCTAATTTTCCTTTCGCGTTTAGGCAGCAGCCATGTATATTTTGAAAAGTGTCGGAGTTGGACAAAACGGGACACTTATGAGTTGGATAAAACGGAATACAGTTTTTTATATACTTTTCTCAAGGGATATCGTAGGAGTAGACCAGTCAACAAACCTGTCAGGAGACAACCTATGGCCAAACTAACCAACAACATCCTCAGGGGAGAAAGGATTAGAACTCTCTTGTTATCAACCTAAGCTACCACTTTACATCTCTCGAAAGTTTGTTCTACCTGTACTTCAAGTAAAAGGACCTCGCCCAGAAAACAAGGCTGATAAGAGAAAAAAGAAACTGCAGTAATAACATCATCTCCGTATAAGAGTAAGTTAGAAATGGAAGAAATAGAAAGGACGATAAAATTACAAGGAAGAACCAAGAAAATTAAAGAAATGGCTGCTAAGAAATATCTCTACAAATTCCAAAAAAAGAAGTTTATTAGAAAAGGAAATGGAAAAGAGGAAGAAAAAGGGCTACCAGGTCCAGCCAAAGCTGAAAGTAGGCCTAAAAAATGAATGCAAAAGAACACCTAATACTGGTGTTAAAAGTCAAAACATAGAAAAGTTTAATAAACCTTCAGCAAGCAGCCACAAATGCATGTCGTCATTGCCTGAAGATGAAACAGAGGGAGGAGAAACCTGCATATATTGTAATGCACTGTACGTCGATTCTAAGGCTAGTGAGGGCTGGATACACTGTTCTGGATGCCAAGAATGGGCTCACGAAGCGTGTTCTAATACCCTTTTATGTGACTTTTGTTCTGCTACAGGACTAAATAAAAGGTCTTCTTTCTCATTTTGTAAATAAAAACATAAAAAACTCTCATTTTAAGTCTCAGATTACTGAAGACATTGTTCTTTCAAGCGGAAATTTTGCTTTACAGTTTTCTGCCAGTTAATTATGCTTTTCAGTTAGTTTTACACAAAATATTAAACATTGTAATCCCTATCCCGTTTTATCCAACCCAGGTATGCTAAAACGGGATGTGTAACAGTTTGGTAAATAATTGTTTTTACTATTTTACAATCATTACAATTAGTTAAATATATGTTTTTTGTGTGCTACAATAATTGTTGCAGTTATAAAAATAAAAAATGTGTGGTTTTCTTCAACGTACTTTCCGTAGTAAAATAAAACAAGAATGGTATCCCGTTTTGTCCAACTTTCCCCTATATTCTTTAGAAATAAAAGTGATAGATAAATAATACTACAACAAAATCATTTTCTTGCATTTGCATTTAAATTGCAATAATGTAATTGGTGCAAAAAATGGTAATTATTTAAACTTGTTATTAGACTTTACTCATCGTCGCTATATATGTCTAAAAGACATAAACAAATAATATTTACAAGTGGATAACATATAATGCAAAATACTATTTTAATTAGCAAATAATAATTCTGTAATAAAGTTTAAGATTAAAAGAATGATAATAACATAATTAATTCGCATATACATCTCACTTATAAGTTTTAAAAGTAGTTATTATTGTGCCTTTTCTTCTTTTCAACCCACTTAAGCTTTGCTTTTCAATCTACCGTAAAAGAAGTGTTTCCCGCAATCTGGTCTAAAGTAAGATAAAATACACTTTTCCATAAGACGAGATATAGTTGCTACATATACTGCATTATATAAAAGCCCAATTTAATGTGTATCACTAAACGTAACGATATATAAAATGTTTAAACATAAATTAAAACAACTTTATTTTAATAATGTAACTTTAAAGAACTTTCTTTGGAAAAATTTAGGAAAAGAATAAAGTAAAGTAAGCAATAATAAAACAATTCATAAAAACTTATAATAAATAAAATGTACTTGAAATAATAAAACTTTTATGCCATAGCTTAAGTTAACAAATAACAAAATGGATGAAGTTTTATGTCTCTATTGATAATACATTATTAAACTTCAATAAAACTATTACTATTCTCACTCTGTGTGAAATTTTTACGCCGAATACCCTAACAGTATTTCAAAGTTCTTCATCCTTGACTAAAACTTTCTGATTTCCTGTACAATTTTTGAGCCATGAAATAGTAAAACACATACAGGAAACTGGAAAAATAAAATGGAAGGAAGTAAAATTGTCATTTTCGATTTATCTCAATGATTTTAAATTCTTTTTTACCAAGTTCTACATTAATACCAATGAATGAAACATTTAATAATATTTTAATGTTCCATGGTTCTGTTTTTCAAATAATATAGTTGGCGCAATATGTATGTAACGCTTTATTAAAATACACATTTAGTGTATTAAATTACTCTTATTTAGAAAATTAATTAAAAGAAGTATTTACACCAATGCATATCGACGTAAATATGAATTTTATGTAGCGAGACTGTAAGTGTACTTTAATTAATATTACATTATGTAAAGCAAATCTCATTTATCACATTATACTTACAAGTATGCGGCATACAAAAGAGAGATTAAAATAATTGTCAGAGAAAAAAAAAATAAAGAAGTTATTTTCGCTTAGTTTAATTACGGTAATAAAAAAAATATCCCCTCCCCCTTTTTTTATGTTTTTTTTTTTTTTTTTTTTTTTTTTGCTTGTTTGTTTAATTTTAGTTTTTAACACTTTTTTTTTTGTTAGTAATTAAAAGGCCATTCACTTTCTAAGATTCAAAATTCTTCCTAATAATAAAAGCCTTCTGAAAACCAATGCTCGAATTGAAAAAAGGAGTACAATGACGGAAGAAGTATGATTTAGTAGAAAAAAATGGTGTCATACATGTAACAATGAATTGAGAAAAAATAAATTTTACACGTGATTTGAAATATTTAAAATAACTCTAAAAGATAATTTTAAAAAAAAAACCACGTTCCGCAAAAATCAATACAATTCTCTGAAATTAACGCTACTTGTCGATTTAGAGGTTTTCTTTCTCAGTTTTCGCTAAAAAATGCTAAATTATGGTCAAAACATTAAGCTAAATTAAAGAAAAACTTAAAAAATTGTTTAAATGAATATAATAAATAATAATAAAATTAAATATATTAAAATATTAAAAATAATATATATTATTTTAAATTCAGACCGAAAAAATGATTACTTTTCTGCGACTAAAATTGGTTTTCGGTAATAAATAAATAAATAAATAAATAAATTTTGTGGTATTTAAGTATTATCCCGTTACTTTAACAATTTGTTTGCGATCATTAGAACTAATTTTTCCGGCCACGAACTGGAAAAAATGGTTCTAGTCACTGTCCATAAAAATAAAGTTATGCTCTTAAATCTTTCATGAATTTCTTACTCGAAGAAGGGAAATGACCTTCAAGAAACAGCCAAAACACTCCGAATTTTGCAGCAATTTGTTACAAATGATGGCCGACTTTTTTTCGAAGAAGCCAGCTGACCCGTATAATTTAGAGGTCAAATCTCATAATTTTACTGAAGTTACTTAAGATGTTCGGCAAATAAGTTAGGAACAATTTTCATGAATTTGCGCTAAAGTTAATTTTCATAAAGAATAAAATTTAAATTACATTTCATTATTCGAATTCAATTATTTTGATAAAAAGAGAGTTAAATTTTAAATAACCTTTGTTCTTTTTGGCTATATATTTTATTTACAGCTACATTTGGCCACCGTTTTTGATTTGGCGAATATGGCAAATTAGTCACATTTGAAAATATCGACCACTAGGCAACCGAAGGCCGACTAGTATGTTTAGATTACTACATAATCAATGCACCATCACATTCGACTAATAATGCTACAATATATAAAAAATTTTGATTTTAAACTATATATATAGAAATCTGTAGAAAACATATTTTAATTTAGTACGACAGGACTTTTATTCCACTCTTCCATAGAAAGGCATGAGGTAACTATGTTATGACGTTTAGCAACGGTTACTATATTAACACGTTTTACAACGTCGTCTTTGTTGCAGTTCGATCGTAAAAAATTGTCAGTTTAAATAGTGACAAACACTGGTTTGGATGTTGTCGGACATCCTATCGTGGCCGGAATGTCCTCCATGTTCCCATCAAGATTATACCTCTGCGGGGACACCAAAGCGGGAGAGCCATTCCTTTCGTGGAGGATCAAAATTGTAAAGACATGTCTCCGGACCACTTCTAGGGGTGAGTCCCAGACCCTCGCCAATTGCCTTTTGCGCAGCACTAGTGCGATGTAAAACCCAACCAACGAACCACCCAACCTATTTCATACAAGGTGGGCTTATTCTTTTCAAACATTAACATAACATCCAGTTCAAAATTCATCTCAAAAGATCTCCAGATAAAATATTATCTATTTTCTTAGTTTTCCATTATGTTTATTTTAAAAAAGAAAATGGTTAAAATAGTTTTTTTATATCAGTGACATCTCTATAAAATAAATTAAATTAAATTATCCTGTTTGATTTTGTTTTATTTTCCATGCGCACTTTTTATTTCCTAACTTCAATATTATCTAAATTTGAAAAAAAGAAAAAATTAATGCATATATTTTTTTTAAAGAGCTATTCAATACTTTATACACTGAAAAAAAAAAAAAAAAAAAAAAAAAAAAAAAAACGCCTTCATCTAGAATGAATAAACAGCCCTTTTCCCTGAATCCTTAAACTTGAAATATAGATTTCTGAGCTATGCGTGTAAGGGAAACAAATAATCTATATCAGCATATATAGTTACCCTCATCCGTGGCTGATTCTGTCACACTTCAGGCTTAACAGTAGGCTTAAGATATTTCCTTGGACTCTGTCTCCTAATTTTCATACTTTAATCATTTTTAAAAAATCTAATTGCCCGATCAATAAGCTGTTTAAACCAACGGACTTAGAAAAATTACGCCTTTCATTTGGTACCTTATTTGTAAAGAACATATAATTAGATTTTTTAAATTAATTAAAATAGGAAAATAAAAGCTTTAAAATACATTTTAAAATTTTAATTGTTGCCATTTTTTTTTTTCCAGCAAATGAAATATGCAAAATGAAATATGCCTTCCGTAAAGAAATAAAATAAAATAAAAATAAAAATAAATTTGCTCATGCATATGAAAAAAATTACGTCTATAAAATAATAATTTTAAAGGTAACGAAGAGATAAACAAAGTGAGAAAATTTCGCACTGGCTTGCTAGCAAATGAATTATTTAAAGTGAGAGTGAGAAATAAATAAAATAAAACGATTATTTTTCAAAGGGCGCCTTAATCGCCCTACAAAAAACTATCATAGACATACTGATGGAGAATTTGTTACGTCTATACATTTTTAGGTGGTGAAGCAGTATTATGAACCCTTTGTAATGGCAGTAATTATCGCTTGGATTCCTATAATTGGATTATAAACCAAAATTATGATGAATAAATTTCACCCCTTGTGTTTGCATTTATTTCCAGTGATTTTTAAATAGGATTGACCAGGATAATCTAGGAAAACACTCAACAATTCTAATATTAGTTTTTAGAAATCTCTATTAAAGAGAACTAGAACATATAAGGATGACATGCAATTGTTTTACTAGAGCCATAATTTAGTAATATAAAAATATTTTTTGCATTTGCTTCGTGCAAAAAAATTTCCTTGACAGTTTTAAAAACTAAATTAAATCACTTGCAATTCAACAAATCTTTCAAGATGAATTACAAAACAAACGTTTAAAAGCTCTAAATTCTTAAATACATGTAAATCAATTCTTTATGGATCGAATTTCCGTGAAGTAAACAAATTGCTTTCCACAAATCTTGTCATGCTTCGTTTTCTACAATGTTTAATAATGTCACTTAATTTTATTCGTGTTATTTATTTAACTTTCAAACCATTCATTTTGTTTTAATCTCTAGAGGAAGAAATTAAATAGGAATTTACAGCTACTGGATTTAAAACTGTCTGTATAAGATCTTTTAAAAGATGTTTGGAGACATGTGAGTATATATTTAAAAAAGAACAAACATTTAAAAGCACTAAATTCTTAGATGCGTATAAATCAATTCTTTAAAGATTGAATATCTGTGAAGTAAACAGATTGGTTCCCACAAATCTTGTCATGCTTCGTTTTTTACTATGTTTAATAATGTCACTTAATTTTATTCGTGTTATTTAACATTTAAACAATTAATTTTGTTTTAATTTTTAGAGGAAAAAAATAAATAGGAATTTACAGCCATCGGATTTAAAACTCTGTAGGATCATTTTAAAAAGGTTTCGGAGACTTGTAACTATATACACTGAGAAAAAATATATACCGCTTTCATCTAGAACGAATAGGTGGTGCTTTTCTAAATCCCTAAACTAGAAATATAGATTTCCGAGCTGTGAGTATAAGGCACGCCAATACACTGAAAAAAATTTCTATAACTGACACTTAGAATCTAAATTGTGGTTCTAGAAAAAATAGTTCCATGTCATCCTTATAAATTTCTAATAAAAAAAATTCTAGTCCCCTTCGAAAGCGAATTCTAGAGACCTCTATTAGAATTTTTGAGCGTTTGCCTATAATATCGAGGACAAACCTATTTGAAAATATCTCCAAATAAATGAGAATACAAGAGGCGGGTTTCAGCAGCTATAATCTTGGTTTATGACTCAATTCTAGAAAATTAAGCGAGAATTTCTCCTAATACAAAAGATTCAGAATATTCAGAATAATGTTTCACCATCTAGAAATGTGTAGGCTAGAAATTCTCGACCATTTCATCTATTCAGTTTATTGGTGTGCCTTATGCGCATAGCTCGGAAACCTATATTTCTAGTTTAAGGATTTAGAAAATGACCATTTATTCATTCTAGATGAAGGTGGTATATTTTTATTTCATCAGTGTATTTAAAAAAGAACAAATATTTAAAAGTACTAAATGCTTAGATGCGTATAAATCAATTCTTTATGGATCGAATTTCTGTGAAGTAAACAGATTGCTTTCCACAAATCTTGTCATGCTTCGTTTTCTACAATGTTTAATGATATCATTTAATTTTATTCGTACTATTTATTTAACTTTCAAACCATCCATTTTGTTTTAATCTTTAGAGGAAGAAATTAAATAAGAATTTACGGCTACTGGATTTAAAACTCTCTCTGTAAGATCTTTTAAAAAATATTTGGAGACATGTGAGTATATTTTAAAAAGAAGAAACATTTAAAAGCACTAAATGCGTAGATGCGTATAAATCAGTTCTTTATAGATCGAATTTCTGTGAAGTAAACAGTTGGTTTCCACAAATCTTGTCATGCTTAGTTTTCGACAATGTTTAATGATGTCAATTCATTTTATTCGTGTTATTTAACTTTCAAACGATTCATTTTGTTTTAATCTCTGGAGGAAAAAAAATATGAATTTACAGCCATCAAATTTAAAACTCTGTAAGATCATTTGAAAAATATTTCTGAGACTTGTAACTATATATTAAAAAAAGAACAAACATTTAAAAGCACTAAATGCTTATATGCGTATAAATCAGTTCTTTATGGATCGAATTTCTGTGAAGTAAACAGATTGGTTTCCACAAATATTGTGATGCTTTGTTTTCTGCAATGTTTAATGATATCACTTAATTTTATTCGTGTTATTTATTTAACTTTCAAACCATTCTTTTTGTTTTAATCTCTAGAGGAAGAAATTAAATAGGAATTTATAGCCACTGAATTTAAAACTGTCTCTGTAAGATCTTTTTAAATGACGTTTGGAGACATGTGAGTACATATTTAAAAAAGAACAAGCATTTAAAAGCACTAAATGCGTAGATGCGTATAAATCAATTCTTTATAGATCAAATTTCTGTGAAGTAAACAGATTGGTTTCCACAAATCTTGTCATGCTTAGTTTTCTACAATGTTTAATGATGTCAATTCATTTTATTCGTGTTATTTAACTTTCAAACGATTCATTTTGTTTTAATCTCTGGAGGAAAAAAAAAAAAAGTAGGAATTTACAGCCATCGAATTTAAAACTCTGTAAGATCATTTGAAAAATATTTCTGAGACTTGTAACTATATATTAAAAAAAGAACAAACATTTAAAGCACTAAATGCTTAGATGCGTATAAATCAGTTCTTTATGGATCGAATTTCTGTGAAGTAAACAGATTGCTTTCCACAAATCTTCTAATGCTTCGTTTTCTACAATGTTTAATGATATCACTTAATTTTATTCGTGTTATTTATTTAGCTTTCAAACCATTCATTTTGTTTTAATCTCTAAAGGAAGATATTAAATAGAAATTTACAGCCACTGAATTTAAAACTGTCTCTGTAAGATCTTTTAAAAAATGTTTGGAAACATGTGAGTACATATTTAAAAAAGAACAAACATTTAAAAGCACTAAATGTATAGATGCGTATAAATCAATTCTGTATAGATCGAATTTCAGTGAAGTAAACAGATTATTTTCCACAAATCTTGTCATGCTACGTTTTCTACAATGTTTAATGATGTCACTTAATTTTATTCGTGTTATTTATTTAACTTTCTAACAGTTCATTTTGTTTTAATCTCTAGAGGAAGAAATAAAAGAGGAATTTACAGCCATCGGATTTATAACTGTCTCTGTAAGATCGTTTTAAAAATGTTTCGGAAAAATTTGACTAAATATTTAAAAAAGAATTAACATTGGGACATAATCGCGATATGATTATATTTAAAATATGCAGCAAAATAATTATTGTAAAATAATAATATTATTAAAACAAAAATAAAATTAGATATTTATTATTATTACTACTATTATTATTTTGTAAAAGATTGATTCATTGGAGTTTTAATCTTTCTTGTTATAGATGTATTGCTAAAACTAACATAACGTAAGAATATTTCATGATTTTGATATATTCAAATCTGTTTTTCATTCAAATTTCTTATCTATTTCTTCCCTTATTTCGACGTTTTAATGCACATGCACATGATATTCATGTATTCGTATGAGTGTGTATCTGTAACATGCAATTTAAAATTTGTTGAAAAGTGTTTAAAACTCATAATACAGCTGAGAATGCATTTCCATCCATTTTCATCTATATTCTATAATGTATCTGAATGTTTTCCCTCTGTATACCAATTTTTAAACCTAATTACACTATAATCTATATAAAACATATTTTTGTGCATATATCCCACAAGTATATAAACTTCATTGCTTTGAAATCATTTTGGATATTCTTATATATATATATATATATATATATACATACATATACAGTCGGTAACAAAAGTCTCCGAACACTCGCAAAAATTCATATATAAAAAAAGTACAGTTCTGTTAAATAAATTTTTGTCGAATCCTGTTCTTAGTCAGTCTAAAAACAGGATTCGACAAGGATTTATTTAACAATACTGTATTAAGTGTACTTTTTTTACATATGAAATTTTGCTAGTGTTCGGAGACTTTTGTTACCGACTGCATATATATATATATATATATATATATATATATATATATATATGCAGTCGGTAACACTAGCAAAAATTAGGGAGCACATATAATAAACTAAAATAATATATAGTAGTACTCTTAGTGGTCAAAACTTGAAGTGTAATATGCACAGTTGGAATAAAAATTAAGAAAATTAAACCAAAAAAAAATCAATGAATAAGAAAATAATTTACAAAATTAAAATTTGAAAATCGGAAAAAATATCGATGAATTTCCTCTTCGCATGGTCTAAGCTAGTTCTTTGCCAAGTTTTATAGTTCTGTAAAGAATGGTTTCTACGAAGAGCGCATACACGCAGACTCCTCTCTTTATTTACATAAATTGGATTATAAATATTGAGTTAACGCGAGGCAAATTTGTTTACATGCCCGCTTGGACGGAACAATTAAAACAAACGTAATAAAATTTAAACATTTATCTGTATCAACTAACTTTGAAATATTTAAATTTATATACTTTACACAGTCATTTCAATCAGAATATTTAAAAATAAATTTAAAATGTGTATCAAGTTTGCGTTATCTATCTTGTAATATAATTAATCTTTCCTTAATCACTTTCTTTCGGAATAATATCAGAAGCAATAATTAATAATGCCTTAAATGTTCACTTTCCTCAAGAAACTCGCAATTGAAAATGATATCAAGGAAAGGCAGTCGAAGAAGATAATTATTCCTGAAGAACAATAAATCAACATAATGGTGCTACATTAAGGAAAAACGGTATTAGTAAAAAAATGAAACATTAGCATTAATATCTCAAAATAGCTTCTAACATTTTTAAGACGAAATAAGCATATTTTTAAAATATGTCTTATATTTCTTCATTAATATAACATTTATTTTATGTAAATAAAATCATGACAAATTTTATAATTGCTTTTGTAGTAATATTTAAAACAGTATATTACTACAATTTGAAAATTTAAGTATTACAAGTAAAACATAATTAGATATTTATTAAACTTTTTTATTTGTTTTCCACTTTTTATATTACTACATTATCTACATTGCGTACAATAAAATACAATATATACCTTACCAACAAATGATTCAAATCTTCAACTTGTTTGAAAAATCTTAAAACTACAATATACAATACGCTATTTTGTTTTTATGTTAATTTCCTTTTTATAGCAAATTTGAATTTCTAAGAATTTCCGAATGCCTTTTTGTACTATTTTTAAAGTAAACCAGAAATACTTATAAAAGTATTGCAAATGAGTTTGCTTTTCCAGTCAGAATCTCTCTAAGATAATGCAAAATAATTATTTTTAAGAATATTTAAATTACTTAATGATGGCAGAACTAGAGTTCTGTCGTCAACGTAAGAAATGAAACGTTAACTACATATCTTGTTGAAATAATACTATTAAGAGTATCTTTGTAAGACTTTCAAATGGGTTTTGAATGTAGGACATTACATAAACACAAAAATAACAATACTGTTATTATTATTATTTTTTTTAATGAACAAAAGTATAAAAAATAATTTAAGTTATATTTAACAACACTTGTTAGTATACCCTTATTCAGGGGTGACTTTTTTTTTTTCCTTTTTTTTTTTTTTTTTATTTAAACAATTTCTCTAAAACATTTTAAAGTAAGAAAACGGTTTAAACCATTAAACAATGTTTAAAATAACACAACGTAAACCTATATATAAAACAATCTGATGTTGACTTCCTTATACAACCATAAGAATATACATATTTTTATGAAAGCATTGACAATTTTGTGTGAGGTAAGTGATTCGTAAATTAGCAAGCATATTCCAGTTCAGGAACATTACTTAAAAGAAAAAGCTAGTCGAACCAAAAAAGAGACGACAGTACTATTATACATGCGGACGAGACAAATATACTATTTTTTTTCAGGAATAGTGCTTAAAGGCTTGTTACAGAATATCTCATTGGCAAAAGCACAGATTGGAGTACAATGAAAATCATTCGAGTATATATGGCCCAGTATTGTGCTCTTTATTAAAAATTAGTAGTGGGAAACGATAAATTTTACCAAAATAATTAGCTCAGTTGAAACAACATTGCTCCAAAATTTTATCACTAATCTCGCCACACCGCAAATTAGTAACCGGCGTAAATTTTTGGTCAAATTTGGCAACTTGGCGAATGAATTTGGTGAAAATTCGTAGTTTAGAGTTGCCAAAGTTTGGAAGTTCTAACTTCAATAACAATAGAGTTCTGGAATATTCTGGAAAAATTCATTGGTTTATTGCGCAGAACTAAATCCTTCGAAAGTTCTATAAATGACTCACTATATAAAGACTCACTATAAAGACCATATACATTTAAAAAAAAAAAAGAGTGATTGTTGATGATTGTAGACTAGAACTTGCCTATATCTTCACACAGAAAAATGGAAAATCGAAACGTGTCAAGAGACTTACCATCATTGTGATACTAGACGTTTCCCAAGTACATTGGCATATTTGCACAAAATTACGCAACATTTTAAACAATCAAAACACTACATGACAATCCTAGTTAGTCATCAGACACAAAAGACTTTTCATTTTTCTATGTATTTTAATAATGTTTCGTGTGCTGATCAGTTTTGGCTCTAAAACTTGTCAGTCGACTAATTTCCCTGGTATAGTTTTCATTCTCCTCAAATTTGACTGGTTAGTCAAATTACAGGGTAAAAATAAATTGTTCCAATCTTGTCAGTCGACTGAGAAGAATTTTTCAAGTGTAGATTCTGACTAACTCGCCTTGCCTGGTAACTGTGGTTGTAGACCTGGCCAGACAATTACCATTGTCGACGAGCCGTCTTTGTAAGATAATATTAACCTTCCTAGTCTGGGGTATCATTTTAGAGAAAAACCAACGAAACAGGCATCGTAATAAGAACGGATGGTGCTGTGGTAGCGTGTCTGACATGTGATACGGTGGTTCTCAGATCGATTCCCCACAAGGGCGTTTTGCATTTTAATTTTTTCAAGTGTAGATTCTGACTAACTTGCCTTGTCTGCTAACTGTGACTGTTGACTAACCTTCCTGGTCAGATAATTACGATTGTCAACTAGCCTTCTTTGTCTGATAATTTTTATCTTCCTAGTCTGTTTTGAAGACTATTTTAGCTAGTACACTTTTCAACTGAAGCTACCGAGTCAGCTCTTTAGGATAGTCAATTCTGTATTGTCAGCTGAGCACTTTGCCTGGTTACTGTGACCAGCATATTTTTTCTGTGTGTTTACGCACGGTTCTGTGTGTTACTTTTGCACGGTATTACACTAAAAGTGGAAACAGATGGAAGTTTCCCAACAAACACAGACCTATCGGTAGACAGTTGGTCCATTACCGGCTTGCCATTTTAGGCGGTGACGTACCGATGCAGTTTGCCGAATCGGGTACGTAACATTTTTGGCCTTCGGACGGCAGTCGCCCGATTGTATGGTCCACAATCGGTCCGTTGCCGGCAAAACCGACAAGGCAGCCGGTGCAACACCGCACCGACATCTAACCGTTTCTTAACCAAATATATACCGGTAATGGACTGTCATCGGCTTGCCGGTGTCGGTCCATTTCTATTTGCAGAAAAAAAATTTCCTGCCCGACTGATCAGTGCTGCCATCTAGTGAAGAAATTGTGAACTTTTATGTTTACGATTTCCGATTAACTTACCCGAGAAGAGAACAGAACCCGCAAATCTTCCAACCAGTGGTTTCTCTTTGTACTTTGCATGCGTTTAACCATTCGACCATCGACGCTTGTAACATTGTTTCTTGATAAAGGATAGTTTCGCTATTTATTATTTTAGATAGATATTGTATACTTTTATGAGATATTACAATTAAGTTAAAATTTTAAAAGTCAATGTAATTAAAAGAAATATAATTAAAATAGTTTTAAGTTAAGGTTTAGATCAAATAATTTTTTTAATAAAATTAGAATATTAAATAGTTACATACAAAATATATATTTTAAATATATTACATATTTTTTTAGGAAAATGTTTTGAGTCCAGTAAAATTATTGAACTTTTATCTGTTAATAACATTTTATTTTGAGTTTAATACTTTAGTAGATTTTAATAATTTATTATGTATTATCCCTAGTAGAAACAATTGGCAGCGAAACTAAAAATATATTTAAGTTATTAAGAATAAAAAATTTATCGTTAAGTCTGAGACAGATTACATAATTCTTTAATTGTTTCAAATTAAGATTGTCAATAAAAAATAAATAAATAAAATAAAAATGCATGGTTTCTTAAGGAGAAAAAATGATTTAATTAAAAAACGCATGGAAACTTCAATTTTCTAAAAAGATAAATGAAAAAAAAAAAATCTATTAAATTTATACTTTATATAAATGTAATTAATTTTTATTTATTGTTATTTTAGGGTCTTCTTCTTTTTTTTTTTTTTTTCTTATTGAGATTATTTACGTTTACACCTTTTGAGGTTCCCGAAAAACAGTTACAAATATTAGCAGGAAGTTTAAATTCGGTATTCTAAATCAATATCAAATGAGGATGCTAATCTAAACTTTTCATGGAAATTAATCAAATGATTCGCGTACAGAATATCCAGGAGAGTTAAAATATATATTACATAAATAGGCAAAATTTCTGCGGACTAAATATTTTTATGAAACAATACATATTATATATACATTAAAAATCTATTCAATATTTAAATTATGCTTAAAATATACATTTTATAGCATTTTTATTTATTTGTTTATTTATTTATTATTATTACTTTATTTTTAATGAAAAGGATGAAAAAATATACATTCTTTCTTTGGTGTTTCAAATAAATGAATTACTTAATACTATTTATTTTATTTTATTTTAATTAATTAATTAATTTTATATTTAATCGTATTATTGTTGTTAATAATATTATTATTATGGCAAATATATGCATCTGATAAAAAGTAAACTTTATTTATTTATTTATTTTAATATTAAATTTAAAAATTCGAACTCGAAGCAAACCGTCCCAAAATCGGACCGACGTTGGAACATTTTTTTCGGGCCACTACCGGATATCAGATATAGGCCCAGTATCGTATGCCGATAAAAATGGTTTGCCGATTTTTAACCGTAAGCGGTCCGGTAACAGCAACCGACATTGCTTCCAACTGTCGGTTGCCGGCATGCTACTGATTAGCCGCCGACAGCAGCGCGCCTTTGCCGACAGTAAACCGACAGTGCCGACTGCGACCCGACTCGATGCCGAAAGGCTTGTGTTTGTTGGGTTTTTACATTTCCACGAGGTGGGCTGTGACTTATCGTCAAATTAGACATTCAAATGTGGCGAAAAATGGTAGTACGGGATTTACAAAATTTGGGAATTTTACCTCAATAGGAGTCTAGTTCTGGAAATTTTATAATGACGCATTAGTTTCTAGCGCAGAACTACCTTGAAAATTCCATAAACCACTGACAATACTTTCGATGAATTTAAATTCTATTCAGACTTCGAAATATTCAGTTGTTCTTGATTTGAACTCTGCAGTGTATTTAGCAATGTTCAGTTGATTTCTGTAGAAAAAATGATCAATTCATTGGATTGTTTCAAGAATATTAAGTTTTGTAACACAAAAAAGAGAATTGTTCAATTGTTTACTGAATATTAATTAAATAAAGTGTGTTCGTAGACTAGAACTTGCTTATTTCTTGAAGAATTACTTTCTACACGCTAAAATGTCGACAACTTTTTTTAATCAGTACCATTACAGACTCTATCTTCAGGCTACATTCGTCGACTAGAACCTACTTCTCTCTTAAAGAACCAACTTTTACAGGCTAAAATGTCGAGAGCTTTCATAACAATGAAATTACGGGCTCTATCTACGGATCTACGGGCTGAATATTCATTAAACAAAGTGTATTCGTCGACAAGAGGCTGGTTATGTCTTTAAGTATAAAATTACAGAGAAAAATGAACGGAAATGTTAAAAAACTTATTTTGTACATTCACTTTAATAACTAATATTAATTTAATTAATTATTGGTGAGAATATATTTCGGACTTGGAATGCTTTTTCTAAAGTAGAAACAGCCATTTTTAATTTTAATTAAAAACTTAAATAATAAAGTTAGGTAAAAATACAGAATAAGATTGAGAATCTCGATTAGTCACTTTTAACTAAGAATTACTGTAAATTTACAGAGACACTGGATAAATATTTACATTAAATTTACAGAAATTTTTAACAGTGTAACTGTTTTTGAGTTGTGCGAGACACACACACACACACAAACACATACTTACATACAGACGTTACGAAAATTCGTGTAAAGTCATTGATATCTCTGAAACAGGAACACGTATTAAAACAAAAATTGCAGGTGTTCAACTAGACATCATGACAGTGACACATATAAATTTGCAACATTCTACGATCATTCATTTTTGAACTATGCGAAACACAAAATCCATTTCGCAAATCGGGATTACTATATTCTTTATATTTTGTATAAGGAAGAAAAAATACATTAAATTTAAACCGAATTCATTTTTTAGAAGGAAAAAAATGTTATTTTAAATTTTAATTATTAGCTTTTGAAAGTAAATAATGAAATAAAGTACTATCATATTTAAAAATGAGTTATAGTTGTTCTAGTTTTATTTTACTTTACTTTTATTTTAATATAATGAAATTCTATGTTATACTTTTATCAAATTTTCTTTTTACTTCAATCTCTTTAAATGTAACTAATATATACTAATATATCAGTTTATAATAATGAAATAAAGTACTATCATATTTAAAAATGAGTTATAGTTGTTCTAGTTTTATTTTACTTTACTTTTATTTTAATATAATGAAATTCTATGTTATACTTTTATCAAATTTTCTTTTTACTTCAATCTCTTTAAATGTAACTAATATATACTAATATATCAGTTTATATATTCCTTTATCTTAGTTATACCAAGTTACTCAAATACATCACTTAATTAAATTACTTCCTTAATACAAAAAAAAACATTTAAATTATGAATTATAAATAATAAAACATTTAACATTGCTAATTAGATCGTATAGAATATTTACTTTTTACTTTTAATCCCTACAAACAACAAAAAAGCTTATGTTCGCGTTGTGTTCTTAAAACTTAACCTATTACTTATTAAATTTCTTGTCGCGATAACACAAGTTCAGAAAAATGGGTAAAACAATACCCGTAGACTGGAGTATATAAAGAAAAAAATTGTTTCTCTAATAAAATTAATTTACATTGGTACACTTCATAAGAAAAACAGATACTAAGAGTTGATTTTACATTACACCAATTTTTATTAAACTGAATTAAGATTACAAAAATACTAATCCCGTGCTATAAACATTAATTTATATCTTAGAGAAACAACTAACAACTTCCGTAATAACAAAATAAACTGGTAATACCTTGGCGAAACCCATTAATTCACAGGATTAACAATATAGAGTATTCATACAAATCCAGCTATTAATTTTCTTATTAATTTTCCTTTCTAAGAAAATGAACTGATACAATTATAATTAAATGTAACCAACAACAAAAGGAAAGGTTAGAGGCATAAGTATGAATCTTAACTTACATAACAAAGATTTCTTTCAGCTGCCCCAGTTCCGTTGAGAGTCGAAGAGAACGTTTTCCAAACAAACGTTAAGGACAAAGGCTTCCAAGCTACGCAGCATCGTAATCTTTCTCTATACGTAACTTAGTTCAGGGTTTTTTGGAATAAAGCACAACTTCCGTCACACCTTCACGCGGGTAATCGCCTAGGTCATCTCAGCTGGCAATTTTTCCTTGTCCGGAACACACGTATCGACACTCAGTCATACACTCATTTACAAAACGCCCTTTCTTTCTTCTTCTTTTCCAACTACAAACTAGACCTGAGTAACATCACGTCTCCTTCACCTCATCAAGATCCCAATTGCCTTCCTCTATCTTTTTCATGCTACTCGCTATCAACTCACTACTCCAATTCTCTAAAACAGCTATCTTACGACGTCACTCAGCCAACAACCAGCGAGTCTAAATCAGATCAAGCACTCACTACTTCCCAAACGAAAAGATAAGATCTCTTCCTTTTTTTTTTTTTTTTGAAAAAGTAAAAAGTCCACTTTTTATCCAAACCGGGAGGGAAAGCAGTCGCCACACCTTCCTCTCCCCTGATACGTCAGCAAACCCACTACGCCGAATGAGTGCATAGCAACACCACGAGGTACAACTCGTAACCCGCCCCCCCGTGACTCTCATATGGTAATTCCAGTACTGACGTCACAGAACGGGGTGAAAAGAGGAACCCACCTCCAATTACAGCTGATCAGCCAGGTGTTTTCCGAGAACTTGCTTCTCGCTTCACTCAGATAACAGAAAAAAGAGAAAAGGGGAAAAAGGAAGCTTTTGAATTTCAGTCTTTCACTGACCGGACGAAATACAGATATCGATTGCATTTCACAGCTGTTTTTCATGGCATGTTCCAACTCATTTCTTTGTGAATTAAAGCTGCTTAACACTCCCTTCATGGATTAAGCATTTAGAATACGCATTAAAATGATAGAATAGAATGTTTTTAGAAAAATGAATGCTTTACTTTATAAAAAGAAACAAAGAGTCTCATATATCCTATTCACTGCCTGTCCCGCTCAATCGCCTTACATTTCAAGGGAGATACTTCTACATATTTTACAGAATAAATTCTGTTTACGCAAATCCCCAAATGGAATTCTTATACCGATCATACACACAAAGGATGCATTCACACTAGGATTATCCAAATACAAACTATTCTTAAGCATTTTTCCACCTAGCATTCCTTAACATCTACATTTTTATCACCCCACTTGTTAAACTATTTGTTTAATCGGAAAAGAAAAATTCTTAAAAAAGAAAAAGTTAATCACAGCACAAAAGATTAATTATACCTGTTAAACTATTTATTTAATTGCGAAAGATAATTTCTTGAAAAACGAAAAAGTTAATCACAGCACCAAAGACTAAATATACGCTGTGATAGTACACTATTTCGCAGATATAGCTTTACCATTTTAAAATTATAAGTTTTCTTTTAAAATTCATGAGCTCAAAATTTGTAATAAAAGCAACAACATATACTACAGATTGGATCTAATAATAAATAAGCCCATTATTTAAAAAAAAAAAAAAAAAAACCAGAGAACTGGCGTTTAAATGTAATAAGTACAAAACTTTGAATAAATACCATAAAATGCAATAACTCGCAACAACTGTTTCGAGTCGAAAGAAGACACAACCCTTTTCAGGCGAACAAAGTAGGCACGAGTGCTGCAACCAAAGTGGTAATAACTTCATGCTCTTTATGGCTTTTATTTAAAGTAAACACATTGTTTCACAAACAAATCAATCGCTTTATTTATATATCTCAATAAATTATTGTACCTTCAGAAACTTACATAATACATACATAAATTACGTAATTACAGAAAGTAATAACAATATATATATATATTAGGGCTGTGCCGATTAATCGATTAATCGGTTCGGTTAATCGATAAATGCTTAGTCCCGATCAATTTTTTTAATCGAGTTAATCGAATCGATTATATCGATTAAAACTTTTCAAAATCCGATTAAAATTTTCAAACTACGAATTAAAGAAAAAATATTGTTCTGCCTACAAAATATTTTTTTCACATATTTTGCTAACAAACATTCTAAGAAACGTCCATCAAATAACGAAAAAGCAAAAAATAAAATAAAATAAATAAATAAATAAAAATAAAACCTCTCAGAAGAAGTTGTTGCACTTTTGTTGATAGAGAAAAGGGGGAGAACAGTTATTAAACAAAATGCCGCTTCATGTGCATGCTGGAGCGACACCACCTGTCTGTAGCTTTCTACAGAAAGTGTTGGTTAGGGTAATAGTATTCTCAGAAACTCAGAAACAAGAAGCTTTCAAAAAATAGAAATGCTAAAGATTAAAAAAAAAAAAAAAAAAAAAAAAAGGTATTGAGATTTTTTACTATCCCTGTGATGGGGGAAATGTCAACAGAGTTTCGCAGTATCTTCAAGCGTTTATTGTCTGTTCAGAATTGCTGATAGTAACTATTGAATTAGACACAGAAAATAGCATTCTGTGTTCTAGTCCGAAGTGTCAAAGAAGAACTAAAATATAAGAATTTGAGATTTTTATGATAATGATATGGAATTTTGAGAATTCATTTAAAAATAGTGACAAGCGAGATGGACAAGGCCTGCAAATATACAACTAAAATATGTGCAAATTCATTTAATGTTTCTTTCAAAATGAATCGAAAAATTAATTTATTTAAAAAAAAAAATAATAATAAATAAATAAAATTGAATAAGTAAAAATATTTATATAAAATTAACACTTAAAGTCACCAATTATTACTCTGAAAATTGATTTAAATTTCAGTTATGAAACAGATATAATTGATTAGACAAAAACTTTTGAAAAAAATATTGTGTGTGTGTATGTATATATATATATATATGTATATATATATATACACAATATGAGAGTTTTATTCATCATTGAAATAAAATTATATAAGGAAAAATGAAAACCGATTAAAAATCCGATTAATTGACCGATTAATCGATTAATGAATTACGATTAACCCAGTTAAAACTCTTAATCGATTCCCACCCCTAATATATATGTATATGTGTTTTAATGCATCTAATGTTTTATATTAAACATTATTTCTACTTTGGTGTAGAGACGACACAAGAATGTATTACTTGACAGTTTATTCTATTAACGAATTTATTCGCATACAGTCGCAAAATTTAAATACAAATTAAACACAGTGATGTAAAATTTAATTAAAGAATTGAACTAAACAGACTTGTACTTTTTGTAAAACAAATGAAAATTAAAAAAAAAAAAATAGCAAACCTTAAAATTTGTTTATTCATGCAAAAATATTGAAGCAACTATGAGGAACAAGAGCGTAAATTACATTTAAAGAACGATGAAATAAATATCAAGTTATCGTTTACACCATCGAAATACTAAGTTATTATGCAAAATCTCGAAGTATCTCATTTATTTACTTTACTTAAAGAAATAAATACAAGGTTCGGAATAAATACGAGTTTAGGAACGCATAATTAGTCTTCTTTTATGTTCTTTCTTTGCGTAAAGTATTCAAGCCAATAAATAATTAAGAAAAGAGCAAACTTTTTTTTTTTTTTTTTTTTTTTTTTTTCAGTTACAAAATAAAATTTCCGATTGAAACTTACGTAAAAGAAACAACTAATGAAAAGATATTTTTACGAGATCAATAACATAGATCTACAAAAATAATGTGCGCAAAATTTCCTAGGATAATTTTTGCTTATACATGTTTTTTTTGGTATGCTGAAACCGAAACTGATGCCAGTTTTTCTCGATCACGTATAGATATTTGTCAATACAAAGTGTGTACCAACACAATTTCTTCCGTGATTCTTCCACCAATGTAACATATGGTGAGTTTTATAATATGTAATCATGATTTATTGGAAAAAGAGACACGGAAGAAGTCGTCTTGGTAGACACCCTGTATTGACAAAAATCTGTACCTGAAAGGGAAAACTATATTCATTTTCGTCTTCACCACACCAAAGAACCTAAGGACGAGGCAAAATTATTAAATGAATACTTTAGATGTGTAATTCTGTATATTAATCGAAAATAAAATCTTAAATAGCGAGCTTTGCGCGCTGTACTATCACTATATTAATAGATTAGGTTTAGATAATTTTTGTGCAGAAACACTAGAGTGAAATAACGCAGAGCACCTAAAGCTCAACTCGAGACTTTATTTTTCAACTCAACTGAATTTTATATCAGCTTATATACAGTTGACGAATCAATCTAGAACAGAATATTCCAGAATTCAAAAAGTCTAGAAATTATATAACATTAACTGAATTATTAACATAATGACATAATGAATAAATAAGCAATAAAAAATTTGGAATTAAACAAAAAACGCTTATGGCCACTTGCCCTTGAGCGGGATCAAACTCACGACCTTTTGAATTGCAGATTGGCGCTTTGCCTCACAGTCATGGCGTTCACAGATAAATCGACTTCTTTATGATATTTAAATAAAACTTTTTGTAACTGAAAAACTGAGAAAAACCATTGAAATTGATCAATTATTTCTCGAGAAAGAAACAAATTTGCGTATGAACCCACTGTCTTCGGCATCTCCTTCCTCGGACGTGCTTCGCACGTTCGCACTCACTATATCCATTACAACCATCAAACCCATATACGGTGTGATGGGTCAGGGCCCCATAGCCTTTGGCTGTCTTTACATGAGATACTACACAGACACAATTTCTTTTTCGTGAAAATATTTGACGTCTAAACTGTATATATAACTCGAAAAAAATTTCTTTGATATCGACAAATAGTTCTTTAATAAAAATGTATGTAAAGAAAAAAAAATGATAATAATAATAACGAATACAGCATTGTGTTCCTACTGCCTTCAGCAAAATCTTTAATTTGTTAATTATTTATCGAAGTTCCGCCGCCCCCTTTATACGTATTATGCGTGAACATCGGGTAGTTTTCATAATATGGGTTGGTTGATTCGTTGGTTGATTGGGTTTTACGTCGCACTAGTGCTGTGCAGATGGGCAATTGGCGATGGTCTGGGACACACCCCTAGAGGTAGTCCGGAGACATACCATCACAATTTTGATCCTCCACGGAAGGCTCTCCCGCTTCGGTGACCCCCAGAGGTATAATTTTTTATGGGAGCATGGAGGACATTGCGACCACGACAGATTTTACGTGCACCAGCCACCATTAGTGCACACGACGGTCTTTGGCCGGCTCGAGTACCAAACCCGCAATCTTCTAATTACGAGGCCGGCGCTCTACCTATTGGGCTACCGCGGCCCTTCATAATATGGAAAAATGTTTCATAATTTAAGAGTGAAACATGATTTTTTTCTTTTACTTTTCAACCATATTTTCACTCAGTTTTACTATGACTACCATACTCCATAAATCGGGAAAATGTTTCATAATTTAACAGTGATGCATGTTTTTACTTTCATGTTTTTACTCTAATAAATCTGCACCCGATTGTTTTTTGACTCACTTCTCTTTGATGTTGAATCAGAATTTTTGTATTTTTTCAGTACACCTGAATGAAATTTTTATGCGTAATTGCATATTTATGCTTTAATGTGTAAAATTTATTTATTTATTTATTCTTGTAAATTTCTAATTTAGCCTTTTTTTTTTTTTTTTCATTACCCGACTATTGTAGATAAGGGAAGTATTGTATTCGGTCAGAAAACTCGATATCGTGTTTTCACCTGATTTACATATTTTGAGGTCTCTTGAGTCCAGAAAAGTAGTTTTCGGCAATTGATCAATGAGTGTGTATGTATGGGAGGAATCTTCTGACTATCATATCTCCGAAACTATTAAACATAGAACTACGAAACTTTAGAATTGAGACAGATCTGGAGTACAGATGATTTTTCAAATTTTTGATAAAATTTGGAATAATGGAAGTAAGACATCGGAACCGGAAGTGGGACAAAAGTCCGTATCTTAAAAACGTCTGTAACGATTTTCTTCAAAACTGTTATATAAACACTCTATTAGGTGTCCTTTCATGTAAAATAGTTGGTTAGTTCAGGAAAATTGATAGGCGTCCTGTATAAATTACTCATTTTCAGGTCTCACAAGTGCGTTCCCTGAAAAATGGCTGTACATATTTTTTTCAAACTTGCCAGATTAATCATCTTTTAGATATCCTTTTGTATGTGTTGTTTTCCAGTGAATGGTTGAGTATGGCAAGTTTTGGTAAAAGTCGGTATCTCAAAAGCGGCTCTAACGATTTTCTCGAAAATTGTTACCTAAATCCATTTTAGATACCCTTTCTCATGTATTACGTGATTATTAATGGAAAATTTACAGTCATCCTGGTTAGGTAGGTCTATTCTAGAACTCAGAAATTAATGTTGCAAAAAATGGCTCAACTGATTTATTATTATTATTACTTTTTTTTTTTTTAGTTTGCTACGTAAATCTATATTATATGTCTTCACATTTATATCGCCTTTCTCTTACAGGAAAATTTTTAAGTGTCTAATTTGTTAGATCAATTTTATGTCTTCTGACACATAATCTTCAAAAAGTGCATATAATACGTGTAATACTGAGTAATGGAAGTCGTGTGGTTGTCTCGCACCATTTTTTTTATTTCTTTCAGCTCTAACTTGGCTAGCACTAAAAACAAAATCTCGGGTAATGATCTCGAATTACAACTAATCTATTTTATTACCATTCGTCTCTTATAATGCAGGGGACTGTAAATGACAATGAAATGGATTTAAAATTTGATGGTCGATAAAATAAAAATAAAGTAATCGATAATATAGACATAATAACGACTCTCAAAAAAAAAAAAGGTTAATAATAAAATAAAGTCATATTAATAATAATTATAAACTATAAAAATGACTCATAAATAAATACACAATACAGCATAACTCACACGGTCGCAAATCCTTTGAGTATTCATGTTGCCATTTTACGACAAAAATTCTGTTGTTTTCTGCAGAGTATCTTGAAATCAGTTTAAATAACGGAAGTTTTATTTCATTTCTTAAATAAAGGAAATTTTATTAATAAGGTAAATAATCTTAATTTGATTATTTATCAAAGAAATAATTACAAGATAAAAAGAACTTTTTATATAGCACGTTTTTAAATCATATGAACTTGACAATTCTATGTATTAATAAATACTTTTTAAAAACTTTTTTGATGAATTATCACATCAACATGAAAGAAAATGATCAGTTATATAAAGAGAGCAGTTATAAATAAAGAGAGCAGTTATAAGAAATTTTTAAACATTTATTGATTGAATACAAATATTAAAAGAATGCTTTGTCATCGTGTTCGGAGGTATTCTAAAAGTTTCAAATGTCTAGCTAGTCAGGACGTTATAGCTATAGAACTATATTAGCACTTTATCAATGTGTATAAAAATTTTAAAGTGATAATGACGTCATTTTTTGTGAGATGAGAAATTTAATTTCTTACAATTTTTTACTGTTCACGTTTAAGTAAATATATTTATTTTCCTGTCGAAAAAAAAAATGAACTCGTGAATTTTTTTGGCAACAATTAAATTATAAATAAAACTTAAATGACTAATTTTAAAGCTATTATGAGGTTATTATTTTCACATTTTATTAATTAATTAAAAGAAAACATTTATTAATTGTATAAAAGTATTAAAAGAATGAATTGTCATCATGGTCTGAGCTATTCTATAAGTTTCAAATAATTACCTAGTCAGGAAGTTAGTTAAAAATCGATTGCAAGATTTGTACTAGATAAATAAACAAACAAGAAAGCGAGTAAATAAAAGCATGATAAAATGTGTAGTTTTCTGCGAATATATTAAGCTTTAAATATTTTTTCACATTGTTAAATCATTTTAAGTTCTGATAAATGTTTCTTAAAAATTTATATATATATATGTGTGTGTGTGTATGTATATTGTCATAAATATTTGATCATAAATTATCATAAATTTAAATGAACAATAAAATAGGAATGAATACTTAGTTTCCAAAAATTAGCAAGCCATATTGACTTGAGACAACAATTTATATAAACACTAAGCGAAAAAAAAAAAACAAAAAAAAAACGCAATGCAGAAAAGTTTACTTATACCATTTTTATTTGTAATAACTTCAAAACTAATGGTTGAAACAAATAAAACTGTCATGTTTGCATAATATCAAAGAGAGGAAATTATACCTATGTACATTTTTGATTTAATAATTCACTTTATTACACTCTACGAAGTAATTATTAAAAATCTACATGAAACATTCTTTTTAAACGTAATATAATGAACATGTACTTTGTACAGTATTATGATTTATTGTATGATATAAACAAGTTATATTTTAATACATGAAATAAAACTACTCATTTGTTAGATCTAAGCAATTTTTTATTAAAAATATGTATTCTGCATTGAGTTATTCCACCTTTTTATGGAATTACTGCTTTAATGTACAATGGCATAGTATTATGCAGTGTTTTAATATAAATATCAGAAATTTCTCTGTGCCAAATATCATAAATAATTTTTTCTAGTCCTTGCAGAGTAGTAGGCTGCAATTTTTTAATCCTCGCCCCTTTCCCGGGCTTTTTATAGACTAAACATTTTCTAGCGGATTGAGATTAGGGCTATTTCCAAGTCTGATGAAAAAGAAATTCTACGATATTTTTTGTGGGATTTAACTTAAAGTTAAAAAAGGTATGATGGATTACAGAATTATAGGTGCTCATGATATAGGATAGGTAGTTTTAACAATTTGAATTGAATAAACGCACCACAGACTCCCTTTAGTATGGTGCAATATCATCTTGAAATTCTGTTTGCAGGAAAGTCTGAGATACCTTCAAAATAGTCCGTCATACGCCGTTCTTATAATGGCCGCGTTTTATTTCGAGTTGATTAATCCCTTGAGCATAAATATTTGCCCGACTCATTGAAAATTTATGCACCTCCGTACCATAATGTACGGAGAATGTGCCACTGTTTTATGAATTCAATTTTCAGTAATTCGGATACATTTTTATCATCTTACTAGTTTTGTTTATCGAAATAAACAATCCCGATTATCCCGAAATAAAATTAACTTGATTCATCAGAGAAAACCAGTTCGGCCTAATAATTAACTAATATATATATTTTTTAATTTTTGATCAACTGAAGTCTTTTTTTTTTATTATTATTATTATTATTCTTTTCCTTATTAATGGCTTTTTTTCGCAGATCTTCTGGTTTTTAACCTATTTTGTTTAATTGTTTTCGCACTGCTTTTGAAGAAATTATTTTGCTATGCACTTTTTTTTTAATCCTTTCAAAGTTATGAACATGTACAAATCGATTTTTTTAAACTTTTGTTTCTTAACTTGCAAAATGGCCACCTAAAGACACATTTTCTTTTTAAACAGGGGAAAAAAATTATATCTTCCTAAAAATCATCTCAGGAATATTTCGTTAACATTTAATTACTTTGCCATCTCACGTATTAAAATATTTTTTTACTTTCATTCTAAAATTAATACTTTTTGTGGCATCGTTAAATGCCTTATACTTGCCATTTTTGAAATACTTTCTAAAATTATGATTTTCCTGACAGTTGCATTTTATTCTTAACACTGGGCTCAATCCTAAAGTGTACGTGGAGGGCGAAGTAAAAAATATGCTCAAAAATTTGCTTTATCTATATATATAAAAGAGTAAACTCACTGATTCACTGATTCACTGATTCACTGACTCAACACGGTTGTCGCGATCCTATGGGAGATAGAGTCGCAATTTTTGGTGAGCAGGTTGATTTTAGGACCCTGACGCTCACTAAGACGAGATTTTGCGAAATACCCCCCGGTTCCCCCCCCCCGGGAGGACAGAAGGCAAAAACCACCTTTATAAGCATATCTCGGCTCCAAATTGCTTCACGGTGAAGAAATTGCAGATGGGGAGACAAGACTTGAATACCAAAAAAATCATTTTCTGCGATTTTGGAATTTTGGATTTTTAAGGGGGGTAGGGGGTAAAAATGAGATTTTCGGGGGCGCATAAGGCAAAAACACATTTATAAGCATAACTCGGCTCCAAATTGCTTCACGAGGAAGATATTGCAGATGGGGAGACTAGACTTGAATACAAAAAAATCGTTTTCTGCGATTTTGGATTTTTGGATTTTTACGGGGGAAAAGGGGGGAAAATGATTTTTGGAGGCACAGGAGGCAAAAACACCTTTATAAGCATAACTCAGCTCCAAATTATTTCACGATGAAAAAATTGCAGATGGGGAGATTAGACTTAAGTACAAAAAAATCATTTTCTGCGATTTTGGAATTTTGGATTTTTAAGGGGGGAGAGGAGCTGAAAATGATTTTCGAAGGTGCAGAAGGCAAAAACCACCTTTATAAGCACAACTCGGCTCCAAATTGCTTAAAGGTGAAGAAATTGCAGAGGGAGAGACTAGACTTGAAAACAAAAAAATCATTTTCTGCGATTTTGGAATTTTGGATTTTTAAGGGGAGAAGGGGGTATAAATGATTTTAAGAGGCAAATTTAGAAAAATACAGATTTTCGAGTAAAAATAATAGCTCAAAGATGTAAAAAAAAAAAAAAAAAAAAAACGCCAAGCGTCTTCTTGAAAATATTTCCAAAAACTCATTTTTTGATTTTTTTCCGATTTTTTGGGGGGGAGGGAGGGGGGGGCAAAAAAATAAAAATAGTGTCAGATCGTTCAAAATTGGTGCATAGGGGTTTTCGATACTTACAAATCGATTGCGGATATTTCCGAATTTGTAAAATTATTAGAAGGGTGGGAAGGGGGCAGTAAGGGGGGGGGGCTATGGGCAAAAACAAATAGAATTACAGTTAGGCCGTTCAAAATTGGTACAGATAGGTTTTAAAGGCCGAATGGGGATATTTTCGAAAGTGTAAAGTTATTAGGAGGGGCGAGAAGGGGGGAGGGGAGAGGGGAGGGGCAAAAAAATAAAAATAGAGTTAGATCGTTCAAAATTGGTATATAGTGGTTTTCGATACTTACAAATCGATTGCGGATATTTTCGAATTTGTAAAATTATTAGGAGGGACGGGAAGGGGGGGGGGCAAAAACAAATAGAAATACAGTTAGGCCGTTCAAAATTGGTACAGATATGTTTTAGAGGCCAGCAAGTCGAATGGGGATATTTTCGAAAGTGTAAAGTTATTAGGAGGGTCAGGAAGGGGGGGGGGCGGCGGGGCAAAAAAATAATAGAATAGAGTTAGAGCATTCAAAATTGGTATATAGAGGTTTTCGATACCTACAAATCGATTGCGGATATTTTCGAATTTTTAAAATTATTAGGATAGACGGGAGGGGGGCGAAGGGGGAAAATAATAGAAATAAGAGTTGGAATATTTTGGGAATTTTTTCCGAAGGCAGTGAGAACCCGGTGCGACATTTTTTCTTATAAGATTTTTTTTCTGTTTTTTTTTCACGTGATAAAAATTAATGCAATTTTGAGAATTCAGTAATTATAGCGATTCATTTAAAAATAGGGACCAGCGAAGCGGGCGTTGCCTGCTAGTAAATGATAAAATTGGCGGTTGCAAAAATGGAAAAGGAAAATATCCAAGTGCGGCTTTTTTTTTTTTTTTTTTTTTTTTTTTTTGGTCGCTTAGTGTATATATATAGTAATTTAAAATGAATTTATCTACTAATTAATATACTGTAAATTAATAATAGAAAAAATGAGGGCTAAAAGTTAAATTGATTTAAAATAACTTTTATTTGAGTATTGTTGGTATTATCATGTATCTACTAATTGCTAAATTTTTTAACGCTCTTAAATTCTTCAATATATATATATATATACATTCTATTATATACATTAGTAGGAAGTATTGCTTTCGTGAAAATTCTCGAACTCCAGTTTTCGACAGATTTATATGTTTTGAAATGTCCTGAACAGTATTTGACTGTTTTTAGGAAATGTCTGCCTGTCTCTGTTGTATGCATCACAAATACAGTGGATCTCACGAATCAATGGGCAAAATGTAACCAAACTTATTATTTAGTTTGACACTAACCTAATCTGACACTAACCTATTTTGGGGGATCAATCGCTCAACAGGTCGCGCTGTGATTACAAATTTTCTAAATTTTTAACAGGACAGTATCGGACAAATTTTCGTATAAATGTACATAATGAGAGTGATTTTTAACGCATGATTTAAAAATTTATATGATGAATTATTAATAATAGTCACAGTAAAATAAGGGGGGGGGGGATGTGTGCATGTAGGAGCATCGCTCCCGGGAAGAGCTTCCCCACCCCCACCCCCTCTTCCCGTGAGTGTAAATTTTCAATATGGATATCTTTCGAAAAAACTCGTCTATAATTTTAAAACGAATGATTAAACCATCTATCTATGATAATTTAAAACAAAGTTATCGATCTATATTTTCATTTCCAACGAAAAAAAAAAAAAAAAAAAAAAAAACCTTTAAAGAAGAAAAAAAAAGAAATACATTCGCCTTTCTTGTAGTGTTCCCTCCAAATTCACTTCCTTTCAACATTTAGTATTTTATTTCTCTCTGATAAAAATCGTCGGCATTCATCAGGGAAGATTATTTAAAAAAAAAATAATTTTAGTAAATAATTTCTACTGCGTGAACTTGTATAAAATTGTATAAAAGTAAGTCTCGTGGCAGCCACAACTTACAAGTTTTAAATTTAACACTGAAACAAGAAAGTACTTCCTTTGGATAATTAATTAATTGCTTTAATTATCTGTGCAGCCTACTATAAATTAAACTTCGGTTATTCTGCAGATGTTATGCATTGTGAGCTTTGTTTGGGTTTTATTTGTAAATTAAGGTTTATTATAATAACTTACTCATTAATATCAGAAGAGATACTAGAATAATATGAGCTATTTAACAATGTTGTAATTTGCGAAAGATAAAATAGTTTACTTGTCTGATAATATAAAGATACAGGAAAAAATAAATGTATTGGGGAAATAAGATTAAAATGCTATTGACTTTTTGTATTTGTTAGGAAGATTTTATTAAATATTATTACGAATTTGTAAATAGTGGTCGTTATTGTTATGTAATTTCATCAAAGAGGCTTAGTCAGGTTATAAAATGGTAATTTTCTGCATTTATAGCGTTTCTGGAATTTAAATAGTTCATTTTTCTTTTAAATACCCGTTGAAAAGCTTCACCAGGGCAGACAATATCCTTGGTGAATTCATCGCCCCTTGGCGACTTTTTTGGCATGAAAATCCTTAATATCGATGTATGGATTTTTTAAGCTCTAAATCGAATATTTCGCAAAATACGAGAACATTTTGGAAACGTACGAGGCTATGTAAGGTGATCGCATTTCGACCGCTGAGTCAGTTGAAAGCCAAATGCTTGGACGACTAGAAGGTCTGGCCGAGTCTCTGCTATTTATTACATCTTATATGTCATGTGTTGTGCTCATTGTACAGTTTATGATGCGATTTTTAATTTGTCAGGTGTTATTTAAGCTGTGTTTTCTGGTGAAACTGAAGTTGATCCTTGTGTGACAGATCTGTTATCTTCTTTAGTATTCTGTAAATAAAATTTTAAGCCTATACAAGACCTGTCCTTTATTCAGGACAGTTCACGGAGCCCGAGTATATAACAATATAAAATATATTAGTAGTATTCCTTATAATTTTTCGTAATGGAATTAAACAACGTATTTACTTCGGTTAATTATTTATTAACGGAAATTAACGAAACTTTCAGATTATCCAGGAGTGATAGTACTTATTCCTTGAGATACATTTAAATAGCCCACATTCGATTTTAATATTTCATTTTACAATGAGTTAATGTTACTTATAATTTGTTACAAATTGAAGAAAGTCTGCATACCTTATTATTTATTATTATTATATTAAAAGAAATGAAATATTTAATTATAATGCAAGTGTTCATTCTTAGCTTTGAAAAATTAGTTCATTTCTCCTATGTAGCATACCAAATCCTCATGACAAAATAAAGCCCCATGCATTTAAAATATATGTATATTTCATGTATTGAAATAGGCCTTAAATTATTTTTCTTACACAAATTCGAATTAAAAGTCTATCATTATTCTGATTTTTTTTTCCGTATTATACATTGCAAGAATGTTAATAAATGTATGCACGAAGTTCTTTTTTTTTTTTTTTTTTTTTTTCATTAAAAATGAAAAAATCGGTAACTTTGTTTAAATTATTACAGATTTATGGTTCAACCATTCCTTTTTAAAGTATTAACGAGTTATTTCGAAGGATAACCATATTGAAAATTTTCATTCCTCCCGGGAGGCAAGTACCCTGGGGAACAATGTTTCTACAAACTTTTTATGTGAGTTTACTACTATTATTATCAGTAATTCGTATTAATTTTGTAATCAGGTGTTAAAAATAGCAATGTGTTAAAATTATGTACATTTATACGAAATTTTGTCCTATAATTTAGAAGAAATGGTATCACAGCGCCAGCTGTTGAGCGATTGATCCCCAAATGTAATCACCACCAGTTTTGGTGAGGGTCCAAGTAAATATCAAGATTGGGTAAATTTAGTCATTGTTTCGTGAGTTCCAACGTCTACAAAATTTGTGATACACACGCACAGACACACAGACAGACAGATATTAAGAACAGTCAAACCGTATTCAGAATATCTGAAAACGTGTAAATCCGTCGAAAACTTGAGTTCGACATTTTTCACGAATACAATAGTTCTTATGTGTATAGAAAAAAGTAAAAATGTGGTAAAATGGTCCAGTTTTGTTTTACATTCTGTTTATTTAATGACAAGCAGGTGTTTTCTTAATCGCTTACGTGCATTTGATTATTTAAGTCTCACTTTTAAAAACTTTAAGACCGTTAAATGCTCTGGAATCATTTCTCGTCATATTACTGTTGAAAGAAAAACTTCAATAAATTTGTACGTTCGAAACAAATTGCAAAATAAAGGCTGTGGGTTTAAGATTTTTCTCACTATACATCACAATCAAATAATATTTAGAACAAAGAAAAAATGATTTGTAACCATTTATAAGAACAAAAACACATTACTTATATAATAAATTTTTTCACAAATTATATAAAAATAATAACGTATGTAAGAAATTTGACTTTGTTTGGCTTGAATACTATACACAATCATTTCAATGAAATTAAATAGAAACAGATCTAATTTTTTTTATTTAGATGGCAACAGAAAATTTACAAAACACAAAAAACACAAATAACAACACTAAAAATGCACACAAAAATTTCTGAACTCGTTAACAAAAGGATCTAGATCTGAATCCCGAGTTCGGATTGCATGTTTCTTAAGCTCTCATATATGTGTATAAGGTATTTTGAATTCTAATTATGAATTGATGTAATATGAACCATTCGAAACGAAAGTCATTGTAACTACAGATCTCAAACTTCTGTCAAATAAATGTCTTTTAGATATGCACACGAATTTTAAATGGTTATTATAAAAATCTTTAAATTATTTCAAATTTATATCTAAACATATTCAATAAAATTTATTTTTTATATCAAGCAAGTGCGTCATTGATATCAAAGAAAACAAGAAATATTTTTAGCAATCAATTTTAAATTAAGGTACATTTTACTTTTTACTTAATATCAAAATGGTTTAAAAAATTTAATTAAAATAAATATTAATTGATAAAATAGATTTCTAACGCAAAACAATCAACTGAGAATTTCATAAAACGACTGAAGTTTGTATTTAAATGTGATAATAAAATCTGATTTAATCTTTGTCTTTATTTATTTGATTTTCGTCATTAAAAAAAAGAAATATGATTTTGTTTATTCTGGGACATGCAAAGAAAATTCCATATGTCTTATCTCTATATGTGTTAAAGAATTGGATATTTTTCTAAGCAATAAAAACTAATCTGTGATAGTAAAAAATAAATATTTCCCGAAAGCAATAATACAGTGACAGTAAAAGTTAATATTTGCTACTAGATCATTTTAACGTCTTTTATGTTTCCCCTTTTTAATAAAAATACCATCATTAAAATATTTCTATATATATTTATGCTCATTCAGATATTAATAGGTGAGTATAAAAACAGCTTCATACATGATTAAGACGCTTGTGGTCTTCATACAGCTTATGATATCTAAAAAATATATAAATAAATATCATTACTTTAAAAGAAAAAAATGCAAAGGCTTTTATTTTGTAACAGTTTTAAATATACGAGCACTAACAATTATATTTCACATTATTACCTATTTTCTATCTCTTTTTCCTATATAAATACTTCTTTTAAATAACGTTTACTGACACACTCTTTTTTTTTTTTTTTTTTTTTTTTTTTTTTGCTATAACACAAAAAATATTATACTATATTTTTACTTACAATATGATTTATGATTTGCATTAAAAGTATTTTAGTGCCTGTTATATTTTCTTTTTCTGCTGCAAATATTATGGAGAAGATCTTTATGTATAGACTTACGCTTATTTAGGTACTAAAAATTCTCTAAAAAGGATAATAATCTTAGAATTGTTTACATGCTGTAAAGCAAATAACTAATATCATTAATCAAAAAGAAAAAATTATCCAAGGACTTTTTTGTAAAGTATATCATTTTTTGCCCTAATATCAATTATATACCTTATTGTTATATATTTTCCCTTACTTTACAAACTTGTAGTTAAAATCAGTGACCACTCTCATTTATACTAAAATTCAAAATACTGGAAAGCGTTTCATAATATATGACCGATACACAGATTTGTTTTACGACACATTTGTCCAGATATTTGGAAAACAGTCCATTTTTTGTTTATTCTATTCTTGGTGGTTGAGTTGTTTTCTAGTTTGAAAAAATAGCTATTCCAGACTAATCAAAAATCAATGTTTTACTCAAGTAAGCAAATGTATCTAAGTATTATTTATCCTAATGCATAGGTACATGTGGGCTTAATTTCAACGTTTAAATATTTCTTTAAATAAAAATGATTTAGTAATTATAATTTTGAAAAGATATGTGTTTAATCGCGAGTATAATTTTCAAAAAAAAAAAAAAAAAAAGCACTAAATAAGAACGAAAAATCATGTATTTCGTAAAAAACTATACACCTCTCAAATTTGCGTAACCGTTGCATCGTTTAACTTTGAATGTATTTGCCTCATTTATGACAATTTAAAAAATATTTTGCCTTTGAATAAGAAGTAAAAAAATAGAAAAGTGATTTTTATAGTATCTTTTATTTTACGAAAAATTGTACAATAGATATCTTTTGTGTAGCCTTCACGTAGCGATTTCTTTTGTAGAAGGTAGTCTAAAATAAGAAACCCCACAAAAGTGTATTTTGTTTCAGTTATGCATTAAAGAGCGTTAAGGAAGCGTCTTTATAGCATTATTTCCAAAGAGAGATAAATAAAATAAATAAAAATATTTTATGTAACTTTGTATTTCATCTAAACTTTAAGTACGTACCATATGATACACAAAAAAATATATTGTGAAACAACCACACGACTTCCATTACCCACTCTTACACGCATTATATATGCTTTTTTTTTTTTTTTTTTTTTTTTTTTGAGTTAATATGATCAGAAAACTTAACATTTACTTAAAGAAGTCGAGACATAATTTTTTTCTAGTATGAGAAACTTTATACACGTGAAAAGACATATAAAACAAAATTTGCATAGCAAGTTAAAAAATAAGGAAAAAGTGTTAAAGTTATTTTCTGAAACAACAATTTCCGAGATCTAAAATTACCTACATAAGCAGGATGACTGTTAATTTTCCTGTAATAATTACGTAATACATGAGAAAGGATATGTAAAATTGATTTATGTAAAAATTTTCAAGAAAATCGCTAGTTCCGTTTTCGAGACATCAACTTTTACCAAAACTTTGTATACTCAACCATTCACCAAAAAACAATAATTACATAAAAAAGGATATTTGAAAGAGAGTTAATATGACGAGTTTGCAAAAAATCCGTACAGCCGTTTTTAAACAAACACACTTGCGAAACCTGAAATTGAGCTGTTTATACACTGTAAAAAATTTAGTGCCATGTTGCACCAAAAATTAGTGTCAATTTCCTGGCTATAAAAGATGGTGCACAATTTTACTACATATTGGTATTTTTATGAACACTATAAAATAAGCAGAGGCAGCACCATTAATCAGTGGTTTTGAAACAACCAAATAGAAAGTGAAGTCTATTCTATTTTATGGTATGATTAAAATCTGTATTTTTGGTGCAACCTTATCTGATGATTTCGGGCATTTATAAACACCTACTTTTGGTGCAATTTTTTCTTGTTTTTCAGTGCAGACACAAATCCCTATTTTTGGTACATTTTATCTCATGATTTCGGGCATTTATAAACACATACTTTTGGTGTAACTTTTTCTTATCTTTTAGTACAGACACAAATATCAAAATACTGTGAAATTGTGTGCTATTGTTTAGAGCCAGCAAAATGTAACTAGTTTTAGGTGCAATATAGCACTATTTTCTTTTTTTACATTGATGGAGATAATTGAGCTGCTTTATTTTTTTAACTTTCCTCTTCAATATAAATATATATATATTTTATTGTCATTTTATTTTTTAAATATCTTATGTTAATCTTGCAAGCTTTGAAATTTTTTTCATTGGATTTTTCACTAAATATTAATAAAAAAAAAAAAAAAAGGTATTGCAATTTTATATTCTCAATTTATAATATAAAATTTTGAAATTATAAAATAAATCAATAATATTTAAAGTATCAAATAAACTACAAAACTACGTTACTATATATCATAATAACAGACATTTATATATTTTTGCAATATTTAATCATTTGAATCAAGAAATTTCATTTTTCCACATATTTCTTTTTTTTTCAAAATTTTTATTTTCTATGAGATGTGGAATTGAAATCCCAATTTTCTGAGGTATGTATACAAGTCAGTTCTGTAGCAGATACTATACTCCTTATTTGGCAATTTTTGTTGCATGTCCATTGAATTGGTTGACAAATCAGTCATCAAAGCTCATGTTATTCTATGGGTAAAATCGTTTATGGAATTGCACATTACCTTATTGCCATTTCCAAATTCTAAAAATACTTAACTGTTAAATTAGTATGTGTTTAAAAAAAAAAAAAAAAGTTTTTTTTTTAATTTTTTTTATTTGGAGTTTTAAAATGTGAATTTTCACTATATGCATTTTTCTCATTTTTTAGCTCTAAAACAGGGTGGCTACAGAAATTCAGAAAAAAAGTTCCCTGATTTTTCCATGATTTTCATGAATAATTTTAACAAAATCCATGATTTTAGTTACCTATAATATACATTCCCTAATTCTGTATACATAAGAGTGTGATATATATATTACACTCTTGTGCAACATGCTCGTGGTAAAACACTGCAATTAAAAAAACTATACCGATTACAAAAAATAATCTCAATCTCTTTTTTTTTTTTTTTTCTTTGTTCACTCACAAAAAGGAAAATAAAACGAAAAACTCAAAATTTTAGAGAAATTAACAAAATTATAAAATTATGACTCATTTTAATTGCACAACATTAATATCAAGACATAAAATTATTCCTCATATTGTTGCACTAAAAATATTTATTTATTTTAATGTTAACTTGGTGAGATTCAGCTAGAAAATAACACTGAGATGAAGAACAACAAAACAACTAATTCTGTGCAATCATGGTTAAGATAACACCTGTTTGGCGATCTTTCAGTAGTGCTTGCTGCGCAAAAATGAAAATTTCAATGATCGTGGGGTGTTTCTACAAAATTTCCGGCTTTTTCCCTGCTATTTCCAGATTGATAAAGTATCCTCATTTTTCCATGATTTCCCTGATTGTCGCCACTCTGTAAAATTAAATATTAAAATTTGAAACATTCAATTTTTGGAAAACGGGTACCAATTTAATGGTTGTGAATTTTCTGAATGTGAAAACAGATATTTAAAATATCAATTAGGTAAAGAGTAATTAGATTAACAAATTTCCATAGACTTACATGGGATTTGGTGACTAGAAACTGTGAAATCATGAGAGGGATTGAGGAGCCTTAACAAACCAGATCAGGGGTATCAAATCTTTTAATACCTTCCATCCACTTTGACATTTCTGACAGAAGTAAAATTTTCTAATCACTCAATTAGTCCACTATATTGACAACTTATAAAGTAAAAAAGAAAATTTTTGAAGCAGAATTACAACATCTTAAATCATATGATTAGTTACCAAATAGTTCATGTCGAAATTTCTCAGAGTTTAGCAAAATAAATCTTTATAAATCAACTAGACTTAAAAACTTTATTCAGAATTCTAAATAGTTCAACTAAACTAGAAGATATCGAATAAAAATCTCATTTCAATTTTAAAATCATTAAAAATGAAAAGAATGTTTATGCCAAAAAAATAAATGTGTAAATTTTATTTAAATGTATAAAACAGCTTCAGTTTATCATATTAGCTATTTGAAATTTCAAATTTGGCACTGAAGTAGCTCCAACATTTCCTCCAACGTAAGTCTTTATATGCGCAATTGCAATAAACATTAAGTCGCCAAAGCTGTCCAGTACTAAAGCAACGACAAAGAGATTTCAAGAAATGCATACAGTTACTAAGGGATGCAACAAAATTGTTGCGTGCCCTTAGATGAAATATTTTTTTTTTTTTTAGTCTTCTTGTGCTAAGTTCTGTTTTATACAAATCCTTTACTTAATAAACAAAAATAAGTTTTTTCACTATTATTTGGGGGCAGGGAGAGAGAATGAATTTTTAACATAATCAGGATGAAAGCATAACATTCTATATAACATAACAAAAGGGAATCCAACATCATATTTTTCCATGGGAAAAGCCAGAGGAATAAAAAAAAGAGAAGGGAAAAAAATAATAAATAAAATTTTTAAAGATTATGCTAACGTAGAAACATAAGCAGATATATGTCAAGGGACAAAAATGGAGTGCTGGAAGGAGGAGGACACTGACTTATTAGTTTCTTCCAATGGTCAATAAAATATTTAATTTTAAAACACTGTGGGGCTGCAACCTTCATTTGATGATATGTCACTTATCCATTGTAGCCAGTACTGCCATATTGAAGGATTAATTCAATATACAGCAGTAAATTTTACTTGTAAAGGTTGGCTCATCATTTCGAAGATTTCTTAGTAAGGTGTCTTTGAAATAATTAGGTAACCATTACAATTAAAATTTAACGGTAGATTTTGAATAAAAAATTTCCTCCATCATCCGCAGCATTTGATCATATTCGTGTAGTAACATTTATTTAATTCTGCATATTTCACAATACTTCTTTATCTAAATCGAGTTAACCAAGAAAATTGTGGATAAGAAGAAATTTACTCTTTCTAGATTTTATAATCATTTTCTTTTTTAAAAAATTTAATAAAAAGAAATTTTTTCCCCATGACATCTGGAACTGAAATTCTACTTACTGGTGCTAATTAGGATGGAACTAATATACTGGAACTAATATTCTTTAAATTATTCCTGTAATGCATAAATTTTGATTTTGTGATTTTTTTTTTTTTTTTTTTTTTTTTATGTAATGTGCATAGAGAGAAAAAAAATAATATTTATAAATTTTATTTTTACTGTTAGCATAGTACTTGCATGTAATATAAATTAGTTTTTTTGAGAAAAATAAGATCTGCCTTTAGGCGCTCCCCTGAATGAATACAGTCATACCTCATTAACATGAATCTCAAGAGGAATAAAAAAACTGTCCGTGTTATCAGTAATTTATGTGTCAATCAGTAATTTATGCTATCAGTAACTCAGAACTGAATTATTGGATTTCGCAATAAGGCCGATTGGCTGCTGTACGTCCTAGGCCTGAGGGAGAGTGTCTCCGTTGGGGTCTTTCTATGGGGTCCTAGCCCATATTTACACAAGTTTAAGAGAAAACCACAGAAAACACCGAACAGCTAGGTCAACGAGCACGCCCTGGGATCGAACCCAGCATCTCATGTCTACCAGCTTTGAGCACAGAACTGCTCGGCCGCCAGTAACTCAAGAATTAATCTTCATTTTGACAGGGATTGTGGAAACAATTCTTGTCAACAAGGTTTGACTGTACTTGATTTTGGCATAGACGTGTTTAACACTTTATGTGCTACTGTTGTGCATAATCAACTTTGTCATTTACCATATCAATTTCTGAGGATAAAAGTTAAATAATTCAATATCTTACAGGAACACCCAAAAGCAGAGTTTACTGTTTAAACTAGGAAAATCCTGATAACAATAGGTCAAAAATTTATGAAAGGAATAAAATTACCTGTCTATACGTCGCTAATGAAAAATGTCAAACAAACATATTCCAATTGCTACATTCAATGGAAACCTTTGAATTATTTTGAAGGTTTTATTTTATTATAACGAAAATTACATATTCGTATACATTTTATATCATTACATAATATTTAACTGTCAACATTCTGTTCTGAAGCAAACTCAATATTATGCAGTCCCCCCCCCCTATCCTTGCCTATAACTTTTGTCGTTAAGGATTTAGAAATAGCATAATATAGCCTTTTTTTTTTTTTCTTTTTTTTTTTTTTCTCCCCTACTCTCAATATCCAACACCAAACTGTAATAAGCGTAAAAAATTTTAAGTTTACAAAAAAATGTATTAGATGATGGCAAAATTTTTTCCATTTTTCTCGAGTCCTGGTGCAGCAAGATATATAAAGGCATCATCACTGAAGTGTTCCGCGTCGATGTTCGTAGTAATATTCATCAACAAGCCAATGTTTCATCCTAGAGTTAAAGAAAAAAAAAAACTTTTAATTTTTTTTTTTTTTTTTTTTTTTATATCTAAAATATTACATAAATATTTTTTTTAAACTCTTTTCTATACTTAACAGAGGAAAGTATTAGATTAGTAAAAATTTTTGACTTCTGGTTTTCGATGAATTTACACATTTTGAGGGGTTCAGAACACGATTTGATCAGTTTTAGAAAATGTTTGCAAGCGTGTGTTTGGGAAGAGAGAGAGGGGTGTTAGTGTTTGAGAATAAGGCCGATTGACTGAGGAGAGTGCCTTCCGTGGAGGTCTTTCTAAGGGGCCCTATCCTGCATTTATGCAAGTTTCAGAGAAAACCACAGAAAACTCCGAACGACTAAGCCGATGAACGTGATCTGTGATAGAACCAGGCACCTCACGTCTAGTAACTTTGAGCACAGAACCATCCAGGCCCGGGGAGAGAGAGAGAAATAAGGTTATAAATTTCACAACTAAACTTTCCAACACAACTTTACAATTTCTTTTATTTTTGATATGTACTTTTATTATTCCGTAGCAATTATGGTTGGCATTACTTTGCCCCTCCCCCCTCAAAGAATATATATATATATATATAAATATCGCTCACTTAATAGTATAAGATAATGAATCAGAATAAATTTGTTAAGCCCTGTAAATTAATCAGATTACTCTAAAACTGTTTTGTTTTATAGCAAAAATGGTTTTTCTTATCTTAAAAAAATATATATTTATTTTGTTACATTGTGTGTACTATAAAGATATTAAATTATGTTTTAAAAATACACCCTTACAGGCTGTAATGCATCGAAAATCTTTTGTAAATCCCTGTATTCAAAACAGTTGCGCTATCTATACAATTTTCAGTAAATAAATTGTCATATTGAACTTGAATGACATAAATTAATTTCAAGGTATTGTATAAATATCGATTGAAAATTGAGCGAAGATGGACAGACGAATAAAAAGGTCGACGGATGGACAAATTAAAATTACAATCACCCTTAAACATTTGTGTTGTTTGTATTGTTTTTAATAGAGAGTTTGTCAAATAGAAAACTTTGATAACATATTTCAGTTTTATGAAATTTTGAAAATATTTATGAACGTAAAAGCGCGGACAGACATAATCGAAGTGATACGCACTTTTTAACTTTGATGGAAAGTGTTAAAATAATAATAATAATAATAATAACAAATAATTAAAATTAAAACTAAAATTGCTAAAAACAATAACAATTTAGATAACAATAACGCATCATGCATATGTTATGAAAGCACTTTTACGAGTTACGAGAAATACACTTGTACTTCACTTATTATAAATATACAAGGCCATATATATATATATATATATATATATATATATATATATATATATATATATAAGGCCTTTTAATAGGATTATGTGTAAAGACTTTTTTATATAAATTCATATATATTTCCAAAAAAAGGTGTGTATGCATCTTGATCATTTTCTTGCCATTTCTAATCAAATTCATTTTATTTATCATGATATATGCATCACACATTAAAAAAATTTTACAAGTTTGTTGAAAAAATACAATAATTGTTGTACGTAAATGAATGCATTTTGAGATAGAAAATAACTTATTATTTCATATCTCAAACACTTATAAATAGTAGCTCATAATGTTTAACATAATTATATTTACAGAATAAACCGTTACATTTTCTATAATCACAATTTTTAATTTCACTTTTACTTGACTATCATGCTAAATGCAATTAATTTTGCATGCTTGGTAAATTGCAATGGCATATGTATGTTATTATATATATATATATTGATTTATCTTTTGATTAAAGTATACAAAGTTTTTTTTGTAAACATTAATATCAAGAAACTTAAATGCTGTACCTCAAAGAACTATTGCCAGTAACTCATTACTTGCTCCTAACGAGGTCCTTACCCAAATCCAATACATATATATATATATTTGCTGGTGATTAAATTGTAGATAAAATCCATTACTCTGCCCATATTTTTAGAAGTTTACTATATTACATTAGTTGCACGTGTTTTTTTATCATTGTATCACAACTGGGCGATTTATATTTTTTAAAAAATCCAAATTCCTTCGTAATTTCTTGTAATGAAATTTACATCATTTTCAATAAAATGCATGCCGCTGTCAATCGCTATGGCCGTTGTGGAGATATAACTTTTACAATTTCGGAACTTTTCACTCACAATAATATGGTAAAATATCTTAAATGAAATCCTAAAATATATTGAAAAAGTATAAAATTAAATCTTTTTCAATAAAAAGACAATTATAAAATATTGCAGAAGCTCCAATTTTGCTAAAGTAAGAATTCCAGGGTTCTCTTGCGGTTTTACTTTTTCTTTAATATATTAACAAGAATATAAAATATAAGAGTAGTAATTAATTATTTACATTTACAACAACTCAATTTATAATTTAGTGTGAATATAAAAACATTTATAACTTTTAGAAGCTCAGTTTTAGTTTTTTTTTTTTTTTTTTTTTTTTTTTTTTTTTTTTTTAAGGATTATAACATGTTTATTCATAATTAGTTGAATTTTTAAATTGTCTGGGTGTAAACTGATCTTATTTCATCAATTGTCCTTTAAACATGACTTAACAGTGATAAATCTCTAAAACGAAAGTTTAAGTGACCTTACATCAATATTTAATTTATGTTAGAACATAACATTCTTACGTCCCACACCACATTGTAAACTTTTCTTTTAACTTAAAAATAGTTCAAAAACATGTCTCATGAAATTCAATTAAACTTTAAGTGACATTTTTAAGTAAAAACATTTACTAAAATAACTATTTGGCATAGATGGACTCTGCTCAGTTCCCCATCTTATTTATGGTCTCATAAATTTCTAGTGCGAGACATTTTATAATCATGTTAAAAGAAATGAATTTGACCAAAGCTTGATACAGTGACTGAGTGAAATCTCCGCCTAATAGGCTATCCACCGTTCACTTCGATATATTTAACTTATTCAATTCTATTAATTTATTTTATCAGGGCCGATTCCGTTGTTTAGTTTTCATGCTACAATTTCCAATGCAATAATCCTCAAAATTCATATTTATATGAAAAATTTACAATTTCGCTATGTTCATAAAATCGTAAATTACGAATAATTTACGAAATTTTCCTATCAGAATATTTGTATTCAATCATGTTCAAATAAATATCATAAATGTAATTTCGAAGTTGTCTAATGTATTTATAATCCTTAAAATGGAAGTTAATGCTCAATTTTGCCTTTTCTGACATGTTAAGTAAATCATAAATTCCAAATAACTTACGAATTTTTTAAACTGGAAAAAAACATAGTCTATGATATTCATGCCAGTATCCTAAATAATATTTCGAAAGTGGTTTTACATCTTTACGATGAAAATATCTCTCAAAATTATCGTTTATGCGAAATTTTGCCCTATACTGCCATGTTGAGAAATTCTTAAATTTCCAATAACTTGCGAAATTTTCAAAGTAGCATATTTATAGTTACTGATGTTCATTCCGGCATCAAAACTGATATTTTAAAACTGGTCTGACATTTTTACAGTAAAAAGTTTCCATTTAATGCAAGTTTAAGTGAATTTTTGTCCTATTCTCCCATGTTAAGAAAATCGTAAATTTCTTATAACTTACGAAGTTTTTTAATTCGAATGTTACAAATGAATAGTGTTCTTGCCAATATCGAAAGTAATATTTTAAAACTGATCTGACCTCTCTGCGATCATTTGTTCGTAAGATATCGTGGAGACAGGCTAACAAACTAACGGACTAACACACTAACACACTAATAGACTAACAGACACCCTACAGACAGACACCATACAAATTTTGTCATTTTCGGATTCCTCACACATGAAAACGTGTAAAAAAAGAAAAAAAAACGAGGTCAAAAATTTTCACGATTACCTAAGTTCCCCATACCTGTAGTATGATGGGGAACTAATTCACGATTACCTAAGTTCCCCATACCTATAGTATGATGGGGAACTAAAAAGGATATAGAATTCAAGTTTGAAGCACAAGCATGATAAACATTTAAAGCTGTATAAGAGTTTCCCAATACCATCAATATCAAACCAGCGAAACTTACATTTACTTCAATAATTCAACAAAAGTCTGCTGGGATTGCATATGTATAATTCAAGGCCGATCATTTAAATTTGCGTTTGCATTTGCATTTATTTGCATTTTATCGTTGATCTTAAAATATTTTCCAGATTTTTGTAATATCTTCCATTTGCATAGATTGATTTTCTATTTTTCCATTAATAATTTCCCCTGTTCTGTTAGTTTTGTCTCTTCTCCACTTGGATTATTACTTCTTTCTTTTTAGTGTTGCTTTCTTTTGTACTTTTAATGCGTTTTCTTAGGTAACTGACGAAGAAAATTATCATTCGAAACGCGTTGGATTTATATTTTTAATGTATCATTAAAAATCATTTAATATTTCTTTTACTTTGATAATATTTTATAAAAACTTCTACTTTTAATCGAAAAAAAAAATTACATTATTATTTGAGATGTAAAAATTTAAAGGAATTTTAAAATAAGATAGGTAGAACTCACATATTTTTAAACTTTATTAAAACACCGATAATTGTATTATAAAAACAATATCTCTTTCGGTAGAGAAGCACTTGTTTTGAACGTCTTGCTCTGTTGTATATTAACGATACTTAGATAAACTTTTACTGTTCTTTTTACGTGAAAATGTCTTCATTCCTTTTATGTTTTCTTTATTGATAAAAAATTATGTTGGTTCTGATTAATTGCGCATTTATTCTTATCTAAACAAGGGTGATTCCATTTATAGAACTTTATTATACGTACGATATAAAATTGGAAGAATATACACCAGTAGCGGTTGAGATAATGAACATGTCTTTGTCTTGTATCGATTTTTAGACCAACGATTATAATAAACCATAATGATGTTATTTCGGAAAGTATTTTTGTTCCGAATACAGTGTTATTGTAGAACAATATCTTCTTATTAATACACACTGAAAATGAGAACTTCTGATACACATGTTTTACATTAATGCGAACATAAATGTAAAAAATGCGAATATGATTATCGCTATACAAAGTATTACAAAATTCGACCAATAAATACAGAATGGTTTATAGAAGGTATCAAACGAATGTAAACTTATCGCAGCACACGTTGCAAAACACGTTGAGAAAATGAAAATTGTGAAAAGCAAAGGAGATAAACTGGACGCGCATAACCCTTTGCATGGCCTCCGCGTTCGTCAGATCTCAATCCGTGTAACTTTTTTTCTGTGGTGTAACCTTAAACTACTCATTTATACAACGCCCGTGGACACACCGGAGGATGTGACAGCGCACATAGCGGCAGACATCAAAAACATACCTGGCATTTTCGAGCGTGTCCGAGAATCATTCTCATGTCATTGCAGACTGTGTAATGGCATCAAGACCAGTTCAAACAGCTCTTGTAATAATTAATGAAATAAATATTTATACTTAGTATTGTACTTTTGTCTTTCCAACTTCAAGTAGAAATCTGCGTGCATGTTTTGTGCTTTAACCTCTTTCTTCGTGGTTTGCGACCCCATGTTTTTTGATAAATTGTCATCCTTTTTATATCTTCTATCACTCCTCTCAATTTGTCGGTAAAATTTCGGAACACCATGTATAAGTCCCTTTGTGTAAATAGTGTTTTGTATGATCCGAAATTTCTAAGATGTTTATTTGTTGTTGTTTGTTTTTTCAGTAATATTTTTTAAGGTAATTTTGAAAACAGAGTAATATTTTATTGCATCTTATATTAAAAATGGCTGCTTCAAATTTTTTGAATTGTATTATATTTTAGTACTAGCAGAACATTTGCATTTGAAATTATTATTATTATTTTTTTTTTTTTTTTTGCAATTTTTGATAATTTCATATGGTGGTATTTAACTTTATTATTATTCTGAAAAAAGAGTTTTCTTCTCGAACGTTTTTAATGTTATAAGTTTTTTTTTTCATCCTAAAAACATTTTTTTCTTTTGTTGCTGCTATTTGCTCTATCACTTTATAGAAAAAAAAGATTACGCAAACGATATTCTTTTTGTTTTTATTCTGGGTGTAATATTAATCTAACCATTTAAAAGAAAAAAAAAACTTTTATTTTATCATGCGCTTACGTAATTGAAGTAAGGACCGCCCATGAGCAAGAACATTGAGCAACAGTATCAGTGGATGATTGGAATATTGTCTTTCGGGAGAGAAAAAACAGGTGACTGGACGTTCCATATCATGTTTTACGATATTAACATTTGCCAGGCTTCATAAATGTGTTGTATATGAACGACGACCAGTGTAGTGTGAGCCGTTTAAGCATATTCACGGGATGTGCCGGCTTCTGTAGGAAAGAGATATAAGGTTTTGATTTAACGGAAGTAGAGTCTATTCCTCTTTACAGATGAGAGCATATTTAATGTGATGAATGATATTTGGAAGCATATACATAAAGAGAGAGAAGAAAACGCATAAACAACTCATAAATCGCCAAAAGAGACCAACTCGAAGGTGTTGGTTTTCTCCTTTGGAAATGTATCATGTTTATCAGCCATAAGGATCTTCATATTTCCCAAGGAGTTTAATTCGCTGGTTTTTACTATTCTACAGAGGCACGCACCCCTCACGTGTGTATTTTATCAGTAAATTGTGTTTAGACTATTTCTTTACAGATGACTACGTTACATTTCATTGTATAGTAGCAATATTCGAGCTTATACAGAGTGCAAACATTTAACACACCAATTAGACTACAACGACTCATATACTTAAATTTTACAGAGAAATAGATAGGCTTAATAGAACTTATAGAGTAAGAGTGCGTGGAAGCACGTGACCAACTGTCAACAACAAATCTGCGTCTGCAGTTAGCGCTACTATACAAACATGTCGCAATAATTAATTAAACTTTTGGCAACTCTGTCCTCTGCTGAGTGGAAAGGTTTTAAAATCTGCTTCACAATCAGGAAATATATCCCTGGCTAAAGATTGGATTTCTCTAACCAGGCGCTTGTGAAAAAGAAAAAAAAATTAATAGCAGTTTATGCCTGCTTTTCTCGTCACTGTATTTAAATGAATTTAAACAAGGGATCACTACTTTTTATATATCTTTATAAATAAAAACAAAAACAAAATGTCCTTTGAAATCTCTTATATTCTTGCTTCGGGTTCTAGCTGATTTCAACAGCGTCTTCCTCCCCTGCAACATCTCGCTTCCATGTTCCTCTTGCCCTCGACAACACCTTACAAGTGAATTTCAATTTGTTTGATTATCAAATACAGTTTCAAAATGAACAATATCGAAAAAAAAATTGAAATAGCACTTTAATATTTAAATAGCAGTTGCATATGAAAAGCACTATACGTATGTTTACTGTCCCATCACATTATTTCCTATTTTATGTATAGTGATTTATTTGTATCTGAAGTAACATTTTTAAAAAACTGCTTTTGTTTTAAACTTTTGTTTGGATAGTTTTATTCATTTATCCGATATTCTCATATCTTCGATATACTGTGTTATTATTTGAGTCAATGTATATAATACTTGTTACATAGTTGTCTATGTATATTAAGTGTCTAGTAGAATGTTACACAGAAAAAACTGTTACGTCCTTAATTTTTCCACGCTAGTGTATAATATAGAGTGATGTTGAGTGGATTTAAGGGCGTATTAGAGGTACGCAATGGACAATGGGCAACGGACTGAGATTTATCCCTAGGAACGATCCGGAGACTTATCTTAACATTTTGATCTTCCTCGGATGGAATTGTATATCATAGGAATGAGATCGTTTGATTTTCTAAATAACAAATCATCACATCGTTTGTGTAAAAGATTCCTTAACTACTCCTTAAAAGTTTTTCTTTTATAAGCAGTTATTTTACACATTTGAAAAAGTGGTCCAAGATGTAATGCATTATAGTTGCTTTATTTATTTATCCTAGTAATTTTGTATAGAATTAAAATTATGATATATTGATAATAATTATGATGCAATTTATTTATAGTCATACAAGCAAAATTAATAATATTTCATTTTCGATTTTCTTTTACATTTCAGTCATATGTCTTGGTATTTAATATTATATTATTATTACATAATTTTATTTTGACAATATTTGTATATTTTTTAATTGAACTATATGAGACATGAAAGATTGATTCCGACTTCAAACTTAAAACAACATTTGAATAATGCTAGCAATATTTATTCTGGGATAAATTTAGAAATCTTTAACATGTCTTACTCAGGAGAATACAAAAATAGCTTAACAAGAAATTATAACAATTATTTATTCGAACATACAGTATACTAGTATATCCACTGACATATAAATTGTCCTTAAATTTATAACCAGCCACTATGGATTTATGCAATCTTTAATAAATTATGCAATAATTATGTATTTTAAGCACATTTAGAAAAAATAGACCCCTATTCATTTGTCTCGCTGTTTTATTTTCTTTGAATTGTGTACATTTATTCGTCATCAGCATACATATAGTAAACCAATTTCACTTAAGAATTTTCTTTATTGAAGTAATCATGATCGAAATTTCGTGTCGCTTTATGATTAGCTATTGTTTTTCAATCTGTTACCGTTAATCGAAATTATATGAAGTCATGGTACATTTTTGGTAATTGTTTGTATAAAATGGCTGGACGCATTAATAATAAATACATTCTTATCTAACAAGGAAACATTCAAAAGGTGTCATCTTCAAAGAGTATTGAAAAAAATGTATGTGATTCTACTCTTCATAAAACACTAGAAAATGAAAAAATTATCGGCTGAAATCAATTACAGCGACCACAAAAAATTATCAAAATTAAGCATATTTGGCGATTTAGCGCTGTTAGGCGATACGTTTGCTAGCAACGAGATTGCCGTGTACGAACAGAACCGTGTTTTGCTTTTCCGCCAAGTACTGAAAATCAATCGCCTAGCAGTGTGAAATCGCCAAATACGCTTAATTTTGTTAATTTTTTGTGGTCGCAGTAATTAATTTCAGCCGATAATTTTTTCATTTTCTGGTGTTTTATGAAGAGTAGAATCACATATATTTTTTTCAATACTTTTTGAAGATGACACCTTTTGAATGTTTCCTTGTAAGTAATATCGATTTAATTTATATACTGATCTGCACTTAGCACAATAAATAGTTCTCAAAGTACTTTCATTAAAATGAAAGCTGCCATTTATAGGCTATCAATTCATGTTATATTAGCATACTACAGAGTTTTAAAAATATATGATCAAAATGAAAGATATTGTGATGTTATGGAATGGAAGAAATTGTGATGTTAAAATAAATACTAAGAGATTTCAAGCGACTTCTGCATTTGGCTTATTCTGAAATATTATCGTTTGTTAACCCGTAAAGGCATAGCGATGTAGATCCGCATCGTATGTTTAAAACCTTATATCACTTTATGCAGCAACCCTTGCAAAGATTTTTTTTTTTCTTTTACCAAAATTATTTTATTGCTTCCGAACGCACCTAGAATCTTTGACAGATTTTTTCTTTATTTGTGACAATTTTCTTTGTTGGCGCACTATCTGAATATAATTTCATTTCGGCAAGTGTTACTAATTACGATTACTTATATAAAAAGTAATGAAAACATACAGGAAAAATTGTTTTATGATAGGAACAAGATAAGAGTAATGAATAATATTTATATTTTTGCATATACTGATAAGTTTGTGCAAGAAAAATGTAGCTTTTTTTTTTATGTTGAAATACACCTCTTTTTCTTTTATTATTATTTTTTTTTAAGCTATTGTATAGCTTTTATCGCGGGCTTTGAGCGCGGCGACCGAATCAAAAAATTCCGTAACGAAAAAAAAACCTAACACAGTTCGGCAGACTTCGGTAGACTTCGGCTATACGAAGCTCGCACGGATCGAGACGAGCTGCTCCGAAATCGGACGAATACGTAAGCAGCTGTTTGTGAGAAAGTATATAGGTGTATAGGTATCTATCATCTATGTACAACAGTGAATAGCTGTACGCGTAAAATTTGTGTATAAAGTAGATCAGATAAAACTTGAATATCCCCATTCGACTTGCAGGCCTTTAAAACCTATTAAATACCTTTTCTCTATTAAAATTTGTTTTATTATCGGTCACCACGCTCAAAAAGTGTAAGTTGAATTAATATCAAAGAAAAAACTTGAATATCCCCATTCGACTTGCAGGCCTTTAAAACCTATTAAAATACCTTTTCTCTATTAAAATTTGTTTTCTTATCGGTCACCACGCTCAAAAAAGGTAACTTGAATTATTATCAAAGAAAAAACTTGAATATCCCCATTGGACGTGCAGGCCTTTAAAACCTATTGAAATATCTTTTCTCTATTAAAATTTGTTTTCTTATCGGTCACCACGCTTAAAAAGTGTAACTTGAATTAATATCAAAGAAAAAACTTGAATATCCCCATTCGACTTGCAGGCCTTTAAAACCTATTAAATACCTTTTCTCTATTAAAATTTGTTTTCTTATCATTATTGTTATCTTATTCATTAATATCAAAGAAAAACCTTGAATATCCCCATTCGACTTGCAGGCCTTTAAAACCTATAAATACCTTTTCTCTATTAAAATTTGTTTTATATCGCTCACCACGCTCAAAAAGTGTAACTTGAATTAATATCAAAGAAAAAACTTGAATATCCCCATTCGACTTGCAGGCCTTTAAAACCCATTAAATACCTTTTCTCTATTAAAATTTGTTTTCTTATCGGTCACCACGCTCAAAAAGTGTAACTTTAATTAATATCAAAGAAAAAACTTGAATATCCCCATTCGACTTGCAGGCCTTTAAAACCTATTAAAATACCTTTTCTCTATTAAAATTTGTTTTCTTATCGGTCACCACGCTCATAAAGTGTAACTTTAATTAATATCAAAGAAAAAACTTGAATATCCCCATTCGACTTGCAGGCCTTTAAAACCTATTAAAATACCTTTTCTCTATTAAAATTTGTTTTCTTATCATTATTGTTATCTTATTCATTAATATCAAAGAAAAAACTTGAATATCCCCATTCGACTTGCAGGCCTTTAAAACCTATTAAATACCTTTACTCTATTAAAATTTGTTTTCTTATCGGTCACCACGTTCAAAAAGTGTAACTTGAATTAATATCAAAGAAAAAACTTTAATATCCCCATTCGACTTGCAGGCCTTTAAAACATATTAAATACCTTTTCTCTACTAAAATTTGTTTTCTTATCGGTCACCACGCTCAAAAAGTGTAACTTGAATTAATATCAAAGAAAAAACTTGAATATCCCCATTCGACTTGCAGGCCTTTAAAACCTATTAAATACCTTTTCTCTATTAAAATTTGTTTTCTTATCGGTCACCACGCTCAAAGAGTGTAACTTGAATTAATATCAAAGAAAAAACTTGAATATCCCCATTCGACTTGCAGGCCTTTAAAACCTATTAACTACCTTTTCTCTATTAAAATTCGTTTTCTTATCATTATTGTTATCTTATCATTATTGTTATCTTATCATTATTATTATCTTTTTCATTAATATCAAAGAAAAAACTTGAATATCCCCATTCGACTTGCAGGCCTTTAAAACCTATTAAATACCTTTTCTCTATTAAAATTTGTTTTCTTTTCGGTCACCCCGCTCAAAAAGTGTAACTTGAATTAATATCAAAGAAAAAACTTGAATATCCCCATTCGACTTGCAGGCCTTTAAAACCTATTAAATACCTTTTCTCTATTTAAATTTGTTTTGTATCGGTCACCACGCTCAAAAAGTGTAACTTGAATTAATATCAAAGAAAAAAATTGAAAATCCCCATTCGACTTGCAGGCCTTTAAAACCCATTAAATACCTTTTCTCTATTAAAATTTGTTTTCTTATCGGTCACCACGCTCAAAAAGTGTAACTTGAATTAATATCAAAGAAAAAACTTGAATATCCCAATTCGACTTGCAGGCCTTTAAAACCTATTAAAATACCTTTTCTCTATTAAAATTTGTTTTCTTATCATTATTGTTATCTTATCATTATTGTTATCTTATTCATTAATATCAAAGAAAAAACTTGAATATCCCCATTCGACTTGCAGGCCTTTAAAACCTATTAAATACCTTTTCTCTATTTAAATTTGTTTTGTATCGGTCACCACGCTCAAAAAGTGTAACTTGAATTAATATCAAAGAAAAAAATTGAAAATCCCCATTCGACTTGCAGGCCTTTAAAACCCATTAAATACCTTTTCTCTATTAAAATTTGTTTTCTTATCGGTCACCACGCTCAAAAAGTGTAACTTGAATTAATATCAAAGAAAAAACTTGAATATCCCCTTTCGACTTGCAGGCCTTTAAAACCTATTAAAATACCTTTTCTCTATTAAAATTTGTTTTCTTATCATTATTGTTATCTTATCATTATTGTTATCTTATTCATTAATATCAAAGAAAAAACTTGAATATCCCCATTCGACTTGCAGGCCTTTAAAACCTATTAAATACCTTTACTCTATTAAAATTTGTTTTCTTATCGGTCACCACGCTCAAAAAGTGTAACTTGAATTAATATCAAAGAAAAAACTTGAATATCCCCATTCGACTTGCAGGCCTTTAAAACCTATTAACTACCTTTTCTCTATTAAAATTCGTTTTCTTATCATTATTGTTATCTTATCATTATTGTTATCTTATTCATTAATATCAAAGAAAAAACTTGAATATCCCCATTCGACTTGCAGGCCTTTAAAACCTATTAAATACCTTTTCTCTATTAAAATTTGTTTTCTTTTCGGTCACCCCGCTCAAAAAGTGTAACTTGAATTAATATCAAAGAAAAAACTTGAATATCCCCATTCGACTTGCAGGCCTTTAAAACCTATTAAATACCTTTTCTCTATTAAAATGTGTTTTCTTATCGGGCACCACGCTCAAAAAGTGTAACTTGAATTAATATCAAAGAAAAAACTTGAATATCCCCATTCGACTTGCAGGCCTTTAAAACCTATTAAATACCTTTTCTCTATTAAAATTTGTTTTCTTATCGGTCACCACGCTCAAAAAGTGTAACTTGAAATTATATCAAAGAAAAAACTTGAATATCCCCATTCGACTTGCAGGCCTTTAAAAACCTATTAAAATACCTTTTCTCAAAAAATAGTGTTAGATCATTCAAATTTGGTACATCGAGGTTTTCGATACCTACAAATCGATTTCGGATATTTTTGATATATTCTCATTGCGGATATATTCTCATTTATTCAATAAAAGGAAAAAAAAAATTGTTTTCTTATCGGTCACCACGCTCAAAAAGTGTAACTTGAATTAATATCAAAGAAAAAAAAATACTGCATAAATAAAATAAATAAATAATTATAATTGCATAAGTTGATAAAAAATGCTACGCAATAGCTTTACCGCGGCAGTCCTCGAGTGCCACACGTATTTTTTTAACTATAGCTATTTGCCAGTTGATTTCAAGTTTTATTTAATAAAAATTAAAATTCATGCATTTAAGAGATAAAATCAGAGTAGTGCTGTTTTTTACCGCACACAGAATTAACAAAGATTAAAAAATCAGTTATAATAAGGATAAAATATTGTAAAGTTGTTGCTTAAACCAAAAATTTTTAATGATGTCAAATGTTTGTTTACAGTGTAAAATAAATGACTTTTAAAGCGGTAGCTAAATTTATTCATTACACTATGAAATATATTAATTCAAATAACCAAAATCATTTATGAAATAAGAAAAAAAAAATAAGATTTAAAAATTAAATTTTAATTTTAAAATTCCTTTTAAAATAATGTTTAGATATACAGTTAAATAAACTTTAATGTAAACATATACGAATTTAGAGTTTAATCAAACGCTTGGAAATTACGAACCGGCAGTAAATTACTAGTTTTTTACCACGTTTTTATTAACTCGCTTTCTTATTTGTTTGTCTAGTCTCTTTCTTGTTTGTTTTTCCAGTAAAAATTTTGCAATCGATTTTTAACTAACTTCCCGACTAGCTAGACATTTGAAACTTTTAATATAGCACAGAACATGATTTCAATGCATTCTTTTAATACTTTTATTGAATTAATAAATGTTTGAAAATTTCTTATATTTGCTCTTTTTATTACGCATTTGATCATTTTCTTTCAATTTGGTGGGTTAATTCATCAAAAGAATTATAAAAAAGTATTTATTAATGCATAAAATTCTCAAGTTTATATGATTCAACAGAAAATTTAGAAACGTGGTACATAAAAAGTTCTTTTCTATCTTGTAATTATTTTAAAAATCCGTTCATTATATTCTTTGGGAAAACATTAAACAGTACTTAGACGAATGACCCGTGATGAAAACAATTTTACAAGTTAACGAGAGTACTATAAAAAGTTTTAAGTTTAACAGTAAATGCAACTATACTGATTATTTATCAAATAATTTTTTTTATGCAAAAAACATTAAGTTTCAATTTGCCGTAAACGAAGTGAATTAATAGTACTTATGAGAAGACTTATGAGACACGCTGATGCGCAGATGATTATTTCATCAGTTTAACAATAACATGTTTAGAGCACTATTCAACACTATTCATTTAACCAAAAGCAAAGATGGAGTTACATTAAATCGATTACGTTATTTCAGAAGAAAACTGCATCTTAATATAGAGCCACCATAGGCAAAGCAAAGCTATCTTTTTTACAAAGTTCTTAGACAAGCATGAAAATTAGTCATGCAGTATTTTAAAACATTCTGGCACATAAATAATAAAATGGTTAATAATATGGGGAAAATTAATAACATGTATAAATAATGTAAACTTGTTTCACCTTAATTTAAAAGCTTAACTGAAAAATTAACAATAGTTTATTTTCCAATGAGGATTATCTAAAATGAGTTTGGGCTAAGTTTGTCTAACTTCGAATTTACACAGTAGGCTGATGGCGATGACCCCAAGGTTATACCTAAATGATCCGAAGAAATGTCGTCATTTCGGTAGAGAGGATGGCTTATTCGATTTCGAAAATATTCAGAAGTATCATCCTGAAAACATAACAAAAAAATAATTCAGATATTTTATGTTGCATAATCTGTATACGAAATTAAAAGGGAGATTGAAAAGTTAATAAAATAATATAATAATATCCTTATTTAAATTCTATGCACCATGCATTATAATAGCTGGGGGAAAAATGGGGTTTGTTTGGAAATAGCCTTTCTCGAAATTTTTATACATACCTCAATATGTTTATTATATATCATTTATTTTTTAAATATAAATTATACAAATTATTAAATACGTTTAATTTTAATCAAGTAAAAATTTATAGTTTAATACGACACTAGGAAACCAAAACCATTAATAAATTATCATAGTTCCTCAATAATTTTCACACAATTTCTGTTTACAAACGTTTCAAACTGTATTAAAATAAATGCAGTTTGGTTTGACGGTTTAAGCAATCTTCCCAAACTATTATGAATAGTTTGAGCTTAACGACTGTTGAAACAATATCGAACATTAATCTAAGAACTTCGTTTATGTTGAAACCTAAATCTGCCAAAACTTAAGAGATTTATTACTTTCCGGAAAAGAATTGTTTATCTATTACTGCTTAATAACACATTTAAGTCTGTTACAAGTTTTTAAGTCTGTTACAAGTAATTTCAGTGACAATATAAAACTTAATTTTAAGAAACTTGTAAAATGTTAACACAAAATAAATTGTTTACCGAATATTAGCTGAATATAAATAAAATTACTTTGGTATGTGTCAATAGTTTGTACATTTATTTAAAAAATAATATAAATATAATTCAATTATTTCCTTTAAAAATGTGATAATTTTTTTCATACGTACTTTTACATATATTTAATTTTGTTTTTACTTCCATCTATACAAATTAAGGTAATGAACATTTTTATAATGTTTATAGTTTTATGTATTTTGTATGGGTAATTCCCTGTAAAAGTGAATTATCTCCTTCTAAATGGATTCTGAAATAATAATTTTTTTTTTAATTTGTGTGTAAGAAAAAACATTAGTATTTAGTCAGTGTTATCTACATTTTAGTGTTTAATACAAGTCAGAGTTATGAGAATTTATAAATCATTAAGAAAATTATTTTTAATTATCTTAGAAACTTCACTTTTAGAATGAAAACTTAGAACTTTTAGTTATCTGAAAGAAAAAAAATAATAATATAATGCCATTCATGGAATTTTAATGCAATTAATTGAGTTTCTTCACTTTTTAATTATAAAATATGATTTAATGTGATACGTTTAAGCAAAAAATACATATTTAAAAAATATTGATTTACATCACTTTTGCAATAAACACATACCTAGTAAAGATATTTAAGAAGTATTGATTGATAAACACTTAAACTAAATAAATAATTCCACTTAAATGCTCATTATTTATAAAAGATTATCTATTGCATTTTTTTTTTTTTCGCATTAGTCAAGTTACATTTTATATATTCGATAAAGAATGGGAAAAGATGGTGATTATGAAACACAAGGTAGGGACAGTAAGATATAAATTATAATATTTAAGTGCATTTAAATTCCTCTACGGAAGACTAAAAGAGAACTATACAATATTTCTCAGGTAGGGGTACATAAATCCACTACAAAGATACATTTGCATGATTAAACAAAATGTGTTCAAACGTAACTAGTTGAAGTACTTTTACTGATAGGTATAAAAAGGAAATAGTTAATGTAAGGTTAAAGGTATATATATAATCCTTTTATAGTAAAAGAAAAGAATGAGAACGAAGAATAGTCAGTCAAATAATTCACCAAACAAACATACACAAGCAAAACAAAATAACTAGATATCTTAAATTGATTTAATTATTAAGATTATTAATAGTACTTATTTTAATTTTTATGACTACAATACCTCATGAAAATTAAATAGGACCGTGTAATAATATTCTGAAGAAAAGAAAGTTGACACTAGGATATTATTTTAAGGAGAAAATCGAGAAAAATGTTATGAAATGAACCTATTAATTTTGAGAAGAGGAAAAGAAGATAGGACCAAAAGCAGAACAAAACGAATTTGTGCTTAAAAGCTCATATTGCTATAAGACGTTTTCAAGTGCAATCCTCATAACATTGAGCGAAGAATTGTAGGTTTTCTGTAATTGATATGCCTTTTAGCAAAATATCAATTGATAGCACGAACCTACAAGAAAAGTTAACCTGAAATAAATATTTATATATGTGTATTAATAATAATTTAACAATATAATAAACGTTATCATATAAAGAAGTATGTGGAAAAAAAAGTAACCGATATTTCAAAGATTTTCAGAGTTTTAAATATGTAAGTTCTATTCAATTTTGGTAAACTATATTAGTTGAGTAAACCATTAATTTTGTTTAAATTTATATTATTACTATTTTATATATACTGCTTTGTTTTTTAATTATTTAGTTGTAATTTGGGACTTCCAGTTTAATTGAAACGTTATCTTTTATTGACCGTTTGACATCAGCAGATTATCATATTTTAAATAGTAAATCCTACCTTTTGACGTTCCTCTAAAATGTTACTGGATTTAAACAAATATTATTATTTTAATAATAACGATAATAATAATCTGTTGCTCTAGAGGAACGGCTACAGGCGAGGTCTCTCTCTCTCTCATTTATATATATTTTTAATAATAAATTATTTTAGAGGAACGGATAAAGGTGGAAGTTTCTCTCTCTCTCATTTTTTAAAAATTTTATTTTATTATTATTATTTTTTTATAATAAATTATCTTATAGGAGCGGTTAAAGGCAAAAGTTTCTCTTTCTGTCATTTATTTATATCTTTCATTAGTAAATTATTTTAGAGGGATGGCTAAGGGCGGGGGTCTCTCTCTCTCTGTCTCTGTCTCTATCTCTCTCTCTCTTTTTTTTTTTTTTTTTTTTTTAAATCTACTGTTTACAAACATTTGTTCCTAAGAAAGAAACATTAAACTCGGTAGCATTTGAATAGAATTATATATACAGAAACTTAATAGTTTTATATTTTGTATTCACTTAACGACAGAGTGTAAAGATTAGGAATCATTCCCATTTTTGAAACTATAATAAAAAAAATTGAAAATATTATTTTGCATCATTATAATTTTCAAATTTCTTTTAAAATATTCTTTTCTGACTATCATTTTCCTGCATAAACATTTCTAAGATAAATGAAACGCACATCTATTAAAAGAATTGTAATCTTAGAAGAATTCAAATGATTTTTTTTTTTCAAATTAATTTTAAGTATGATGAAATTCAGAATGGATGCGTACTTTCTCTACGCTATAAAGAAGAAAATTTCACTAAAGTAGAGTATAATAAAAACATTTTTTTTTTTTTTTTTTTTTTTTTTGTCATACATTTCCCATATATTTTCTATTTTTTTTTTAACTGTTGTCGATTAGAAATGATGTTGATCAATAATATAGAATACTGAAATAGAAAATTAAGCGTCACTATAACAAAAATGTATTTTTAAAGTGTGCATTCTGAACAGTTGTAAAATTTCTTATTTTTCTATGTGCCTTTTTCACAGCGGAACAAATGTAATTTTTTAAATTGGGAAAAAAAGAAAATGTGCTTTTAATATTTTTTTTTTTTTTCGTTTCTCTGTTATTCTAAATAATTTCCGAAAGAATTCTTTTTATTTTTGATCTGTTCAAATTTTATTTTGAACAAATATGTTTTGTTTAAGGAAAAATTTACAAATAGTTTTATAAGTCATTACATTATATTTACTATAAATAATGATATGAGTAACTTTAAAACTTTAAAACGTAGAGCTTCTAACAGAGCCAGCTAAAAAATTTTCAATATACTATAATTAAATGACATTAGAAATTATTTGCATGTTATGCGTATGAAATCTCATATACTATTCAATTATGAAAAGTGTTCATATATATAAATGTGTATGTGATATAAAATCGTATTAAAAAATAAATAAGTAAAATAACGTTTATAAATTACAACTTAAACTAAGTAATGCCTTGTTAAATTAGTTTATGTTTATAATATGATTGGGAATATAACCATATAATTGTTTTTATGATTTCATCTGTAAAATATAATCGCACACTCATGCAAAGATTTCGATGATCTATGCGTGATAAAGGATTTTTCCTTCCTTTTTTATGTCAAAAGTTGCAGGTTAAATTTTTGTTAATTTATCACAAATAAAGTTGAATTGTAGTACTTATTTAGTTATTTATGCTCGTCTTTCTATTGATCTATCCACCTACGCTCTCATGTATATTTACATCGATCGCTAGGAAATTGAAATGTATAATCTTGATGCCCACTGAGTATGTTCTTCATTGAAAATAATGCTTGTTACTTTTACTGTTCTTTTTACACAGAGATGCACGATAGCATTTTGATAAATTGCAGTATATTCTAGTAATCCTTCGTTATTTATTGTAGTATGTTTATTAAAACGTGTGAGTCTGACATATCTTACAAAAATTCATAACACATTAATTCCTGCTAAAATGTTTTTATTAATAATTCTTCAGTGGTTCATCTAAATGTAATCTTATACACTAAGATGTATGTGGGTGTAATATTTAAAGTTCACTTAAATGAATCTAGGGTCTTTGATAATACTTTAATTTCTTTTTCTTCATTTTAGACTGCGTAAAATGGTACATATAATATTATAATTATCTCACTATACGATAAAGATGGGTGCATTCTGTATGTACACATGAAAAAGAACAGCAGATATATTTTTATATTTTGTGTTTATGTGAACATTTTTTTTAGGAGTTTATAAGATATAGATGAATATCATACGCTCGACTTGTGCAAACGACATATTTTTAAAAAATTACGTATTTATTTTAACATATTTCGCTGGCACAGAAAAAGAATTAAAAAATATTAACATCTTATTTAATATTTTACTAAAACTAATGCCAAAATGTAACGTAAAACAGCAAAGAAGATGACCAGGATTCTCTTCTTAATGTAAATCCACCGGCATCTTACTCCAAATAATTTTCGTCATCATACAATAAAAATTTAAACAAGATGTAAATCCGCTTAACTACTTACAAATAGGAGTATTGGCCTCTTTTAGGGAAAGACCGACATTATACTTTTTATTTTATTTTATTTTTTTATTTTTTAAGATAACAATTTATATAATTAACTAAACAATGGACAAGAGATTATTTTTTATCATTCACCAGTTGAGGAGAGATAGATTATCGATCCAAACAAATCTAAGAAATTTCTAAAAAATTCACAAAAATAGTAACACACACCTCGTTGCTGATGAACAGTAGGTAACAAAAGTGTCCGAACACTAACAAAAATTCCTATGCAAAAAAAGTGCACTTCATACGGTTTTGTTAAATAAATCCTTGTCGAATCATGTTCTTAGTCAGTTTAAAAACATGATTCGATAAGGATTATATTTAACAAAACCATATGAAGTGTACCTTTTTTACATAGGAATTTTTTCTAGTGTTCGGACACTTTTGTTACCGACTGTACCTCCCCTAAGAGTGATCGCATATAAAAGAACCGCATAATATGTCATATTATCTAAGGCATCTTATCGATTTTACCCAAAATTCATAAACATATATCTTTGATAATATAGTATGAAATGAAATGTACTTTATTAAAAATTAAGGATAATTACCGTCTCTAAAACTAATTGCCATATAAAACTTCTACTTCTCTCATCATCATATTTCTATACTTTAGAAATTCAGATGGCAAAAACTAAAGATAATACAAAAACTTTGTGTCCAAATATAGAACTGACAAGAAACTAAAATGTTTCTAAAGCTAAGGTTTCACTAAAATTTAAACGGAGTAATCATTGTTCTTAGCATTAAATATTTTTTTATTAAAATTGTTATCTGAATATTAATTTTAGATTTGTATGCATTATTTTATCTTTATGAAAATAAATGTAATAAATTGTCAATCAGAACAAGACTGAAATTTAATAAAAATATACAAAAGATTCATTTATAAAAAATATATAAAAATATAATTGATTACATTTATATACTTTATTCACTCTTATGTACTGAAAAGAGAAAATATATATATATATATATATATTTCTATGTGTATTATTTACTGATTAAATTCTTATTTTTTTTTTATAATGGAAATAGGTCAAATATTGTTTAGAAGCATTGAAATTTCTGAAAAAAAAAATATGTTTCAAACATTTTTTTTAAGTCTCCTAAGTAATGTTGACTACAAATAGTCATCATATAAAGGCATTTCTTTTCTTGTATGAAAAGCATCTGAAGATTTTTATGTTCAGTTTATTCATTTTTTTTAATATTTTACAAATAAAATATTAAATTTCCGTTAAATTAAAGAATATATAACTTGAATTATTTTCTAATACACACATACATATTCAGGAATCTTATACACATACACGAAACAAAATATCTTACAAATATATAAACCTAAAAATGTATCACTTAATATATAACTATGCTATATATATTTAATTATTGTTTGTCTATTAGAAAATATGTATCAATTAATACTGAAATTATAAACTATAGACATATTCCTCGCAGGATTTATTTTTTGTAAGCCCTCATTTCTACATTTTTGTAAAATTTGTGTTATATATATATATATATATAACTATATACCTCTGAATCTGAACCATTATTCCTTGGAGAGTTTTTGTCAAATAATACAATATTTAAATTAACATTTAGTGTAATGAATAATGATTTGAATTTGTGCAATGTTTATAATATTTTTAACAAAATTGTGTTTACTAAACAAAACATATCAAAAATAGTAAAATAATGAATTTTTAATGTCAAAAATTTAAATATTTAATCATAAGAGTACTATAGTAAGTTAAAAACCTGTACTTTATGATTACTTATTTAAAAAAAATTAAAAATTAAAAATAAAAAAAAAACCTATAAAAACAAATTATCATACCAGCATTTGATATTTCAATAATAATATTTGTTTTGTTTATTTATTTATTTATTTATTTATTTACTTTTTAACGAAGGAATTTCATCCGCAGCTTTCATTGTTATGAAGTTTGCATTTATGATTACAATTTCATATATTATTGTTGTTATTTTTATCCTTTACAATGAAATTTTGTTATTTTACGGATGTAACTTAGCTTTATCTAGAATAACATTTTATAGAGACTAAAGTAATTCTGTAAATAATGGAAGCGATTTAAATATCCAATAGTTTTTCACTGGCTGAACGCCAACTTGTCAGAATATATATTAGGGATAGTTTATTTAATATTTTACTTCATATAGGAAAAAGGAAACGCCATATCAATTTATAATTAACTTCTAAATCACATTTCAATTTTACTGTATTAATTTGATGTTTATCATCATTTTGAAAATATATTAGTGTCTCTTAATATATAAACCAGTTTGATAGGTGTATTACAAGTCTGTAAAATGATATGTGTAGATTTTATAATATTAAAAATAACCTATTTTTAAACACAATTAAATATTCTCTTATATATATTTATATTAATAGTTGATTAATTCTGATGAGAAGTTAATTTAGTTGCAAAATTGCAATACGTTTTAAAATTAAAAAGCACTGAAATATTTCAATATATATATATATATATATATATATATATATATATCACTTGCTAGTTTTTAATGCCTATTATGTTTTGACTTAAAAATAATGAAAATGAAGATCGCGCTAAGCTGAATATATTTAATTGTTCATATAATTTAAATTTAATATCTTCCAATCAAACAAAAAATATAATTTAAAAAATAAAAAATTACGAATGTTTCGAAATTGTAGAAAATTTTTACATTATTTTTTACACAATATAAAAGTTCTGAAATCCTTTTGATTCCGATGTTGGATGTTTTTCTACTGTCAAGATATTTTGAACTTTATTTAATCATTTTTAGCATGATGTCTGTCTACCCGTCTGTAATACATTTTTGCAGTTTTAGATCAAAAACTAGTGTACAGAATTTTATAAAAATTTATATTTAGATGCACCTTGACATAAATTGATGTTTATAAATATACTAGCATTTATCAAGTTACATATGTTTCATAACTTTCTGTAAGCATGTGTTTCTGTGTTTCTCTCTGTGTGTTAGCAAAATTCTGCGGGCACGGTAATTTATACAGTGTGTATAACGAGGGAATGAACATAAATCCACAAAACCTTACATATGGTTGTACAGTGGGTAACAGAAGTGTCCGAACACTAGCAAAAATTCCTATGTAAAAAAAGTACACTTCATGCGGTTTTGTTAAATAAATCCTTATCGAATCATGTTCTTAGTCAGTGTAAGAACATGATTCGATAAGGATTTATTTAACAAAACCGCATGAAGTGTACTTTTTTTACATAGGAATTTTTGCTAGTGTTCGGACACTTCTGTTACCGACTGTACTGTGATGCAAATTAGTGCGAATTATATAGTGGAATATATTTCCCACCAGATGACTCCACAATTTTTCCATTCCTCCATTTATGAAAAGTCTATATCTCATCTTTCATATTATAGAAGTGCAGAAACTTTATATACAAAAAGGATTTTATGAAAACTTAAGCTGATTCCATTTAGTTACATATTGGCCTACAAGTACGCTATTATGCAGCTCTTTTTAGGATTTAATTAGTTTTTCACCCGATTAATAAATCATAATTCTGTAGAAGAAAGTTATAAGATGGCCACAGCATAATACTTTATTCAAAGCTAATAAACAAGTATTAATAAATTAGACAAAATAAAAAATCTAGTGTGCACTGGAAAAAAAATCTAGTTAGTAACAATCACACAACTTCCATTACCCACTACTACAAGTATGATATATTCTTTTTAGAAATAGTGTGGTCAGAAGGCACACTGAAAAAAATACTGTAACTGACATTTCTAGGATCTAAATCGTGGTTCTAGAAAAAATTGTTCCATGTCATCCTTATAAATTCTAGTCCTCTTTGAAAGCGATTTCTAGAAACCCCTATTAGAATTCTAGAGAGTTTGTCTATATTATCGAGGTCAAACCTATTTAAAAATATCTCCAAATGCGAACACGAGGCAGGTTTCAGCAACTATAATTCTGGTTTATGACCCAATTCTAGATAATCAAGCGAGAATTTCTCGCCATAAAAAAGATTCAGAATACTCAGAAAATTGTTTCACCATTTAAAAATGTATAGACTAGAAATTCTTGATCATTTCGTCTATTCAGTTTATTGGCGTGCCTTAAGCGCATACCTCGGAAATCTATATTTCTAGTTAAGGGATTTAGAAAATGGCCACTTATTCATTTTAGATGAAGGCGGTATATTTTTTTCTCAGTTCATAAAAGCTATTTAACAAATCAGACACATAGTGGTTTGCTTGTAAGCGGAAACTGATGCATACGTCGTAAAGACTGATACATACGTAGTAAAGATTATAAAAGATAATTTACATGGCAAATTAAGAAAAATATCGTTAGAACCATTTTTGGAACACCCATTTCCGAGATCATTAAATGGATTACCTAATCAGGACGCCCCTTATTTTTTTCTTTAGTAATCAAGTAATAGATAAGAAAGGGCTTCTAAAAAGGAGTTTATGTAGCAAATTGCAAGAAAATCGTTAGAGAACTTCGTGAGATATCGACATTCGGTTGCACTGACGATTTTCACCAAAACTTGGGAAACTCATCTGTTCACCGAAAACTATTACGTACGAAATTGTATTTAAAAGGGAGCAAAAATGGCGAATTTGAAGCAAATGTGTAGAGCATTTTTAAAAAAGAGCGCACTTGCAAGACCTAAAACTGACTTATTTATACAGGATGCCTAACAATTTTCTTGAACTACCCAACCAATAAGTACGAAAGGATATCTAAAAAGGTGTTTATAAACCAAATTTGAAGAACATTGCTAAAGCAGTTTTTGAGATACGAGCATACCACTTCTGTTTTTACAATTTTCAGCAATCGTTAGAACATTCCTCTTTACACTAAACCTATCTTAATTCTTAAGTTTCGTCATTTTATCTTTAATATTTTTGAAGATATAATCGTGAGACAATTCTCCACACATACATACATACATGCCCACACACACGTACACATACACACAGGCCAATTGAAAAAAAAAATCTTTTTTTGACTTAAGAGACCCTAAAACACGTAAATCAAGTACAAAATCAATATCAAAATTTTCAATAAAATACTTCCATTGTCGAATACAATACTTTCATTGCCAACGGTACTTTTATGTCATATAACACCAAAATCTCAGGACTTGTCAAATTTATCTTAGCATAAATGTATAGTTATTTTAAGCAACATTTATTCTTCTAAATATGATTTCATATATAAATATTGAAGATTAGTTTTCGATAAATAAAATTGGCCGTTTAAGTAAAGATACTTTATGCCTGGATTGTTTCCAGCTTGTCAAATAGCAAATTGCCAACTATGGGTATTGATGAATTCTTTTATTTGAACCAAAACTTGACTATAAATGTAATATTAAAAAAAAAAGCATTATTAAAATTTGTGTCTAAAAAATATAATTATTATTACTTTGAAATAAACATTTATTTTAAAGTTTCTTTCATGTAATAAAAATATTTATTGTAATTTATGAAAATCACTTTATAAGAAAATAAATATCCTTCTAAATATGATTTCATATATAAATATTGAAGATTCGTTTTCGGTAAATAAAATTGGCCGTTTAAGTAAAGATACTTTATGTCTGGATTGTTTCCAGCTTGTCAAATAGCAAATTGCCAACTATGGGTATTGATGAATTCTTTTATTTTAGCCAAAACTTAACTATAAATATAACATTAAAAAATAGCATTATTAAAATTCGTGTCTAAAAAATATAATTACTATTATTTTGAAATAAACATTTATTTTAAAGTTTCTTTCATGTAATAAAAAATATTCATTATAATTTATGAAAATCACTTTATAAGAAAATAAAAATCAAACAGAAAGAAAAAGTATGCTTAAAAAAATTGGTTTAAAAAATTGGTTATTTAAATTCTCGTTCATAAAATTTTCTACTACTAATATACTATTAACAACAAATTTCCAATTTTATGTAAAAAGCATTCAAGTCATAGAGAATACAAATATTTGAATCATATGATTTTCTATTATTAAAATATTTCTTATAATAATATTCAAATATATTTCGTATACATTTTAAACTTATTGATAGAAATAAAAATAACAAAAAAGTTACTGCATACACTGCTCTTCTATTTCACTTTAACAATCAATCAAATGTCAAATTACATAAAATAAAAATAATAATAATAACAATTTATTTTTTCATCACTATGTCACCATTTAAAACATTTTTTTTATTAACCTGTTCTTCTTCTTTTTTCTTTTATTTTTAAAGAATGTTTATGTTTACACTTTCATTAAAAAAAAAAAGAAAAAAAAAACGCATTTAATATACAAATTAAAAGAACTAATTCAAAAAATTCAAAACACTTTTATTTTTTTTTATTTTTATCTGTTTTTCTATATTAAACTGTTTTTAGATAAATTACATATTTCAATTAAATTAATTTGGCACACACATAGATACAAAATGAAGCATATGCAAATGTCAAAACCTATTTTGTTTTAGTGAATTCCAATTGATTTCTGCTTTACCGTATTGCCTTTTTTATTTTAAATTAATTAAAGTTACTATTTCCTTTCTTTCTTTTTCATAATGAGTGAATAGGAAAATTTAAAAAAAAATCTAGAGTGACTCCAATCAAACATTAAGTATTTAACGGTTGTTTATATAAATTAAACTAGCAAAAGTCATTGAATAAATAATAGAGAAAATTATAATAGGGTGTTTGTACATTTTTTCCCAAATGGTAGGTTGTTTAATATAACGCCAATGCACTTCAAATAATTTGAGCCTGTAGGTCATAATCATAAAACAGAAAAAGACAATTCATTGTGTCCCTGTAAAAATCTGTATGTGCTATATTGACGAAAATCTACGCAATTAATTTCAATTCATTCGAATAAGGCTTATATTCGGAATCACCCTTTAAATTATAACACACACATATATATATATATATATATATATATATATATATATACAGGGTGGTCCGAAAAACATGATAGAAAGTATTTTATGTTCCTGATTTCAAATATACTGATATAAGTATAATTCTTCCATATTGCAATTGTTCATATATTGACATTTAAGGTGAATGCTTGATTACCGGAATTAAGGAATAACCAATATAGAATCACTGACCTTGGAAGAACGATTATTTATCATAAGAATATTTTTTGAGGTGCCACTGAGGTACGGAAAATCCTCATCTCAGTGTCGTCTCACGACTGTATCCACTAAGGGTCAAGGTGTGGTGTGCCATATCGTCGAAGCGGATGAGTGGTCCGATATTCATTGATGGTATGGTCACTGGAGTGAAGTATCGAGAGTTTCTAGAGCGTCACTTTGGCCCTGAAGCGGGCTGTCTCAACATGATACGCCAGTACTGGTTCATGCAAGATGGGACTCGTCCCCATAGAACTGCTGATGTCTTCCTGTGGCTTAAAACGACGTTTAGTGAGCGTTTGATTGCACTGGATGCAGAAAAACTCACGGGGCACAGGATAGAGGGGTCCCCATACAATCCGGACCTAAATCCGTGCGACTTCTTCTTATGGGTTTACACCAAGGACAGAATCTATAGAAATCCCCTGATTTACTTGAGGGCCTGAAATCCACCATCAGAATTGAGATTGATGCACTTGATTCCGACACACTCCCGCGATTTATGACAGAGTTTCGGAACTGGCTTTATAACACTATAGTTGGGGACGATAGACATTTCGAGCACCTTGAATATTAAATGTCATTCATATCTTTATTCAATAACATAGGTTTCATGTTCTTGCATATTTTATTTTTTCCACAAGGATTGCTTACTTTCTATCATGTTTTTCGGACCACCCTGTATTATATATAGGGAAGAGTGGGGATGAATGGAACATTTTTCATGTTTTTATTGATAACATTGGCCATATGTAATTCCGAATTTTGCAACACTGCTCATAACTACACTTCAGTAATCAGTTACATATAAATATACTAACTTTAATAAAAAATTATCATTTTTAATTAATAATATTTTCTTTTTTTAGCTGCATGTGTCCCATTCATCCCCACCTGTAGGGATTTATGGGACATGATTGTGAATGGGACAAGACTGGAGTTAATAAAGAAAAGAAAACAAAATGGAAAGTAAATAATTTTTTTAAGTTAAATTGATTTATGTGATTTTATTACACACTATGAATTCACTAAATCAACATAAACAATGACTGAAATTAACATCAAAAGACAAAAGTCCTTTGGTTCGTGCAGTTCCTAGTGCTCTAGGCTTTGGTAATTTAATCTAATAAGACCTAATCTAAAAATAAATAAATAAATCAGAGACTAGAAAGAGATAAATCATTATAATGGAGTACAAATTATCCAGATAAATTTTTGTTTCCGACTGATCGGAAAAATCAGCATTCTATTCTGTATTACATTAATAATCACCAGGATTTATTTAATCAGCTTGATTGAAATTGTGATTTTAATAATATTATTATTAGCTTATTTTTTTTAAATTTTTTTTTCAGTTATCGATATTACTGATTTAATTGCATTGAATATTCTAACTTATAATTTTTTTAATCCTAATTATTAACAAAAATCAGAACAATTAATTTCAATCTATTTTTCTCTAAATCCACAAAATTAAGAACCCTGATAATCAATATGATTAATTTACGTAGTAAAAATTATAAAATTATTTTATAATGAATTAACTAACCTTATATAGATCCTAGTTATTAAAAAAAGGCATGGGTCATCTTTAACTTTTACTTATATTTCTTTATATTTAGCCTACTTGCACTAAATTCGAATGTTACTTTTATAATTCCATCTTATAACTACTGAACTACAGGTTATAAAAATAATAAAAATGAATTTAAAAATTTTTTTTAATACAATTCTTGTGTACAATTTTAAATTAGTACATAGTGGGGAATGTCCCATTCATCCCAACCACCACACGATCATATAAAACAGGAAATATGCTTAATAAACAATTGTCACTATTCTTCTTGAATATCATAAACACAATAAAAGATTATGCCTTTTCACCATATAGAAGTTATATTAACTTTAAGAAAATAGTTAATTTCTTAACTACTACCTAACTGAATCAGTAAAAACTTACTTTGGCAGTTGAAAAACACACTTTAATTTTTTTTTCTGTCCTACGATGGATAGCACAATTCTGAAACCACACTTGATGAATGACCTCTGTACTGCCATATATCAGAAAAAATGTCAAGTTTCCGGGGCTTGCAAAACATTAAAATCTAGCTATTGTCCCATTCATCCTGCGTCCCATTCAACCCCACTCTCCCCTATACATTGATCAGTTTTTAATCAGTGCATTTTGTCTGTTTTAACTTATGCTTCAGTAACATGTAAAGCTATACAAAATCTTCAAATAACCCAGAGAAGCATGGAGAGATGCATGTTAGGATTCACCTGAAGAGACAGAAAGCATAACACTTGGATTAAGAAACAAACCAAAGTTACTGATGTTATTTATAGAGTCAAGAAGTTAAAATGGAGCTGGGCTGGGCACCTTGCGAGAAAAAATAATGATAGATGGACCACCAAAGTTTTATTTTGGATACCAAGCGATAAGAAAAGACCAAGGAAGTGATCACTGTGTCGTTGGAGAGATGAAATTAAAGTTTGAACGAGCAGTATGGAGAAGAATTGCAGAAAACAGGGCAGTTTGGAATCACTAACAGAGGCCTTTATCCTACAGTGGATTTATATAGGCTGAAATTGATGATGATTAGAATGATGATATATATACATATACAGAACTTTGAACCTTTCGAATTTTTCACACCATTGTTTTCATAAAATTGTCTTAATCTTATTTAATCACAGAATATTTTTCTTTATTCTCAATTTTTGCTCTTAAAAATAGTGGTATTCAAAATCCCAAAGGTTTGTCATCTAATGTATATATTTGGGATGCTAGAATCAATATGAGGTTTCTCCTTTTACGCTTAATAGCTGTTAAAAATCATACTTTTATCTAATTTTGTTGGTATAAGTGTAGTTTATACCAAAACATTTTTTTATTCTTTCTCACTTGTATTATGCAGAAAAATAAATCACTCCTTTTTATTGATGTATAAAAGTCAAAAAAATTATGACACTAATAAATCTTATTTTTAAAAAAATTTAATAAATAACATTTTCTAACTTTACAAATTTATTAGTTTTTAGTGGAAATTCTAAAAGATATGTCAAATTATAATATATTATAGTTGCTAACATTTCAATATTTCTAAATAAATATTTTTATCGCTAATTCTTATAAGGAATTTCTTGTATTAATTTTCATAAAGTAAATATGATAGAAATTATTGCAGCTAAATTACTATACGTAATCTCTCGAAAGTTTCAGATAATCTCCATTATCATTGTAATTGGATACTAGTTGTAAAGTAACTTCATATTTTTAAGAAAATTTTAGATATGAATATTATATAATATAAAATATTTTAGATACGGAGGATGTTTCGAAATTTAGTTTCGTCATGCTTTTGCACAAGGAATGTTTATTGCAAACTAAATTATCCAATCACATACAATTTTTGACTATTTTTTTATACAGTCACCAAATTTATTAGTTTTTAGTGGAAATTCTAAAATATATGTCAAATTATAATATATTATAGTTGCTAACATTTCAATATTTCTAAATAAATATTTTTATCGCTATTTCTTATAAGGAATTTCTTGTATTAATTTTCATAAAGTAAATATGATAGAAATTATTGCAGCTAAATTACTATACGTAATCTCTCGAAAGTTTCAGATAATCTCCATTATCATTGTAATTGGATACTAGTTGTAAAGTAACTTCATATTTTTAAGAAAATTTTAGATATGAATATTATATAATATAAAATATTTTAGATACGGAGGACGTTTCGAAATTTAGTTTCGTCATGCTTTTGCACAAGGAATGTTTATTGCAAACTAAATTATCCAATCACATACAATTTTTGACTATTTTTTTATACAGTCACCAAAGAAACTGATATGATTTTCATACCGTGAAATTAATTTCAAGAAAGAAGTGATAAGACAAGATAAGCCTTTGCTTGAATGATCCATTCTCTCCTATCCTAGGAAGTAAACGCATACTTTTATGTCATTAGCTGTATGGAAGTGGGCTTTGCATTATCGTCCAAATGTAAAAGGTTTGATAAAAGATAACTGGAGATACTTTGTGCTGTAAAGTTAAACATTAGAAGTTCGGCAAGTTTTCAAAAAATTTTAATTTGTGCTCCTTTTAACGTTGCTTTTTGTTTTCTTTTTATAAAGCCTGTGGACTACACACTTGATCTCTTGGGTCGAATGGTGGCATGCAGTTTGGAGAGAAAAGCTTACAGCATACCACAGTGATATTCCCAGAAGTGAAAAAATCAATAAAAATAAATCTTCCGCTTTCCAGAGAACTGTCAACACAAATTTCTCTGCTGACAGAGATACTTTGAATTTTTTCATTATGTTTTGAGACATTTACATACATTCATATACTGGGATGCTCCCACGTCTTGAAGATGAAATGCAGACATTTCCGACGCTATGAAAAGGTGCGGCATACGGCGAAATATTAATTAAACTCGCTGAACAAAGATGTTTTCTGGCAAATTGTTTCAGAATACGACATGTTTACCAATGTATGTGACGACTATGTGGACAAATAGCCAAAATTTCGTATTTTCTTATACCACTGCATATTTTTGTTTGTTAGGCGAATACATGACGAATTTTATTTTCGGAACGCTTCTTGTAGTTTAATTTAAAAAAACAACATGTATGGCGTGTACAATTTGTGGGTTGAATCATCATACTTTTTATATTTTTATTTGCTGTGTAAACTTACTATTTTACAAACATACTTCTGAAAACATACTTCTGTAGAAAGAAACCTGTGTCCCCAACAACACATACACACATATGCATATGTGTGTATGTGTACAGTATTATTTAAAAAATGCTTAGAAAATACGATATTTTTTAGCTAAATATCTTTTGCTTTGATCATTTACATTTAATCCTGTAGTAAAAATCATACAAATTCAGATATCAATAATTATCAATAATTATCCATTAGGTACATTCTTAAATAAAAGTACGTAATACTATCATTAATACAGACTTTTATATACGTGTTTCTGGCATTAATTCAACTTTTATACTTTTTACCAAAATTGTTTAAAACCGAAAGCGTTTTAATGTAGAAAAAGAATTCGTATAATAGCGAAAAACATGAACGTTGAAATAGCGAAAACTTATACATTATGCAAAATTCCTTTTACTTTAAAAGCTTTTCGAAATAATTTGATTATGGAAAAAGTAAATCTTTTATTAATACATGTTTTTTTTTTTTTTTTTAAATATCATACGTTATTAAAGTTAATGATTATAAATAAAGAAATATAGCTATTTTTTCATTTTCAAAAAACTACGTTCCTTGTTTTTTATTTATTTATTTATTTATTTATTTATTTATTTTTTAACATTGAATTAGCCTTATCCATTAAAATATTACTGATATTCTTTTTTTCTTTTCAATTTTAAGCAATTTTAATGTGTTAAAAAATAAGTAATCAAACGTTTTTAAATATTACAAAATAATTTGAAATTAAAAAATTTTAAAGCCAGTTTTTGAGATAATTTTAAATAGAGAGAGAAAATATTTTAGACAATGAATCGAAAAGGCGTCGGTTTTGTAATCTGCACCAATACAAATTTCAACGGAAAAGCAATTGGAAATTGTTTTTCTTAAGTTTTTTATCGTAAATAAATGTCTTATCTTAAGGGAAAATATTTACACACACACACACATATATATAATGAAGCTTTTTATTAATATTTTATTATTTTTATTTCACTATGTGTATGCACAATTTTTGCTATTATTTAAGCAGTTTTTATTTTCAAAAAATTTTAAAATACATCATTTTATAGCTGCTACCTGCGCATTTTATGTTGTATTATTATTATTATTATTTATCACAGTATTTTTCACAGTATTTCAATTCTCATTCAGTGTATTACAATTCTCTTTCAGTGTTTTGCAATTTAATGATCATTTTGAACTACTTTTATCACTTATTTAGCAAGTTTATATGTTGCATATTCATTTTCCTTTTGAATCTTTGATCTAATAGTTTTACTAGTAATATTGTTTGTTTTACTACATTATTATTTGTTAGTCTTTCAGTTTTTTGGGGTCTAATTAAAATACTTATTTTTGTATATATTTTTGTATACATCATTGATGAATTTTCATCATGGCTATGACTACTTATTGTAAATATTAAAACATTTTTCAAACTTTTCTACTCAATGTTGATTCTGTATTTATAGTAAATTGTGCTCCATTAATTTTAATCAAGACTTTCAAAAGAATTATTTATTTTAATCAAGAATTTTAAAAGATTTATTTATTTATAGGAATAAATATTTATCTATTTTTCTATTTTTAAGAATTTATCATGCATTAGTTATAAATTTATGCAAGCTTAGTTAAATTCTTAATACTTTTTTTTAATTATTGTCTCAATTTGTTATATTTCTAATATTTCTATTCTTTATACATTACACATGGTCTTAGTAAATTCTTAGCGCCTGGCAAAAAAGGCAAATCTTATGGTTTGTCTTGTGCTCGGTACAGAGTAATGTATAGGGATTACTTTGGATCGTCATCCTGCTACCTATATCATCCTCCTCTTCGCAATTTATTTTTCAAAAAATGTAATTCTACAAGGCGCCTAGTAACTCTTGCTGATGCATCTCATTTTAGAGATAGCTCTTCTCATGTTACATTTTGTAAGGCTTTTAATATTATTTACTCTATCAAGTGCAATTTATGCAATATGATATATATTGGACAAACTAGTAATCCATTACACAAGCGGATTAACTTACATCGAGCTGATATTAAAAAATCGCGTCAATTTACTACAAATTTTGAATATATGCACTTCCATCAACATGACTTTAATAATATTACTGTGAAAATTCTTAATTTTAAGAAGAATTTGAATGAACGTCTCTTACTTGAATCACAATATATTAAATCACTGAATACAATTTATCCTTTTGGTTTAAATTCTTATGTTTATAATAAACAACATATTGTTTATTCCAAGTTTTCAAAAATTGAATTTTACAGTAATATTTATAAAACATTAAATCACTCTTTATTTAAAAAGACTACTAGAACTTCTAGGGGTTCTTCTAGGTCGTCTTCCCAACTTCTGGACATTTCGTCTATTTTACAAAATCTCAAATCCTTAGAATGTATTTTTCTTCAGTCTTATAATTGGAAAGATATACGTAATTTTATATTTGGAATAAAAAAGAAGTATCTTCTTAAATATTTTAAAGTATTCCATTCTCATTCTTTTGATTCACACTTCAGTGATGTATTTTTTGATATTTTACACTATAGGGCTGAGTGTTTTAATATTAAACTTGACTTAAAATCTGGCCAAAAAATAAATAACTCTCTCTTGGTGATAAATTTTTCTCATCCTATTTATAATAAACTTCATATTCACAATATACTTAATGATCCATCCAATCCTTTTCCTATCAAAAACTTCATCATTCAAAAAACTTTTAAATACAATATTACTTTAGGAAGAAAAATATTTAACTACAATAAATTTGCTAAATTTCTTCCTTCTAATGATCAGCCTCCATGCTATTGTTCTGATTCCAAATATAAATCTTTTTTCAATACATCTCATGGTCATATTATTACTGGCGATATCAATATTGTGGAAAATCTTACTCTAAGATCTTTGATGATCATTACTCAATTTAATTTGGACTTGGATCTCTTTATATACAAAATTGCTATTGATTATAATAAACCAGTGGAATTTTTTAATGAGTGGAAATTTAAGTTACTTGAGAAATTTAAACTTGATTTAGTTTATAATATGCACCATCTTTCTAATATCAAGTACTATAATTTCAAAGAAATTAATTCAGCAATTCTAGACTTACAGTCTAAATTTATTATTTCTTATGTTGACAAGGCTGCTAATAACTATGCAATTATTTGCAAAAAGTATTATAAACAACTTCTTTTTGATACTATGGATACTAGTAATATTTTTGTGAAGATTAATGACAGTATAGAAATTAAAAATAGGCATATATTTAATTATTACAAGCTGATAAAAACTAAAAATAATAACTATAATTATCCTTATTTAGTTGTAATTCCAAAATTTCATAAAGATCCCATAAAATTTCGTACTGTTACTGTTGCTTGTAATGCCTATACTTCTAATGCTAATCTTATGTTATTAAATATCCTTTAAAAATTACATAGTTATATTGTTTCTAACAAAAGTAATTTTTTTCTAAAAAATAGTTTTCAACTCAAAAATAAAATTAAAAGTCTTACTGATATTACAAGTATAAAAACTTTCGATTTCAATGATCTTTTTAATAATATTGTTATTAAAGATATGTTTGATATTATAAATAAACTGTTTGTAGAAAATTTGCAGTATTTAAATCTAAATGTTAACATAACTCCTTCAGCCTTTAAAACTCTGACTAGGTTTATCCTTTACCATAACTACATTTTATTCAATAATTATTTATATAAACAACGTTTAGGTTTGCCACAAGGTGGCATTGCTTCTAGTATATTAGCTGACCTCTACTTATATTATTATGAGCATAACATTGAGTGTACTAACTTTAAATTACTAAGATACATAGATGATATAATTATATTATACTTCTATAAACATCACACCACTCTAGACTTACCTGTTAATTATCCTGAAAATCTGTCTCTAAGTAGCACTGATTTGGAATCTAGTGTCATTAGTTTCTTAGATCTAAAAATTATTCTTAATAGTCATGGCCAATTAGAATTTGACTTATAGGATAAAAAGAAAGATTTCCCCTTTAAGGTAAATTTTTTTACGATCTTTAAAACATGTTTACATAAATCTGTATTTGTCAATATTCTTCTTAATTTTAATCTACGGATCAAATATTTAGTGTCTGATAAACATCAACAAGTACAATTTCGATTCTTTAAAAATTTAGTATTAATTAATGGCTATCCCAAACTCTTAATTCAAAAATTCTTTTAATTATTTCATCATTTATCTCTCTCTCTCTCTTTTTTTTTCCCTTATAATTTTTATTCCATTTTAAATTCAGGTCTAAAAATTAGGTATTATTTTATGGTTAGCATGTATCTACATTAACTTTCAAACTTTGTAGCAATTTACAATCGTAGATAGCAACACTTTTCAATCATATACATTGATTATTTGAATCCTAAGAAATAAAAAGTTTTGGTCTTCTTTTAATGTGTTCCATGCCTCCTCGATATTTAGTACAGACATTATATATATGTTATTTCTCTTTTTCTTTTATTATTTATTCATTTTATTATATTTATACATTATTTTCATATCTTTACTCTAGATGGCAGCACTATTCATGTTACAATAATTATGAATAGTAATCTGATTACTTTTTAGGACTTGTAATCCTACTCTGAATACTATTGTGAATAATTTTTCTTACTCCATGGTCACTGCAATTTTGAACTAATTAACTGTGTGGTTAACTGATATCTCATTGTTAAATTATTACATGTGTATCGGTTTTTGCGTCAGTTTAATGTACAAATTTCAAAGTAATCTTTATATATATATATATATATACTAGCAGACCCGGCCACGCGTTGCTGCGGCTAAGTAATACGTTGATAATTTGATAAGGTATATAGTATTTCCCCACAACTGGATTTGGCGATTTTTTTTTTTTTTTTTTTTTTTTTTTTTTTTTTTTTGGCGCCTTTTTGAACGATAACGAAGTCGTTCTGGATTATTTGCAATGAAATATGTTAACCTGCATGCTTTTATTTTAGATTTATGATTTAGCCATAATCGCCAAATCCAGTTGTGGGGAAATACTATAGTTGTTACCCACAACTATAACTTATAATATAACTTCAGTAATTATATTCGGATAATTATAACTTCAGTATATCCCCACAGCTGAATTTGGCGATTTTCCTTTGGCGCCGTTTTGAACGATAACGATGTAGCTCTGGACTGTTTGTGATATAATATGGCAGCCTTTATGTTGTTTATTTTGGATTTATTATTTTATGTTTTTGATTTATGATTAAGATTATCATTTATGATTTATGATTTATAGATTTATGATTTAGCCATAATCGCCAACAAAAAATCGCCAAATATCGTTGTGGGGATATACTGATTAATATATTACTGAAAAGATTAATATATTTTAACGAAGTGGTGAGAAGATTCTGAGTATGTTAAAATTTTAATAGTAAATTCAAGTTAATCTAGAAGGAAAGCATTGAGGATTAAGATAAGAAAATTGCACGATCGCATTTTCAGCAATAAATATGAGTCAAAATTTAATGCAAAATACGTATATAAATCACAAATTTATTCAGGAACGTTAAATTGGTAAGTTATAAAAGAAAAAGTAAAGAAAAATAAGAGAAATAATTAACTAAAGTTTCGAACATCGATCATATAGATTAGCGTTACAAAACAAATAAACAGACTTAAACTCTTCCAGACTTTTAAATAAGTTTTAAATTAACTTTTAAAATTTAATGTGAAATAAAACAGACTTTTAAATAAGTTTTAAAATATTGAAATAATTACTTTTTTATTTAGAACGTTATGTATAGATCACAAATTTCTTAAAGAAAACGAAGTGATACAGATTAGAATAATGCAACAAAAATTGAAAAAGCAAGGTTATGTCGTCAATAAATTTTTAACACACGTGTCCCGTGAAATAAATTGTAGCATATACATAATGTTACTGACATAAGATATTAACATGTTGCAGCGGAATAAATTTCATATCTATCATCCTTGGCGGAAAAAAAATAATATCGCCAAATTATCTGGCGCACACATTTAATTCCTTTCAAAAATCATGGTTATTTTAACAACTTATATTAAGAGAGTAATGAATAATATGAAACAATATTTCGCACAATACGTATTACGAAAATATACATCTAGCTTGTATATTTTCGTGTTACGTTTTTGATCGCCAAATACGAAAAACTCCAAGGACGACAGAGCTTTGAAATTTAAAATTAAAATTTTGTCAATTTGACAGCAAAATAACTCAATCTAACGTATGCACATGATAAATAATACATATATATACAAAAATATGGGGATTAAAATCCGGAAATAATTTTCCTCGTTTTTTAATAATTTTTTATAAAAAATACAATGGGTGATTAACATAAGAAATCTTTTTCTTGATTTCACAGGCGGTCAGTGACGTCACACTTCGCTTGTGTATAACTACATACTTTATCAATGCGAATAAAATCTTTAAATTGATTATGACGTCAATTTTCGTGAGATGAATAATTTGACTTTTTATAATTTTTTAACATTCACGTTTGATTAAATGTATTTACTTTTATGTCGAAAGAAGATGAACTCGTATTTTTTCTTTTTGGCAACAATTAAACTTATGGAACTCACAGATATTTTGGAGCAACTTTAACAAAGGTCTATAATTAACAAATAATTGCAATAAAACAATATTGTGACAATAAACTGAGATAAAAACTATCCTATCTCTCAAGTTGGACCAAACTGCACACAGTGTGCAAAATTTCATTAAAATCGGTTCATTAGTTTAGGAGTTTATCGCGGACAAACATCGTGACACGTAATTTTTATATATAGTATACAGATATCTATGATAGAACTACATTAGCACTTTATCAATGTGTATAAAATCTTTAAATTGATTATGACGTCAATTTTCGTGAGATGCATAATTTAACTTTTTATAATTTTTTAACGTTCACGTTTGATTAAATGTATTTATTTTTATGTCGAAAGAAAATGAACTCGTATTTTTTTTTTTTTTTTTTGGCAACAATTAAATTAATGGAACTCACAGATATTTTGGAGCAACTTTAATAAAGGTCTATAATTAACAAATAATTGCAATAAAACAATATTGTGACAATAAATTGAGATAAAAACTATCCTATCTCTCAAGTTGGACCAAACTGCACACAGTGTGCAAAATTTCATTTAAATCGGTTTCTTAGTTTAGGAGTTTACCCCGGACAAACATCGTGACACGTAATTTATATATATATACAGATATATATTCTCTCTACATTTTTAATGGTTTTTATTTTAATTTTCAATTTAAATGGTCTTGGATTGTCATATTTAGGTAATGGTTTTATTATGATCTTCGTTTTTTCTGAATCACTTTGTGAGTTTCTTTACATGTGTATTGTTGGAGCTGGATTCATTTCAAATATATTTTATTAAGTATTTTTGTATTATGGTATTTTTATTTTAATCTTATATGGTTTTGGATTATCATTTTAGGTAATAGTTTTATTTTGATCTTTATTTATATGGATTTTTCTATGGGTGTTTCGGGCCTGTGAACAAAGAAAATCTTAGCTTTAGCTATCTTTGTGACAGAAAAACATCCATTTTTTAGCATATTTGCATTCTACCAGGCCCTTGAAAACGTTAGAATGCAAATTATGCTTTTTTCTCATTCCAATTTCCAATATTCATTTAAATTTCTCTTTAATTCTTTTTAGATTTGATATGGGTAGTCTTCGCTTATGATCTGAATAACTGTTTTAATACTGAAGTTAATTCATCTTTAAATTTCAAAAAAAAAAAATTGCACTGATATTATTTTATTAATGTATTACTATATATATATATATATATATATAAGTATTTGAACACTTTTTAATTTGGACGTTTTGTCAAATATCTAGAACAATTGTTTAGGAATCCTCTTGAAACTTTTGGAATATAAATTACATATTACATCTCGGATATTTCAGCAAAAGTTTTGTCCTGAAGGGGAAAGGGGAACAGTAAAAAGTTTTAAAAAAAGAAATTCAAAAAAAAAAAAAAAAAAATTGCCAGTTTTTAAAATATAACACGTAAATTATTCCATCCAGTGCAAAGTCATTTTAAGGAAAATTAGTATACTACATTAGACACAGCATACTGCAATGAGAATGCTAAAATGCTAAATATCGTACGTAATATGAGCGTTTTCACAAAATAAATTTTGACTACGCATGCGCAAGCTTATAAAAAATTACATTTGCATAATTTAATAGACAAAAGTATTGAGCTACTTATATGAAAGTCTCAAATAAATAAATTCAAAAATTTACTAGAGATTGAATGAACAGGATTTCAATTCTTCTCAAAATAAAAGCTAAACTACGACGGTTGTCCGTAAAATAAGGTTCCCAACGATTTTTCACAATGAAAAACATGTTTATTGGCATTTAATAATGCATATTTGGGAAGCTTAGACATTCCCCTATTTTTCGACATAATCGCCGTTGAGATCAATGCATTTTTGCATGCGGTATACCATCTTCTTTATGCCTGAATCGTAGAACTCTGCCGCCGAGGTCTTAATGGTCTGTCAAAATTTTGTGAATGCAGGACTTGCTGTCATCAGGGATCATCTCGCTGAGGTTCCGAACCGTCACCCTTCGACCTTTCAGCATTGCTTCTTCCACTTGCGCAATCTGTTCGTTCGAAACCGATGACAGGCCAGAACGTTTTTTGTCATGGACACGTTCGTCTTTGAATTCTCGGACCCATTTGCGCAGCTGTTGCACTCTCATATACTTTCCCCCGTACACTTCACACAGTTGGGAATGAATGTCCACCGGTGCAGCATTTTTTGCACAGGAAAGACGAATCACTCGCAGCTAGTGTGAGAAGCGAGTGGGAGCTCCATCTCTCACGGCCACCAAGACAGGAATAAACGTCGCAGACAGCTCGCCAGGGCGGGGACTGGGAGAAAGGGAGTCAAACTACACGCCAGTGTCTCCAAAATCCACGTAACAGCGTTCTTAGCGTCCGCAGCTCCATGGGAATCTTATTTTACGGACAAGCCTCGTATAAGTGGTTTTACTCACATTTTTATTTTGATTCAGTCAGTGCCCAATGGTAACATAGTATTCGCAGATTGTAAATAATTATTGATAAAAAACCTCTATCACCTTCCTTTTTCTTGAGAAAAACTGAAATTTTGTTCATTCTATAACTCACAACTTTTTGAATTTACTCGATATTTGTTTTGAGGTTTTCGTATAAGTAGCTCAATACTTTTAATTATTAAATTATGCAAATAAATTTTTTTATAAAGCTTGCGCATACGTAGTTAAATATTATTTAGTAAACTTGTTGATATTTCGTAAGATAGTTAACATTTCTGCCTCCTGAAAGTTTTATTATTTTTTTTTTCTTTCATTTTTTTTTTTAAGGAAACCATTATATCTCCATGAATATGTGTGTTAAAAATTTATACAGATAATTAGAAACGTCCACATAATCCCATGCTAGAACCAAACCGCATTTCAAGCATTTCTTTTTATAGGGTGATCCATAACATTTTGATTATTTTTTAATTTTTTACGGGCCCATTTTCTCCTTCAGGAAGAAAAACTGTTTTGAAACTGTTCACAAGATCCGAAATTCAGGAGTGGCAACGATCGACAAAGTCACACCTCTAGTAATATTTGCCTGTTGAGTGTCAATGTTGGCCTATGGGAAATTTATCATAAATTATTTAATGTTATTGTAAATCTGTTTAATTTTGTAATATTTTCAAGTATGGTGCTCAAGTTTTGTACAGTTGTCGCTGCAAGCCGTTTAAATAAAAGATAAAAACTTTAAAATAAAATAGGCTTAATCGTCTGAAATTCCCTAAAATAAAATAAATTAACGTAAAACTTTCTAAAGTTTAAACGACAAGTCTTCAAGCCAAGTTAAATTTAGGCTTTGTGTTTTGAATCTTTATCTGCGGCATATTTTGAAAAAATAATTTTAATAATAAACGGTGGGCGAATTCTGGACTTACAAGTGGGCGAAATCAGCCATGTATGATCGGATACATGTTGTGCTACCAGTCCTTTTTGGCTCAGAAATACATTGCACATGTGCAATCCGTCTCAAATGAGTTAACTTGTGGAAAGTAGTTGTACGAAAGCTGCACCATTTACAAAAAATAAATAAAACGACAGATTACGTCAGCAAACAATAAACTCAAGCTGAATTCAAGCTAAAAAGGAAACGTACGAACTTTAAGTTGAACATTTTATCTACTAACTTAATGTTACTTTGTAATCTCCTCAGGTCTTGTTTTTTTTTTTTTTTTTTTTCCTGATTCTTTAAATTTATTTCTTTAAATAATTTTTTTAATTCTTTTTAAATTTATTTCATTTTTCTGATTTTTTTAAGTATTAAAATGAAATATCCACTCCTAATACAAAAATATTTGTGTATATAAACCTTACAACGTTACAACAATGTTATTTAAGTGAAATTATTATTGTTAATGAATTAATTGTAGTTAAAATTATGCGTAATATCTCCTACTCATGTTCGCAATCACACTTACTTTGTAAAGAGAGATTGCGCAAAATAGCTCTTTTGACTTTATTACAGCTGTTGCTTTAAATTTAGATTATTAATAAAATAGTAAGGAAAATGTATAGAAAACGAATTATCGATATATCGATAAACAAATATAGATTCCAAAGTTATTCAGCAACAGTTTAGCAAATAATTAATATTTGGATTTTTTATATCATTTTGTCGAATTGTGCGCAAACTTTCCTAACTGTACCATTTATTCAGTCAGGCTTTAATAAAATATATTATTTTTATTCTTAATGATTTTACTAGCTACTCCGTTTTCTTAAAAAAAAAAAAAAAAAAACATTATTTCAACAAATATAATGATCATTGAAGTATGTTTTTCTATGGCAATTTGTTTTATTAACTTCTGAAAATCATTTGCTTGCAAAGGGCAATTAGAATAATCCATTTTTATTACCTGCTTGTGTCTAAATAAACTTTATATTGCTTTATCTGTTATTTAAAAGCATTTAGATGTTTCATTAAATAAATTAAATTTTTTAATTGAAAAAAAAAAATTATTTTTTCTTGGAAAATAAATAAGGATTATATAAATGGAGTACAAAATTATGTTTCATTTACTTTTACTTTCCATTTCAAATGGTATTTACGAGATAAAATTTATAGCACTGCTTAAATTTTAATGCTGTGGAGAGTGTGTTCCATTAACATTAATTAAAAAAAATAATTTGAATATTTTTCGTTATAAAAGTTTATTTATGATAAGCTGCCTTTGTAGATACTAAAGTTAGCATGTATAACTTAATGCTTAACTTAATTGATAGCTTTGAAATTACTGAATAATCTTAAATCTCATTAAAAAAAAAAGTTTTCAACATTTTGGTCATATATCTACTGTCCTAATTAATTAAATTTATCTGCATCTTGACTTTTTTTTTTCTTTCGTATCTTATGACCTTGCAAAGTACTACGGGAATGCTGGGCACCACTCGAACTACTTTAACTTGTTCCACCCGTTTTAAGCCGTGTTTGCGTCTGCTCCTTCTTCTATTTATTTTTTAATTTTATTCTCTTATTTATTTTTGTTATACTTTGTTCATATCTGTTACATGTTGTCTCATTTAACCATGTCTCAGAAACAACACATTAACTTTTTCAAAATCATTTGCTTTGTATATGGCTTCACATTCATGTGTAATAGTATATAGATTAATTCAATACTTTTCTTTCTGATGTATTATCACTGAAATGAATTATTATTATTACTATTATTATATATTTGCAAATTTTCCTAACACGTTAAAAGTAGTTATTTCAATAGACGATTTTCATGTTACATTCCCATAAAAGTTATTATAACTACACGAAACATTTTTTTCTGAATTTATTCGTCACATCATGAATACTATGTCATAAACACTTTTAAACTTTATTTGAATATGTAGAAACTGCATAGCAGAAATGAAATGCATAGTCAAAACTTTTCCGTAATTAGTCAAAATATTTTTGAGTGATCCTTAAAATGAATCATTAATGTAAATCACATTATTTTCTATTCTTTATTGCATATGAAAAATGTATGCTGATTTCGAATGTTTAGGGCAGTATAAAACTGCTAAAATGTACTTAAAAGTAATACGGCCCTTAGACAGCAATGTGTTCGAATTATTTTGTTTTTGTATACAAACCAGTGTTATAGTACGTAGAACTTTTTATTAGAAACTTTCTACACTAAATCTGAAATACCTGAATAGCGTATATTTATTTTATATAATTCTGAAATTATTGATTGCAATAAAAATGCAGACTTACAGATAAAATGAAATGTATACTATTAAATTTTTTAGAAATTGAAAATTAATCTTCAAACAATTTCTAATGAAGTTACATCAACAAGTTAAATTATAATTCACCAGTTATTCAATGCTATAAAAATAATAATAATAATAAAACAAAAAATTTCAAAATTCCAATTGTTTAAATAATTTTCACACATCTGTATGTGACTTATTATCATGTTTAGGAATTAGAGAGTTGAAACTGAAATAATTATATATTTCCACATAAATAAGAAATTTTAAATACGAAAGAAAATCTATCCAAGACATTTCTCCGATACACAGATCTGTTACAAAGATCTGTTAACAAAATAATTAAAAAGTTATATCAATTCTTTCACTAACCATGTACTAGCGATCTGTGATATGAAATAAACATAAATAAAATTGAATAAATATCTTTACATAAGCGAAATACCATTTTTAACACGCTTTTATTTAGCTTCACCTGTATGTATGTTTGTATGTATGTTTGTATGTATCAATGTATGTTTGTAACCGCTCTGGGAACAAACAAAAAATCTATATTGTAAAAAATAGACTCTTCCTACGTGACCGCTGGGACTGTGAGGTAAAGCTCCGCGCTGCGAACCTAATGGTCCAGCGTTCGAGCCCAGTCAGGGGAAATTTTTTAAAAATGGTTTTTGTTTAATTCTAAATTATTTTAATTAAAGATTTAAATGTATGTAAATATTATGGTGTGTCACTCACTCGATTTTCTCTTACCCTGCATTTTAATACTAACATAGATGTTTTGTGCTTCTTAGTTCACATTTCTATAACAGCACGTTCTTTAATTTTTTAAAACTATAATATTATATATATATGAAATTTGACTATTTTTTAAAACTAATTTTTTCCCCTTTCTACAGAAATACTGACCAATAAAAGGATTTTAGTGATGTTATATCCCTCCACATAGGGATATTTCATGAATTTTATTTAAATAAGTTAAAATAAAAAATAAATGATAATCAAATAAATATTTAAACCAACACTTAGAAATATCGGTTATATTTTCTTTATAAATTTAAAAGTTATTTTTTCATATTTCGGTAACCATATATATAACATAATGTATTCTGATTAATTATAAGTTAATTAATTAAAAATGCCTTAAAACGATTTTTCAGACCACTTTTCTGTGTCATTTCTTTTTAAAAGAAATATTTAGTTTTTTGATGCATTAAAAAAAGGTGTAAGCTCATTAAAAAAGAATAAATCATTAGAAAAGTTTAAAAAATATTGAAAAGGAAAAGTATTATAAAACAAGTAAAAAAAAAATAATCATTAGTCTTTATATTTCTGTGAAAATAATTATTATAACATTTATAATGCAAATTTTACTTTCAATAGTTTCTGTATCCAAAATGTTAGCTTGAAAGATTTTTAAATAGTGAAATACAAATATTTTATTTTAATGACATTTCAATCTGAAATATTAGACATAAATATCTAAATTGAAGAGAGACTTTTTTGTTTAAAATGTAAAATGTCAATAGTTTTAGCTTATATTTTTAATATATGCTAAATGCTTAATGGGTTATTTTATATACATTTTTTTTTTCTTTTTAATTCTCAAATAAATTGTGAAAACTTTTAGATGAATGATACTTTCTAATTTATATAGCTAAATACATACATATATTTTCCAGTATTGTTAATCTCAATATTATCTGAATAGTCAAAGTTATCTTAAAGATTTTTAAACATGTTCTATAAAATATTATAAATTGTACAATAAATATTGTTTTTAATTAAAAATTGAAAAATGTTTACTTTGAAAGTCTTCTATATTCAATAGAACAAAGTATTGGATTCAGAAAATTTTTCCATTTCCTGTTTTTAATGGATTTACACATTTTCAGAGGTCAAACACAGGATTTGACAATTTTTATAAAAAGCCATCTGTATGGTATGTGTGTGTGCATGCGCGTATGTGTCACAAAAAAATTATGTGACAGCTGCAACTCAAGATCTAATGTTCAGAATTTTACAATTCGTTGTAGCCCATTTTACTTAGCCTAAAACAACTGTTGCGAAGTTTTTTTTTTTCTTTTTTTTTAACAAAGTCTTTATTTGTTTATCTGCATTCGTCATAGATAATACTTTTAATAAGTAATAATATTAACGGATAATTTACGCGAGCTGATTTTTATAGTGAAACATATAGAAGAAAGTTTTATAACGTCCACAACATGTTGTATTTTAAACTTATTAAAATGCCAGAAGTTCGAAAATTTGGGTAGATTTTCATAAATTGATACATAAATCGTCACTGTAATGATTGAAGAGTCATAACTCAAAAAAATCGCGATTTTGAGTAGAACAGTTAAAGTAAAATTTTGAGTAACTCAAAAAATCTCGATCTTCAGTTAAGCCTTTTTTTTTAAAGGTTAAATGTAGTATCTATGACACGTCAAAAAGGTGTAACTGAGTTCCTTTTGGTTATTTAGTTATAAAGGATTTGTGGTTTCAATCTGAAAATTAGTAATTTTGAGTTACGCTTGATTGCCATGAGAGTGATGAAATACTTCCTAACAATTTTTTTTTCAGAATTTAAAAAAGATATATATATATTTAAATCTTTGGGAGAAAAGACTTTCTATTATTTAAAATTAGTAAGGATGGTCCACCAGCGGCCGAGCGGTTCTACTCTCAAAGCTGGTAGACATGAGGTCCGGGTTCAATCCCAGGTCGCCTTTGTCGACCTAAATATTCGGCATTTTTCGTAGTTTTCGCCTAAACTTGCGTGAATACGGGCCAGGACCCATTAGAAAGACCCCCGTGGAGGTCACTCCCCCTCAGGCCTAGGACATCAGAATAGTCAATCGGTTTTACTCCCGAAACAGCAAACATCGACTGAAAACTACGATTATTCTCCTAAATGACAGAGCGTATGTATTAGATTTAATAATAGAAATAATTATTCAAAGATATGTATTTATATTTAGTTTTTTTAATCAATATTAAATTCAATAAGTTCGTTAATCAATCACAGTTTGAAATTTTAAAGTACGTATTGTGACAAATTTTATCATATTTATTACTGAAGAATGTGATTGCTGAAAATATTCAGAATATTGAAATAATGAAATATTCAAAAAATGATTTTATATGTTGCATGATCTAACTATATGACATTAAATCAAAATCTTAGCTTTAAATTTAAGAAAATCAGATTCTTTCAAAAAAAAAAAAAAAAAAAAAAATCTGACACTTTTCTATTTCGATATAAATTTCTAAGATTGTGTAAGGTAAAGACATTAGATGAAATTTCCTTTCGATTGTTCATATTTCATTTTTTCAAGTAAAACGTCTTCACTACAAAGTCATTTTTCTCATATTAAAAGTAAAATTTAAAAAAACAAAAATCTTTGGAAACATCTAAATTTATTTATAATCGAAGATTTAGCAGATTTAGCGGAATTAGTTAAATGTTTTAGAACAAGCATTTGGTATTAGATAAGTTTATTTTAGAAGCGTCATTATGTCAGTGTTTCAGAGAAGCTTTTTAGTGTTTCGAAGTTTAATTTAAGTGAAGCAGTGTTTTTGTTGATTTAAGGATAAATGTGGGTAGTTGAAAGTTGTTTTAGAGTGAATTAGAAAAGTTTGCGTAACAGGATGTTTTGTAGTTAAGTTTTTCAGAAAGTGGAAACGATTAGTAGATGTAAAGAGGAACAAATGACTATGCCATTTTAGGTTTGATAAATTTTCTTGAACACTCGTTAAGTCATCTAACGAAATTTTAGTTTCGAAAGAAGGTATTGTGAGGCTTCTTAGAATTTTAGTATACGAAATACGTAAAATGAGTTACGAAGAAGACGAATTGGGTTTAAATTATTAACTCTGATTCTCGAAAGATCATAAAGACGTACTAATTGAAATAGATTCAATAAAATTTTCAATGAAATAACTAAGCACATTTTAAAGACATACACAAGTTTAATATTACAAATAATAAAATAAACTATTTACAAAAAACATTTTAAATAAAATTAATTTTAAAGCATTTTGACATCATGTTCCCTGCTTATTTTTTTATCAACTATATCTCTTCTTATTTTTGTTGTTGCCAATCTCCAAAAAGAATGTTATTTTAAAACTATTTTCTTACACTAATTTAAAAGGTATTTTACGGAGGATAGCCAGTAGTTACGAGTTTAAAAGGATAACTTTGGGTTTTGCGGAAGTTAGCAATTATTTAGTCTTGATACAAAACGTTTGTAGGAAACAAGGTTGCGTATGAATGAAAATTGATTCACTAGTGTATGTGTATAACAGACATGTTAAAATCTTACACGGAGTTAAGTTCGAGATTTCATTTTGAATTTAGCTTACCTCAAGTGTAATATTGAGGCGTGCAGAAGGTTCTGACGTTCTTTACGTCGCCGAAAATTTATTGGTAATATGAAAACATTTATTGTTTTATAAAGGAAAACAGGTGTCACTTTTATTATTTTGCTAGAGAGTAGTCCTATTCTCAACCATTTCCCATTTAAGATCTTTAATTGAACTGTTTTATAAAATTTAAATTAGTCTCTGCAGATCGTTATTTGAATAGATGGCTTCAATGGAAGTATATGAAGAGATCTTACAAGATCATCCATTACTATTTAATGTGTAAAAGATGAGATACAACCTTCCTCTAAATGGAAAAAGTGCAGTATAGCAATGCTACTTGTTGGTAATATTTGCTGAATCTAATTAGCACTAAATTATGTTAAGATCCAACCTAAAATAAAATTTTGCGTAATCTGATTTTTATCTGTACTTCCTAACCAGCAGATTTATTCTAAAGAAATTATCAGATCACATTTAAAACATCTGAAATATGTGTGAGTCTGTCGAAAATCTGAAATTAAAAATTTTCACGAATGAAATATTTTCGCCTAACTTATTTAGAACAAATAAGGAATAAAACATTTTAATAGTAATGCAATATTATCCTTATTATTAAACTAGTTAATCTTGTATATATGTTTTGGATTTCTTGGAAAGAGATCTAAATGCAAAATCTGGTTGCAAAATCTGGGTGCAAAATCTGGTTTTCTACGTTTTAAAGTCATTTGTTGCGACATTTTATTTTATAGGACATTATTACTTTTCATTCTTTTGTAGTTCGTTGCATTATTAAATATAATGTAAATAAAATAGTTGTTTTAACATGGAAGTATAGATCTGATTTTTTAAAAGAAGGTACACGTCGATTAAGAAAGATTTTCTCAATTTTGTAATATAATTTGCTAAGCAAAACGACCGTTAGATTATTAAAAGTTGCATATAATGTAACAGTCGTTGCCATTCGGAGATTTATGTAGAGAGATTGCATTTGTGCAATTGACGCTGGCGTGCCCTATTTGATAACAAATTTAAATATTTTATTTTGATTTCATAAATCTTTAAGAGCTATTTAATAGAATTTTTCGTGAAAAAAATAGACTTGTAGTTACATAGTTCTTATAAAAAATATCGCAAATATTCTTTAAAATTACACATTATTTATTTTTCCAGTTTATAGAATAAATTACAGATTTTCATTAAATAATGTGTAGAAATAAATGTTACTATACCCAATTTTAATTTAACTTATTTTTATTTTATTTTATTTATTTAATATATTTATTCAAGTATGTTTTGCATTCAATATTGGTTTTTATAGTGAGATATACTTAAAAATCGAGAATGCTTCGTTTTGAAACATAAAAAAGACAATATTATAAATCCATTATTATTATTATTATTATTGTTATTATCATTTTACCATCTTAACGTTAAAACAAATTTATAAGCTACATTTCCATTCGAAAGTTATATATCCCAAAAACAGAAGATCAGAAATCGATATCAGTGAATAATTTGTTTTCATAACATTATCGGACGTGATACGTGTTCGTATGAAGCAAAAGGATCTTCTTGAATCCGCAGGCAGATTTAGTATCATTTGTATTCAGCAGAAGTATCATGTTTAAAGTTTCTATAAAAATTGATTTTGAATATAAACTTAAATCACAAAAGTCTTCTGAACAAATATTGAATGTTTTTAGTGGGATCAAAATGCGATTTGTCTTGGATGCGTTTAAACGTATTTTAGAATTTGCGATAAAATATCAGTTAGATGAAATAATATATTTTTCTTCTTGAAGTGATGGAAATATATTATAACTATAGCACAGGGAGATTTATTTACGGTTGTTTTATGTATGATTCCATAATATTTAAACAAAATTTACTGACTTTCTTCACCAATTACAATTCTATTAACAGGTACCTTGTTCAGTTCCAGTGACGGAAAAATTCTATACATTTTGGTTCTAAATCCACTTTAAGAAGTGGATCCTACTCTTAATAAACAAAGCCTTAGTGTAGTGACTGTAGTGTGAAAAATAAAATGACCTTAGAACGTCAAACGCATCAAAAATAAATAAAATGAACAAATAAATAATCTTTCTGGGGTTTAACACTTTTTCTGATGCCCCACCAGTGCCTGAGAGGTACTGCAGTCGAAGCTTAGATTGATAGCGTCGATTTCAATCCCAGGTTGCGTCTGTCGACTTAGCCGATGTGAAGTTTTCTTTAACTCGGTTTCTTTCTTTTTCTTTCTTTCATACTCTTGTTGCAGATACATTTTGTTTAATGTTTAACGTTTTATTATTATTATTATTATTATGATTATTATTAATAATTTATGTTATGTCATATTTCGATTAAATAAGGTTTTAATTGTATATTTAAATTTTAAAAAAATAAGGTAAAATATGCTTAGAAATCCAGAAAAACAGACTGAATTTCTAAAATAATGTAAATATGAAATTGTACTAAACTTGCACAAAATTTTTTTATATAAGATATTCATGTTAAATTGAGAAAAAACATGTTTTGAGACCACCCCATTTCGTCACCTTCAGTTTTTAGCACTAACATATACAGGATGATTCAAAATAAATGCGATTATTTATTTTGAACACATAAAAAAAAAAAAAAAAATCCAATTACAAAATTGGTTTAAATCAAGAGTAGATTTCAGATACGGCATTTGTATACGGGGCTGTATACCTATTAAATACAAAAATTAATTTTTATACCGTCCCTCTTCTGCTATGACTTATATTTAGAAAAATATTGCCCTAGGTCTAAGAGAAAAAAAGAACCATGTTCTTAACTGAACAATTCCCTGAGTTCTTGAAGTTTGAAAATTCCAACATAGAAAATTTCGCCAAGCCTTAGGAAGCAGTTTCAAAAGTGAGAAATTGTAATTGCATTACACTTCAAATAACCTTCATCTGTGTTTCCTATTTACAATATTTTTATTTGATAGTCATGATAAATCATTTAAGATTTCTCTTATTTAAAATTGTATTTATAATGCATACTTAATAGTGGCTATGATTCACTCTGAATCATATTGAATGTTGTGATCGGTTAGTCGTTGTTGTTGCGTGGGTTAAGGCCGATTGATTAAGCTAGAGTTCTAGGCTTGAGTAAAATGCCCTCCATTATGGTATTTCTATGGGATCTTAAGCTATATATGCGATTTTCGGGAAAATCAAGAAAAACTCCGAGAGGCTATGTTAACAAGTGCGACTTAGGATAGAACCTGGCACCTCTCGTCTTCCAGATTTGAAATCGAAACTGCTGAAACCAATGGTGGAGCCATATTTAACGACGGATAGTGATATTTTTTAACATTTTCTCATAAATACAAAAAAGCGTTTATGATTTTATTTATTTATTTATTTATTTTAATCTGATCTTCGTAAACATTTTTAAATTCCTTGAAACTGATAGCATAATATCCCCTGTTAAAATAAGTACAAATAGCATTAATCGTTTACGTACAAGAGAGTCAAAAAAGACTTTTAAAAGACTATATTAAGGTCAATGAGAATTAAGCACATTTTTATAACTTTATCCTACACATAACATAAAGAAATTAACATGGGTTATTCCGATGCATAAAACTATATTTTCTATGAAGACGATATTATTAGCTTTAATGATTCGTTTACGGGCCCAGATAAAAATATTCGTATACAAAGCAGGGATATAAGTGGAAATTGCTGATACATTATCAGTTTGATTATACAGTTTGAATACTTTCCAACAAATTTTAATAAATGTTTATGACTTCGGTTCGTCTAGTTTGTTGAACTGTCTCGCCGAATTCTTATTTCCGTAAATAAATTTAGAATTGTAGAATACCTTGAAACTGGTATGCATTATTTAGGTTTTTCAGATTTATTGTAGAATGTAATAACAGATGTGACAAACGTGGTTTATAAGCAGGGAATTACAAGATAATTCAAATACATTACGGTTTAAGAGAGATATTCCTTTTAAGCATATTACTACATATCTATACGCGTTAAACATTATGAAATTAGAATACATTTTAGAAATGGAATAAAGAAAATTTCCTAGAAACAGTATAATAAACATTAATAACTCGTTACAAAGCCACAGAAAAGGCCGTTGTATAGTATCATTATTCTTTCACACATTTTGTATTTTTGTGTTTCCCCATATACTATCTAAAAATGTAAAATGCTCGATAGAGTGCAAAAATTTAGTAAATTAAAAAATTTAATTTAAATTAAAAAAATAAATAAATAAATAAGTGACACAGCTAAAAATTCCCTCTAATATACTGCATAACTTCTTATACTTCGTTTACGCTTAAACATCTGATGTTCTTGCATTTCCTAATGCCACTTAAACTCTCTTGTTCTTAGTGTCTTTTGTCGCCACTGGCAGAGCTTAGTTTAATTAGGACGTACTATTATGTTTCGATCCTCCTTTCACACCGATGACCTCAGCAGCTGAAGCAAAAAGACAGGAGAGCAACACAGCAAAATTATAAAAAGACAAAGATAAAACAAAAAATAAATTAATAAAAAAGAATATAGTCTCTGATATAGTCATTATATATCTCAATGACACATTTTAAACACAATGCGAATTGGAAAATAATAAAAGTATTTTATTGTACTGAGTCGAAATAGCATTTTAATAATTCCCTTATGTGATTTCTTTATAAATGTATAGGCTAGATAGTCTTCTTTTGAAATATGTGTATGAATGCTGCATGTACTTTCGAAAAAAATAGAAATCACTACCCAAGATTTAAAAAAAAAAAAAAAAAAATGCAGCGGAATATTCCGATTTGATTTTGAGTGAGATGAATCTGAATTCACCTTCTAAATTTTGTGGTTATTAAAAAAAATATATCAAAAGTATACGGATGTATCGGAATATTCCGATTTGATTTTGAGTGAGATGAATCTGAATTCACATTCTAAATTTCGTGGTTATTAAAAAAAATAAAAAGTATACTGATGTACAGGAATATTCCGATCTGATTCTGAGTGAGATGAATCTGAATTTACATTCTAAATTTATTATTATTGTGTCCCACATTTTTTTTCTACTTTAAATACTCCAATAATGGATGGGGATGAATTCTGCATACTTATTTTAGTCAAAATAAATTACTTATTTTTCAGAGTACAAACGATCACCATGAATTACGTACAAGCAAAGCAACGTTTTACCTTATTCAAAACAACAATAAATAACCATAAAGTGCATAAAATTTGCTCTATTTCAGTTAAATTAATCTTATTCTAGAACTAATTTCTCAAAATATTCGTAGTTCAAGACACTAAAAGTCGAGGTTAACCAACTATAAAGCGAGGCGAATGTATATACAACTTAGAAACATTTTTCTGTTTAAATTAAAAAGTCTCATTTACTGGTACAGTGGCCATTAATGTTACACTTACCTTACTATATCAATTAACTTTTTAACTTTAACAATATAAAAGTCTTGTTTTAAAAACTGTTCCGTTTTTAGAATAGGAAAGTAATGGACATTAAATTGCCTTTAGTATTTACTGCTTTAATCAATTAAATATTCAAAACTTTTAAAATATTTTTTGTGAACTCCAATACGAAATATGATGAGTGGAGTTATTTAAACTAGATTGCATTGAAACATTGAATGAGACAATCAGACAGGCAAAACTGAAGATTAGCCGAAATCCTACATATTTTGCGACTTGGTTTGAAAACTTGAAAGCATGCAACTAAATTCTTGAAGGATATTGATGCTTAATTTTTGTATATGTGTTTTACTTTGCTAATAAAACTAATTACATATTTTTAAACAATTCAAAAAAAGAAATCTTTATAGCGATTAAAATATAATGACGATAGGAGTTAAAAAAATTGACAGTTTCATTAAAAGTGATATTCCAATCAATTAACTAATTAGAGATTTAGAAGAAAAGTATTGATTAGCAATTAATCTTTAATATTTTAGTGATGTCTCAAATGATAACTATGAGCATTGAAATCAGTCAAAAGTTATTTGACAGATATCTAAAGAAAGTAACTGATTTGTCAGGGAAACATGAAGAATAACTATTCAAATTTTGGAATTTTAAAATATTATTGGAAACATATCGTCAGAGTATCTAACAATCAAAAACTGATGACAAATTTTAATTTCTAGTTAAATGATTCTATTGAAAACTTCAATATGAAAGTTTTGCACTTGATAAGAAGTACTGTTATCCAATATTCAACTTTATAGTTGTCAATTATATCATAATTATGAGGTGAAGAATGATTTATGATCGTTTTTGAACATAGCTAATTGTATGAAATCTACCTATTTATGTCCAAGCAATACTGGTGAAATAAAGTTCATTGAAATAATTTTTTAAAGTAATTTTTCTCTCTCTGAATTTTATTTTTTGATTTAATGTCGTTTAAATTATATAAGTCATAAACAGGAATATATTAGGCTCAAATGTACAGAGAATAGCGCATGTAAAAATTTGATTTTTAAAAATTGTCGGTGCATGGAATAGTCTTAAAGATATATACAAATACCAAAATATTGTATTCCTTTTAATCATTTTAATCTTCGAAAAATTGTTATTTAATGCTACAATAATGATACACATTTTCACTTTTGTATTAATTTAAAGTGTTTCAAATATTTATTAGCGTAAAAAAATTTAAATTACAAAAGAGAAGCATAAAATTGTGTCTGACAATATTTATTCCATTTACATAAAAGTGTATAGCAAAAGAAATCTTTTAATGTCAGATTTAACTGTTCGTAAAAATAAATTATTCTGAAAGTAAACTCTTAAATCTCTGAACTAAATTTTCCCTTTCAAAATACTGTTTTCTCTGGATAATATGTTTCCTACTTAACCAAGATTTTATTTCGTTGTTTTAACATTATCCGCACTAACTTTTAAATTATCTGGAACTATATTTATTCATTTAATGTCTTTAACTAAAGGCGATATTTAAAAACTTTGAATTACAAATACGAAAATTAACTGTGTTAAGGTATTAAACAAGCCAAAAATTAGAATAATGCGATTTACCACTTAAAATTTCTTAGTTTAAAAAAAAATTATTATGTAAAATATTTAAATTGGTTTGTACATTTGATGATATACACAATAGGAAGGAGATGTTAATTTTAAACTTTTGTAAATTTTAAATTTTTAAAAGTGTTTGCAGAAAGTTTGACTGTAATACATTTATATATCAATAAAGAAAGAAATTAAAAAGGAAAGTATTTAGTATTTCGTTAATCACTATATTTAAAGGAATTTTCAAAAACTATCAACCACTATATTTTAAATCACTTTATTAGTAAAAAACTAAAAACTATTTCATTGAAATCGCTTAAACCCACGCCTCGGGTCCTCGCGCACTACGCTATACTGATTCCGGGTCCTTGCATTTGCGCATTAACCGGACATTTCAATTTAAGTGCTAAAAGGACGATAAGGGGCACTGCTATTATTCAAGAATTAAGTTTATCAGGCGGATTACACTCTTTTCTGATTATTACAATGGGTGGCAGCACCAAGCAATCTTCCCAGCTGGGAAAAAAAAAAAAAAAAAAAAGAAAAAAGAAAAAACACCTAATCGAACATTTGAAAACTTTGCTTCGAGGTGCATCAGCAGAGGTCAAAACGGAACTCCATGCAAAATTTTGTAGCTCTGCGATCAGCCGTTTGCCTAAAAAGCGACATAGACACATCTAATTGGTATCATATTTGTGCCTGAATTTATTGCGAATGAGCATAATAGAAATTATTGATAACGAGTGCTGGTGAGATTCTTTTATTTTGAGACTGAAACTCTTGTACCCCTGGTCAGTATTACAGAATTCCATTTTCTATTTCGCTGCTAATGTTTTCCTGGTTTCTGTCCTCGGAAAAGGCCTCACATCGTATGGAGAAGAAAAATAATTTCTATGAAGGCTTTTATTTGAGAATTGATAATATCAGATGGCCCTGAAACAGGACTTGTTGAAATCAGTGGTAAACTTGAATGTTAACTACAATGGATTCCGATGTGGAATCTGCGTTAGGTTAAACTGTGATATACGATGGCATAAAATTTGTAACTGAAAAAATATTAAGAGACACTGATTTTATGAAGTTAAGCTAAAAATAACATTATAACTTCCTTTTTTTATAAAGTCTGACTCGAATAAGCAACAATTTAAACAAGCTGAACTTTATTATTATCAAAATTCCTATTCGCTCCTAAAGCCAAATTATGGAATTTCAAATGTGTACATAAATTGTTGTTGAAGACCGCCTCCGTTACAGTTTAAATTTGGAGACACTAAGTGATATGGTGGCAAACCAGATGAACGTTCCTTATGCGAAATGGGTCACCTAGACCTATGTCATCATTTTTACTTTTTAATGAACTAAAAAAATTGTTTTGAAAACATTACAGTAAATAAACACATCCTACGCTAACTACAAACAATTATCTTTCTAATGATAATTTATTAAATTTATCATCAAAATTAGGACCTGTTTAATGAAGAAAAGGCTTTGAAAATGGACTTAAAAAAATCATAAAGGTTTAAAATAAACCGAATAATAAAATTTAAATGAAAATAATAATTTCAGAAGTAAATATATTTTAATTTTTGTTAATTTGATTAAAAATATAATGAAAGTTCTGAAACTTTTAAAATCCAGAGTAAAGAAAACTGTAATTTCATGTTTTTAAAGATTTTGAAAATACATTTTTTATTTTATTTATTATTTTTAATTTTTCTGGATAGTCAATATCTTAACTATCCTTCTAAGTCTTAGATTTCTTGATAGTAATCAGTATCATAGGATTAACATTTTTATAATGAAAGATTAAAACAAAAGAAAATTAATGAAATGATCATAACAAAATTAAATAATAATTATAATAATAATAATAAACTTTATAAAATATGTTTTATTTTCTTGTTTCAATTCAATTCTCTAATTCGAAATCTATCAAAATTTTGATCGTTTAGGGATCTATATATCACCATATGTCTCAAATTTTAGAATTTTTATCTGCTGTTGGGGATTGCTTATCAACCAAATTTCGAAATGGGGAAAAACAAACAATTTCAAATTCAAGTTTGTGTTAAAAAAAAATAATAAATAATAATAATGTTTGTTATAATAACATACACTGTTAAAAAATTTCAGATCAAGATTTAACCATTTGTTGGTATTACAGTACTTTCAATTTGCTAGGTTAAACCAAAACTTAGTACTATCGTAGCTACAACCATGCGATGGTGAAACGTTCTACAATGGTTTGGTACTTCTTTGTTGAGAAAAAGCACCAAATTATTGTAAAAGATTTCCCCCACCTTGTGGATGTAGTTTTTGCAGTACCAAACCTTGGTTGAATGAAGCGGCACCAAATAATGGTAAAAGGTTTCACCGTTGCATGGTTGCAGCTTCTGTGTTCCATGCTTTGGTTCAACCTAGGACAAAATTTTTAACAGTGTAGTACAGTCGGTAACAAAAGTGTCCGAACACTAGCAAATATTCCTATGCAAAAAAAGTGCACTTCATACGGTTTTGTTAAATAAATCCTTGTCGAATCTTGTTCTTAGTCAGTCTAAGAACACGATTCGACAAGGATTTATTTAACAAAACCGTATGAAGTGTACTTTTTTTACATAGGAATTTTTGCTACTATTCGGACACTTTTGTTACCGACTGTAATTGTGACTAGTGTTAGTATTGATATTGATGATCACAGTATATAGATGCATCCATAAATTTGTGTAAAATAGAGAATTTTATGTATTACATAAAAAATGACTATTAACAATAATAATACATTTTTAAAACATTTTCTTTCTGCAATTTATGAGTTACAGCTAATAAAACCTTATCGAAAAATTATTTTAATCAAATATTTTTTACAAGTATGTTACATATTATATGTATTCTTTGGATATTAATTTCAGTAATCTTAAAATCAAATTTATTTAATTATCAACATTTAAGAAGATTTTGTTTATAAATATTGACACATTAAAATGAATTCTTTTAGGAGATAATACTTATTACAAAATTTAAATTCCTAAAAACTAAACTTTCAAAGCTGAATAATTTCAAAAAGTGATTTAATGAAAAGTGCATGCTATTTTCATGTAACTTTTTAAATATATTGTGTAGCAATTTTTTTCCAATGATATTTTGCAGTTATTTGAAAATTTAATTATTTAACTTTTTTTTTTTTTTTAATTCTCAGCAGTTTATTTGACTCATTTATTTTATTCTACTCAATGAAAAGGCAGATATATGTAATCTTTAATTGGTAAAGTGATAAAAAGATTTTTTTAATGATTATATTCTTTTTTCTTTGTAATTTCTTTTATTCTTTAAATGTTAAAATGTCAAGGCTATGACATCAATTAATGCCTAGAAGATAAAAAATTAGCCTGATAATTAAGATAATGACAGTCTAGAAAAATTAAAAAATAAAATAAATAAATACATAAAAATAAAATTTAAATAAGATAAAGTGTCATTTTCAAAACCTTTAGAAAACCTCCAAATAGAATTTCTCTTTATTCTCTTTAGATTTTAAAATCTTGAAATCTTGTATTTTACTTTTAACCAAGTTAACAAAAATTTAAAGACGTTTATTTCTAAAATGATTACTTTATTTATTTATTTATTATTTACTAGCTGGCTTTGCCCGCTTCACTGGACACTATACTTAATTCAGTTGTCAAAATCACATATCATTATTAATAACCTAAGTTAAAGTTCCCACTGTGTTCTGTACAGGTTTTTCTCGCTCGCAACGTGAGGAGTTCTCACTGCCTTCGGCACAACTTACCTTCGCCTTCCACAGCGAGTATGTCCGAAATTTTGCGAAATCCCACCAAAGTACATAATCAGTACACTTAATCAACATCCATACACCAAAATTCACCATTCTAAGATAATTTAAGACAAATTCAAACAGGAAAACGTGTTTTTATACATATTCATTGCCCTCTGACCCAAGAGGGTTTAGGGGGAAATTTCGTGAAATCCCGTTACAGTAAGTGTCGGATACACATAAACAATTTACGCACCAAATTTCGTGACCGCAGATCCCATAGATTTCCCCAGGCAAATTTAGCGCTAAAAAGGTGATCTCGAATTTGATACTTCCTACGTCCCACACCTTCAAAAAAAAAAAAAAAAAAAAAAAAAAAAAAAACGAAAATATATTTTTTTAAATATTCTAAAGAAATCACATGGCTGTTTTCAATATCTTTGTAACATTTTATTTAGAACTCTACTCCAAAATCCGGAATTTCTGAAATTTCCCCCCAAAAAAACGTTTTTCCCCCCTCTCGATCGTACATAATGTTTTATTTATACTTAAGTTTTGTCTCATCATGTGCAATTTCTTCATCGTGAAGTAATTTGAGGCCGAGTTATGCTTACAAACTTTTTTTGCTTCCCCCTACACTGTTAAAAATTTCAGTTCAAGTTTGAACCAAATGTTGGTACTACAGTAGCTTCAATTTGCTAGGTTTAACCAAAACATGGTACATTTTTGCTGCCACCATGCGATGGTGAAACCTTCTACTATGATTTGGCGTTTCTTGTTTAAAAAAAGCACCAAATTATGGTAAAAAATGTCTCCGTCTTATGGATGTAGCTATTGAAGTACCAAGCCTTGGTTTAGTAAAGCACCAAATAATGGTAAAAGGTTTCACCTTCGCATGGTGGCAACAAAAATGTACTATGTTTTGGTTCAACCTAGGAGAAAATTTTTAACAGTGATGGGGAAGGGGGCATTTCGATAAATCCCTTTCCTTTAGATACAGAATGCGTATAAACAATCCAAGCACCAAACTTCGTGACTGCAGCTCTCATAAATTTCCCAGGACAAATTTAGCGCTAAAAAGGGTGTCCTGAATTTACCGTTTATAACACATACCCCCCCTCCCCAAAAAAAAAAAAAAATGGTAGATCACAAAAAATCAAAAGCATCTTTTGTAAATATCGTAAGGAAGTTGCATAGCTTTTTTCAACATCTTTATTCTATTTTTGGTAGAGTTCTGCTCAAAAATCCGGAATTTGCGAAATTTCCTGCCAAAAATCGATTTCCCCCCTTCCTCTCCTTAAAAATCGAATATTCCTGTATTGCAGATATTGTGTTATTTGTACTCATATCTAGTCTCCCCATCTGCAATTTCTTCATTGTGAGGTAATTTGGAGCCGAGTTATGCTTACAAAGTTGTCTTTGCCTTCTGTCCCCCCCAAGGGAGGAACGGGGGTAATTTTGATAAATCCCGTTACTTTACATGTTGGATACATATAAACTATCCAAACACAAAAATTCGTGACAGCAGCTCCCATAGATTTCCCAGGACAAATTTAGGGCTGAAAGGTGTGTCTCGAATTTGCCTCCTCGTAACCCCCCAAAAAAATATCGCAAATCACAAAAAACCAAAAATGTGTTTTTGGAAATATCCTAAGGAAGTCGCATAGTTTTTTTTTTTTTTTTTTTTTTTCTATTCTTGGTAGAGTTCTACTCCAAAATCCAGAATTTGCGATATTTCCAGCCAAAAATGGATTTTCCCCTTTATCCCCTTAAAAATTAAAATTCCTAAATCGCAGATAATATTTTATTTTTACTTATGTCTAATCTCCCCATGGGTAATTTATTTACTGTAAAGTAATTTGGAGCCGAGTTATGCTTATAAACGTGTTTTTGAATTTTGCCCCTCAGGAGGGGAACGAGGAGGGGGGATTTCGAAAAAGTTGATAGATATAATTCTAAGTTGGGTAAGGACCTAAATTTTTGCCGATCGCCGTTGAATTCCGTTGAGCCGTTCTCACGTGATAACCGGACAAAAATAGCGTTACAGACATGCACATGCGACGACATACACACACACAGACAGACAAAATTTTCTAACGTAATTTTTGGTTTCCATGGTGTGTGAAACGTGTAGATATCACAAAGAATTTTGATTCTGAAAAATTTACAGACCGGAATTTACCGTTTGTAACCCCCCCCCCCCCCCCAAAAAAAAAAAAAAAAAAAAAAATGGAAAATCACAAAAAATTAAAAACATCTTCTGTGAATAGCCTAAGGATGTTGCATAGCTTTTTTCAACATCTTTATTCCATTTTTAGTAGAGTTATGCTCAAAAATCCGGAATTTGCGAAATTTCCTGTCAAAAATCGATTTCCCCCTTCCTCTCCTTAAAAATCGAAAATTCCTATTTAATTGAAAATTCCTAATTAATTTCCTATTTAATTGTCTGAATTTATTAATATAGATAATAATAAATTGAAACCATATTTACAATTACCTTATGTATGTAATTATTTTTAAAATTTATAATTTGTTACGAACATCTTGGTTATGAGTTGTCCGAGAGAAGAAAATCTCAAATGGCTTAATCCTCCCATAGACAATTTTTTCATAACACCGTGTGCATTCATCGCGAAATACGTCAAATAGCGTGGCAGCGTTGCTTAATTTACATTATATTTTTTTAAAATCTAATATTTTTCCCTTTTTTTTTTTCTTTGGAACAGCTTTAGTATCAGATCCCCCAAGCAAAATTTGTAATTTCGCATCAAAGTACCTAGGACATTTCTCGCCAACTTCTTTATATCCGACTCTGCTGTGGCCATTATAATTCATTGCCAAAATGTCAAAAATAAAGTAAAATAAAATAAAATAAAAAGTTACCAAGAGGGTTTTATCCTAAAACTGTATCTTTTCTTCAATATTCAACTGCATCGACAATCTGTTAGAGTTTTCTGCATTGAAATTTTGTCAAACGATAAATATATGGCGATATTTGAATTTGGTATCGATATCAGGTTATATATCTTATATATATAAAGAGAGAGAAATGTAAAGTATTCTCATAAAAGATTAGTATACGAATAAAAAAAATATATCTTTGATAACTACAAAAAGTTAAGGTACGTAACGGAAATTATTCTTAAAAATTTTACTTGTTCATTTATTTAGTTTCTTAAACAAAAAATTTTCATTAAAAATACACATTTTCAATTTAAATGCGTTATAAAATAGAGAAAATAATTATATTTTGAAGCAGCTTTAGTAACAGGTATTGAAGTAGCTCTGTCATTTTTCGCCAAGGTCTTTCCTAACGTAACTGCTATAGCTATTTTAATTCATGGCGAAAGAGACAAAAATATAAATATCAGCAGGGGGGTACTGTACTAAAGCTGTACCTAAGTCATGTAAAGAAACACTCTTCTTTGTGATCAGTAAATATTACTTTACTTACAAATTACTTTAAAATTTGCAAAAGCACATTTTTATTTATTTATTTATTTATTTATTTATTTATTTATTTTACTAGTATATAACCCCGTCAAAAATGACGGAATGTGAACGATAAATCTTGAAAACAATGTTTACACCATGATTGTTACCACGTGATCATTTAAATGTATTTTCAATTTTTGTTTATAAATCAAATGTGTTTCGATATTTTATAACTAGTATATAACCCCGTCAAAAATGACGGAATGTAAAATCAATTAAGGTAGTGAATCAACGAATGCTTTGCCTGCTTCGCTGGACACTATATTTAAAGATGACTAATGACGGGACTAATATGCAAGTTGTACCTGGCGAGACTAATGTGCAAGTTGTACCAAAAGAACAAACTATTTCTTTTAACGAAATACCTACTAACCCAGGACGATAGGTCTAATATAACGTATCATATTATACATCGTATTTATCGTAATATAACTAAGTACTTACTTCGCTTCCTTCTTCTACTTGTTTTAATAAGTAATTTTATATGCATTGGCAAATTTAATATTTTTTTATTTTTAATTTTTCGCGTGAAAACATTATTTCATCTTATGCCCCCCCCCCCCTCAAATATATATATATATATATAAAACAATAACAGGTAACTTTTTTTGGCAATAATCATAAATTTAAATGTCCAATTTTAAAATTATTTTCATATTTTAATTAATTCTAAAATATCTAATCAAAACTTCGTTACAAATAAGGTACCAAATGAAAGGTACCATATTTGTAACGAAGTAACCTTAGGCACCGTTTTTGTAACCTTATTTATTTTAATTAATTTGATAAATATGACGTCACAATCAACTGTTTGTTTATATCAGATAAGTACATTATCATGATTCCAAGAACTTATTTTATTTAGGGGCTCTGGCAAAAACATGATGTAATACGCAAGCGAGGTGTGACGTCACTGACCGTCTGTGGATACAAAAAAAAATATTTCCTATGTTAATCGCCCATTGTATTTTTTGTAAAAAAAAATATTAAAAATCGAGGAATATTATTTCCCGATTTTAATCCCTTATTTGGGTATAGATATGTATTAGTTATCGTATGCATGTGTTACATTGAGTTATTTTGCTGTCAAATTGACAAAATGTTAATTTTAAATTTCAAAACTCTCATCCTTGGCGTTTTCTGTATTTGGCGATCAAAAACGTAATACGAAAATATACATGCCAAATGTATATTTTCGTAATATGTATTGTACGAAATATTGTTTCATATTATTCATTACTCTCTTAATATAAGTTGTTAAAATAACCATGATTTTTGAAAGGAATTAAATATGTTCACCAGATAACTTGACGATATTTATTTTTTCCGCCATGGATGACAGATATCAAATCTATTCCGTTGCAACATATGAGTATCTTATATCAAGCACTTTATTTAGACATTTGAAAACAAATTTGACTTCAAATTATGATATAATATTTATCATTTTCCTTTTAATTAGTATATTAGTTGGATATTTATTGTGTAAATATCACCCTTTGAAATGAAATGTTTATGTTTTCAATCGAATATGGAAGTTTGCATTTTTTTTTTTTTTTTTTTTACAGTTTTGAAATTTAAAATTCAAATTTTATCAATTTTGATGCAAACACAACTTAATCTAACGCATGCACACGATAACTAATACATATCTATACCGAAATATGGGGATTAAAATCGGGAAACAATGTTCCTCGATTTTTAATAATTTTTTACAAAAAATCCAATGGGAAATTAACATAGGAAACCATTTTCTTCCATCCACGGATGGCCAGAGGCGTCATCACTACGCTTGCGTATGAGTATTAGCCCATAATTTTTATGATTGAATTTTATATTACATTTTAATTTCATTCTTCATGGGCATTTTAGAAAATTGCAATGGTAGTTATAAACTTTCGTTAAAATCATTTTACATATTGAGATCAAGGGAAAAGTGCAAGCACAAAAAATGTTCAGTTTTGAAAGATCTTTCTAATGATGTAACATTCACAGAGTACTGAGATTATATACCTATAATCTGTGGTAACATTTATGCAGATTAATAAAAAAATAAAAAATAAATATACATAGCATTTCCAAGGGGAAAAAAAAAAAAAGGCTTCCAAAAGTATGTTTTGAAGCGGTCTAAACCGGAATCGGTCCTGACCTGATGGTCATTATTATTATTAATTTTTATTTATTAATTTTATTTTATTTTATTTTATTTTATTTATTTATTTATTTTATTTTTATTTTTATTTATTTGTTTATTTTATTTTTTTGTCCGTGAAAGCATATTACATTTTATGTTGGAAAAAAAAAAAAAAAAAAAATGAAGCTTGATGAAAATAATTAAAGGCTTTAAATATGTTTCTACAAATATTTTAAGAGTTTTAAGGCTTTAATATGTTTCTGAAATATTCTAAGAGTTTTTTTTTTTTTTTTTTTTTTTAATAAAACCGTCAAAGAGCCATTCATTCGGAATTAAAGAGTCGTCCACTTGGAATTTGTATTTTCTGAATGGCAACAGTTTTGGCTTGTTTTTATCTGGTATTGTGTTGTTTATAATAATAGCCAGTGATCTGTTATATTTAATTTAGACCTTTAAACATTACAATTGAATAGTTTTTTAAGGTATTAAAGGAAGAAAATAAATAAAAATAGGTGTGATAGAAAACATATTACTGTGCGCCCGCCGAAGATTGATACCTGGTTGGCAAAATGCCAGGACGATTCCACTCACGCTCTGGGAGACACAGCAATGAAGAGAGAGGGGAAATTTTTCTATTATTCTTGTTTCCTCTGTTATGTGTAGAATAATTAATACTCCTGCTTTGTTTTATTTTATTTCTTACTGTATAACAGTCCGTTTATATTGGAAATGAATCGTACATGTGGTACGAGTTCTCGGATTAAACCTCTTCATAGTGAAACGAAGCGTATTGTACATAATATCATTAAGTTTTGCGATAAAGAAGCTTTAGAAGGAGAAGCTATTGTTCCACTTTCCCAATCAGTGAAACGTACGAGTGAAATAACTAATATATCAGAAGCCACGATTAAGAATACGTAGAGAATCAAAAGGAGAAGACAATCCAATGTTTGTATCACCAAAAAAGCGGCAAAAGAACAGTACCATCGAAAACATTTCTCTCGATAATTTTGATTGCGATGTTATTCGAACAACAGTACATGAGTTTTACGCAGTAAATAAGATCGTACCTACAATTGCCATATTAATACCTGTACTTAAATAAAAGATAAATTTTAAGTATCAACGAGAAACTTTGAGAAGAATTCTTCACGAAATAGGATTTAACTTCCCCGTCAGGTACGACTTGCACATTAGTCCCCTTTAAATATAGTGACCAGCGAAGCTGGCAAAGAATTCGTTAATTCACTACCTTAATTGATTTCACATTTCGTCATTTTTTAAAGGGTTATGTACTAGTTTGTAAATAATAATTGACATATTTTTTAAATTAGCGTTACACACTTCAAAGAACAACTTTAATATATCCCCATAACGACATTTGGCAATTTTTTGTTGGCGATTATGGCTAAATCATAAATCTAAAAATCATAAATGATAAAATCATAATCTAAATCATAAAATCATAAATCCAAAATAAACAACATATAGGCTGCCATATTATATCGCCAAAGAAAAATCGCCAAATTCAGCTATAGGGATATACTAAAGTTATACCATAAAACTATCCCCTTTATAATATTATGAGTTTTTCTTTCTTTTAATTAATCGTAAAATATTTATATAACCAGATATTCAAGAATCAGTTCAAAGAAGGAAAAGAAATGTAATCAGTGAGTTTATAATTTTTTCATACCAATAAACAAACACATCCCTAGGTACTACGGACATTCCTATTTTATAAATGGACCAATCCTTTTCACTCATGCGCAGAAGACGCCAGGGATCATCCTTCTGTGGTTTAACAGTATATGTATGTTTCCGTAAGTTGAACAAACAGAAAATAATAATAATAATAATAATAGTAATAGCTGCCAAAAGTTTCTGTTTTGAAGCGGTCTAACCGGAATCGTTCATGACAGATGAGGGTCATTATCTATATATTAATAGGCAAGCATAAAATTTGTAGTCCCTTTTTAACATATTAATTATGGGAGTAGAGGGTTGAAAATGGTATCATTCGAAAGATATGGTTAGCCGGAAGGTCCGAATACAAATATTATTTTCTTACGATGTCAAGAAGGTATTTAAAAATACATTTATTTTTTATGCATTTTCCCCCATTTTTCCCTTTTATACACGTATTGCTTTACATTAAAAAATACCTAAAAGTAGAAAGTTGTTAAATCTGGCAATTTCATAAAACTCAAATAAAACCATAGACACAGTAATTTGTATAATGTAACATCACTATACGCAAGCGAAGTGAAGACGTCACTGTCTGTCCATGGAGCCATGAAAAAGATTTTCTATGTTAATCGTCCATTCGATTTTTTTTTTAAACTCTATTTAAAAATAACGGAAATTAGCTGCCGATTTTAATCCCGATATTTAGGTATAGTTATATATATGTTACTGTCTACATGTATTTGATTGAGTTATTTTTTCTGTAAAATTGATAAAATTTTAATTTAAAATCACAAAACTCCAGAAAAAAAAAATGGCAAACTTCCAGTTTCGAATGTAAACATTTCATTTCAAAGGGTGATATTTAAACAATAAATATTCAACTAATATACTGATGCATGTATAAGTAGACGATACGGAAAAAATTCCGATTTCCGTTTTTTGCTGAATTTACATGTTTTGAGCTTTCTTTACGTTTCATTTAACTGAAATTGGCTACTTATTTTTTAAAAAAGTGTCTTTATTGCTAGCTTTTGCGGGTAGAAGAAGCAAGTAGAAGATACATAAAAACTTTTGATTTCCGGTTTTCGATGAATTTACACGTTTTGAGATTTCCTTGCATTTTAATTAAGTGAAATTGACTACTTATTTTTATTTTTTAAAAAGTGGATTTATTATTCTTTCCTCTGCATATATAAATAGAAAATATAAGATTCAGAAAAGTTTTAGATTTTCGGTTTTCGATAAAGTTACACGTTTTGAAATTTCCCGAACTCAATTCGACCATTTTTGAAAAATATCTTTTTTTTTTTTTTTTTTTTTTTTTTGTTCAAACACTGTAATTTATGAACCAATCGAATTAATTTAACAGAATTTGATACTTGGTTGGGCCTTGGTTTGACATGGTGCCTATTAGCTTCTGGGCTGTATCATACAACAAGGGACGTTTTCACGTTGCGATTTTCTCTCATTTCAGGAAAGGCTAGCATCTACAGAGAGAAATATTTATATTAAGTAAAACTCTGCTGATTCAGTTAGAGTGAATATCGGCAAACAATTGCCGCAGCTGTGTTGCAATTGCATTCCGTTTAGGACAAGGCAATAACTTTGCTTTGCCTCGCTTTGCAAAAAAAATGGTCGAGTTTCGACCACTGGGCGATACTAGTTATTATTAATTTTCGTTCTGAAATTAAAAAAATTCTACCCGATCAATAAATATGAATGACAATAAAAAAACTGTTGGTTAACAGAAAATATAGGCCCGACAACACAACAGCAACAACACATCCCAGTGTTCCATTGAGTGCTCTATACGCAAGCGAAGTGTGACGTCACTGACCGTCCGTGGATGCAAGAAAATGATTTCCTATGTTAATCGTCCATTGGATTTTTTGTAAAAAATTATTAAAAATCGAGGAAAATTATTTCCCGATTTTAATCCCCATATTTGGGTATATATATGCATTAGTTATCATGTGCGTGTGTTAGATTGAGTTATTTTGCTGTCAAATTGACAAAATTTTAAATTTCTAAACTCTGTTGTCCTGGGCGTTTTTCTATTTGGCGATCAAAAACAAACTACGAAAATATACATGCCAGATGTATATTTTCGTAATATGTATTGTACGAAATATTGTTTCATATTATTTATTACTCTCTTAATATAAGTTTTTAAAATAACCATGATTTTTGAAAGGAATTAAATGATATTCGCCAGATAATTTGGCGATATATATATATATTTTTTTTTTCTGCCAGGGATGACCGATATCAAATCTATTCCGCTGCAACATATTAGTATCTTATATCAGATACTTTATTTAGACACTAGCAGGCTTTGCCCGCTTCGCTGGTCATTATATTGAAATGAAGTCTCAAAATACCATATCATTAATAAAAATAATAATAATAAAATCATTGAAATCAGTCAAAATCTAAGTTAAAGTTCTCGATACATTCGATAGCGGTTTTCCCACTCGCCACACTTCACAAAATCCCTTTACAGTGCATGTTGCATATATATACCTAGCCCACATATTAAAAAATCGGGATTCTAAGATTATTTGAAGCAAAGTTATATTTAAAATGTGTTTTTTAGCCCCTCCCCCCCGGCCCGTTCTTAAAGGAAAGGAGGGGGAGATTTTGCAAAATATCATTATATTATGAGTTAGATACATATAACCGATCCACAGATCGAAAATCTCCTTCATAAGATGATTTACTGCAGATTTACACATGAATACATGTTATCCCCACCCCCCGCCCGCTACGGGGAGGTAGGGTGGAGTTTCACAAAATCAATTTGTAGTGTGTGTTGAATACGCATAAGCAGTCCACGCATCAAAAATTGCCATTCTAAGATAGTTTGGAACAGAGTTACGCATGGAAACATGTTTTAAATCACCCCCAACCCTCAAAGGGGCGATAGCACGGAATTCCAAATAATTACTTTGTAGTTTGTGTTGAGTACGCATAACCAATCAACCTATCAAAAAATCGCTTTCCTGAGATAATTTGGAGCAGAGTTACTCTTTAAAACGTGTTTTTGCCCCCCTCCCCGCCTTTGAAGTAGGGAAGGGGGAATTTTAGTAAGATCCCTTTATAATGCATGTTGTGAATGCATAAACAACTCACATGTAAAAATTAAACTTACTGAGATAATTTGAAGCAAAGTTAAGCTTGGTAACGTGTTTATTTCCCCCCTACCCCCAAGGGAGGAAAGGGGGCTTTCGCAAAATCCCGTTACAATGGGTGTTGGACACACGTAAATAAGCCACACACTAAAATGTGTGACCTCAGCTCTTATAGATTTCCACGGACGAATTTAACGCTAAAAGAGGGGATCGAATTTGCCCCCTCGTAACTCCCCCCCCCCCCCCCAATATCGAAAATCGGAAAAAATCAAAAATAAGTTTTTTGGAAATATCCTCAAGAAGACTCGTGGCGATTTTCTATACATTTGGGCTATTATTGGTAGAGTTTTACTCGAAAATCCGTATTTTGCTAATTTGCTTCCGAAAATCACTTTTACCCCCCCCCCCTTGAAAATCCAAAACTCAAATCGCAGAAAATGCTTTTTTTGCACTCAAGTCTAGTCTCTTTCTCTGCAATTTCTTCACCGTGAAGCAATTTGGAGCCGAATTATGCTTATAAGGGTATTTTTGCCTTCTGCCCCCCCCAGGGGGAGCTGGGGATATTTCGCTAAATCCCGCTTTAATGGCGTCAGGGTCCTAAAACCAAAGTACTCAACAAAATTTGCGAGTCTATCTCCCATAGAATCGCCACGGCTGAGTTGAGTCAGTGAATCAATGATTTTACTCTTATTCCCCACCACGCCCCCAAAGGGGTAAAGGAGGGACTTTCACAAAATTCCGTTACAATGGGTTTTGGACTCACGTAAATAAGCCACACACTAAAATTTGTGACCTCAGCTCCTATAGATTTACACGGACGAATTTAGCGATAAAACAGGGGGGGGGGGGTAGTCGAATTTGCCCCTTCGTACCTCCCCCCCAAAATCGAAAATCGGAAAAATTCAAAAATGAGTTTTTGCAAATACATTCAAGAAGACGTTTGGCTTTTTTTTTTTTTTTTTTTTGATATCTTTGAGCTATTACTGCTAGAATTTTACTCGAAAATTCATATATTGCTAAATTTCCCCCCGAAAATCCTTTTTACCTCCTTTCCTCCCTTAAAAATCCAAAATTCCAAAATAGCAGAAAACGATTTATTTGTACTTAAGTCTGGTATCCCAATCTGCAATTTTTTCATCGTGAAATAATTTGGAGCCGAGTTATGCTTATAAAGGTAATTTTGCCTCTTGCGCCTCCGAAAAACATTTTCACCCCTTCCCCCCTTAAAAATCCAAAATTCCAAAATCGCAGAAAATGATTTTTTTGTATTCAAGGATAGTCTCCCCATCTGCAATTTCTTCACTGTGAAGTAATTTGGAGCCGAGTTATGCTTATAATGGTGTTATTGCTTTATGCGCCTTCGAAAATCCGATTTTTACCCCCTTCCCCCCTAAAAATCTAAAATTCCAAAATCGCAGAAAATGATTTTTTCATATTCAAGTCTAGTCTCCCCAACTGCAATTTCTTCACTGTGAAGTAAATTGGAGCCGAGTTATACTTATAAATGTGTTTTTGCCTTATGCTCCTCCGAAAATCTCATTTTTTGCCCCCTACCCCCCCCCCCTAAAAATCCAAAATTCCAAAATCGCAGAAAATGATTTTTTTGTATTCAAGTCTAGTCTCCCCATCTCCAATTTCTTCACCGTGAAGTAATTTGGAGCCGAGTTATGCTTATAAAGGTGTTTTTTGCCTTCTGCCCCCCGGGGGGGAAGGGGGGGGGAGTATTTCGCAAAATCCCGTCTTAATGAGCGTCAGGGTCCTAAGACCAACCTGCTCACCAAAAAATGGGACTCTATCTCCCATAGGATCGCCACAGCCGTGTTGAGTGAGTGAGTGATGAATCAAAGAGTTTACTCATTTATATATATAGATTTGAAAAAAAATTTCACTTCAAATTATGATAGAATATTTATCATTTTCCTTTTAATTAGTATATTAGTTGGATATTTATTGTGTAAATATCATTCTTTGAAATGAAATTTTTATGTTTTCAATGGAATATGGAAGTTTGCCATTTTTTTTTTTTTTTTTTTTATCGACAGTTTTGAAATTTAAAATTCAAATTTTATCAATTTTAGAACAAAAACAACTTAATCTAACGCATGCACATGATAACTAATACATATCTATACCTAAATATGGGGATTAAAATCGGGAAATAATTTCTCTCGATTTTTAATAAATTTACGAAAAATCCAATGGGCGTTTAACATAGGAAATATTTTTATTGTATCCACGAACGGCCAGTGACGTCACCACTTCGCTTGCATATTTAAAGTCCTCATAATAAGAAAAAACGATTCACTTCATTTTACCAAAATACTTTTTTTTAAGACTATCGTAGATCCTGTTTTCAAATTTTCTAACTATCCAATAACTACAGACACTCCATGCTAACCCAAATTCACCTCTTCTCGATACCTCCAACCAGCTATCTCACCCACAACATCGCCAAACTATCCAGGATCCAGCTAGAGACTTTCTCATTCTCAACCGAACATTTTACCTTGACTCGACATTATCACCTCACACTACTCAATACTCATTTCAACTGGTGATCTTTACTTGCCCAACCAACCATTCTATCCGAACTATCACTTTACACTAATTTCAAAACTAAAATCAACTGGCGGCATTTACGTACTAAACTCGACGCCAATCATACCTTACGATGTAAACAAACAATGAAGCTTGATAAAAATATTTAAAGGGCTTTAATACGTTTTTAGAAATATTTTAAGAATGGATGGTAGGGTTTATCGTCGCACTAGTGCTGCGCAGATGGGCAATTGCCGACGGTCTGGGACACACCCCTAGAGGTGGTCCGGAGACATGCCATCACAATTTTGATCCTCCACGGAAGGGATGGCTCTCCCGCTTCGGTGACCCCCAAAGGTATAATTTTTAATGGGAACATGGAGGACATTGCGGCCACGACAGATTTTACGTGCACCAGAAATATTTTAAGATTTTTAAGGCTTCAATATGTTTTAGAAATATTTTAAGCATTTTTTTAATGAAACAGTCAAAGAGTCGTTCATTTGGAATTAAAGAGTTGTCCATTTGGAATTTGTATTTTCTGAATGGCAACAGTTTTGGTTTGTTTTTATTTGGTATTGCGTTGTTTATAATCATGAAGTTACATATTTCTATTTATAGGTTCATGTTTATAATAGCCAGTGATCCGTTATATTTAATTTAGAGATTTAAACATTACAATTGAATAGTTTTTCAAGGTTTTAGAGGAAATAAATAAGTATATGTGCGATACAAAACATGTATGAAAATGATATGCATGTTTCCGTAAGTTGAATTGAACAAACGAAAAAAAAAAATGGCTGCCAAAAGTTTCTGTTTTGAAGCGGTCTAACCGGAATCGTTCATGACAGATGAGGGTCATTATTATTATTAATAATGGGAAAACAAATGGATAATAACATATTAACTTTTATCCATTGGCTTACTATTAAATTAACTTTTTTGGGTATTTCCCGTTATTGGTAAATATTTGTTTTATTTTATTTTATTTTATTTTATTTTATTTTATTTGTTTATTTATTTATTTATTTATTAATAATATATAAAGCAATCAAAAACTTTTGTAAAACATTACTTTTACAGCTTTTCAGCTCTATTTTTCTTCCTATTACCCATTCTCTCTCTCTCTCTCTCTCTCTTAACATTCAAAGCGTTTTACTGACAAAATCTTTATGACGCATGGGCAGGCTTTTTTTACCCACAATTCAAAAACTAATCAAATTTTTGAAAATTTCGAAAGATATAATTTTAAGTTGGGTGAAGACCTAAATTCCTGCCAAGTGCCTTTGATTTCCGTCTAGCTGTTCTCGCATGATACCCGACAAAAATAGCGACATACAAGCGCAATCTCACACACACGTACACAGGCAAAAATTTCTGAAGTCATTTTTGGCTTTCATGGTGTGTGAAACATGCAGATATTGCAAATTTTTTTTTATTCTGTCAAATTTACAGACAAAAGTCTGATTTTATTAATATAGATTTGCGTTTTATTATTCGATTTTTTTTTTTTTTTTTTTTAATCTTATAGGGCTTATCAAAATTAATAATAATAATTTTTATCTACTTCTAAAGTCTTCTCTTCATTGAATCTAAATTTTCCTTCCTATCATTTAGGTAGGTGTGGAAGACCCCCAGGTATCCTCTTATACCTAGGTTTATGTACATGTAGAATTTTCTCGTCTCGCTGCAGTTTAAATACAGAAAACTTTATTTATTTTTATTATATATATATCAATTTCAAAAAATTGTACACTTTGTCTCCTTATTTGTCGCATAAAAAAAAGGGGGGGGATAATACTTATTAAAACAAAATTAAAAATGTGTGTAGGAAAAAGTAAATAAATAAAGATTAGAAACGTACGAGGAACCTTTGTTTCAAAATAAACATCGTTCTATTAAAGATGTGAATTATTTCACATAATAGGATAAATAATACTACTATTACTGCGATATAGCCTATTAACACAATAATATAATCACTGGCAAATCCCTACTGAATAAATAACACTTCACATTTTTATCTCTTTCCACGGTGGTACTTCACGTTTCTGGCATAAGACAAAATATTCTTTTAATCTTCTCAGGAGCAAGTAAGTTTCGCTTATTTAAAATAAACTAACGCCAGAATTTAAGAACAAGTCTAAAAAATAAATAAAATAAAATAAATCAAGACTTTTCTTTATATTATAAAAGTAAAATTTTGTAAAAAAGTTTCGGGATGAGTTGAAAATTGAAATTAGGTTTATCCCACCTCTTCTGAAAGAGCTGATTTAGTACATTAATCTCAATAGCATTCATAATAGTCAAAACAGTTTCGAACATTTTATATTACTTAAATAATATTTTTAAGTAATAATTTCGGTTCTCTGGCAAAGAACCAAACTATTTTAAAAGAATAAAAAATAAATGATTCAGTGGAATAATCTCGCTAACATTCATAATACCTAATAGTTTCGAGGATTTTATATTAGTATAGTCAAATAATATTTTTTCAAATAAAATTTTCTGATAAATTTCTTATCCTACAACTTTCTGGTATCTTCTTGTATGTATTATTTTAAATCGATTATTATTGAGTATTACTTTAGACTACACTAATATTCAGTTAATTTTAATGTCGGTGAAATATAATAATATCATAGACATAGCAACCATGGGTGAGTATTTTCTTAAAGTAAGTGATTATTTAAAGACTTGCATTTAATAATTGTCCCTTCCTGTGGATCGTCTGCTATTGTTTCTTTCAATATTTATAAGATAAGGAGCGTCACAGAGAGGAATATGTTTAGGCTTCTATATGAAATTGTTGATAACAGGTGATAGAGATGTAACGCAATTGAAAATGCGTGATCGTACGTGACGTTAGCAATAATTTTATTTAATTATTTTAATTTTATGTCACGTTCAAGTTTAGTTTGATAAGTAGGTTGCTCATTTAGTTTTATTTATTTATTTATTTATTTATAATTTATTATTATTTTTTATCAGTTTTATTATCAATAATATTATTTTTGATGATTTAATATAAATAGAAAGGCTGAGACTAGTATTTAAGGTCGTATGTTACCATAAAAAAATGAGGAGAGAAAATCGCATCATGGTAACTTTATTTAGGCACATATTTGCTTTAAATTTATGCATTTATTTATTTATTTAACCTACATATTTACTTTGTTGCAATCATTCATAAAATATACTATAAAAATTTGTTACACAAACACGGATAAGAAAACGTGTAAAGATGTATGCACATTAAAAGCAGTTAAACTTTTTACATGATCTGTAAGCATGAAATATAATTCCAAGATGATCATTACCAAGATCATTAACAGTGATCATCAGCAAAATAATCTGGTATGTCACTTATATGACTTTCTCTTACCCTGCATTCCAATCTATCAAGATAGATTGCAGAGTAAGTCGTATAATCAATAAGGTAATATAATGAAGTTCAATCTACTTCAAAAATAATCTGAAATCTGTTTAGGATCAGTTTTATTTGTCATACAATTCTAAAAGAAAGGGGTGGTACTCCCCCCCCCCTTCTCAAACCCCCGTTTAATTATAGGGCCTACATTTATTCAGAAAACAAAATGAAAACTGTTATTATTTTGACTCGAAACTTGCCAGTCTTGGTCAAAATTTTCAAGTGGTAGGAACTTCAAAATACCTAATTTGAAGTTCCTGCAGTTATTTGTTTTTAAATTCTGCTGGTGACAGATATACGTATACACAGATAAACCGCTAAAAATTGGACTTTCATATTCAGGCAACCTCAAAACGGGATATTATATAGAAAACCAGAGTTGAAAATAGAAAATCAAAAAATACATTGTTTATAGTATGGATATGAAAAATTTACTTTCCTTCCTGAGCAATGTTCGTCGACATAGTGGAATGTACTATAAATTCTCTTGGATGTCCCTGTACACAAACCACTTTCTTGATTTGAACGAAAAGTATTGCGTAGAATCACTATATGATACAGATTTCGAATATCGAGTTTGGACTTCTTGCTGCTATTTCTTCTTGAGATATGCTGATAATAGGCTCACACACAGAGAGACAGGCACACAGACCAACCACTAAAACATTATTTTCGGATTCATAGCGCCTCAAAACGTGTAAATATAACAAAAATTGAGACAAACTCAAACAAAAACTCAAATGTGTAAATATAAGCAGCTTCGAAAAATTGACCCCAAAACAATACTTTTTCTACCGTATAAGAGAAAGTAAAAAATTAAAAAGAAAAAATTATTTGAAATTGCCGTTCTTAAAATAATTATATAATTATAATGCAATTCATTTTTAAAGTTTTAAAATATACTCATTATAAAACATAATTTACTAATTTGGCTGCATTATTACTGCGTAACTTATCTTTTACCTGCCTATTATGCATAATAGACTTCAAATAAAATCTAAATCTAAGTCCATATGAAGTTTGAATGTAATTTGTTATGCCTTAAAAGATTATAATTCGTAAACAAATTTTATTGTTATACGAAAGTCATTTTTAATCCTAAATTGTGGATAATTTTACCCTGCGCTGAAATGAATTGTATTAAATAGTGAGCATTTTTCTTTCAAATAATGATATTTTTAATCGAATGTTTAAATAAAGTATTTATATCCCAAATTCTAAAAATGAAAGGATATAATTTTAATATATTTCCCTACAATCTGTTCAAATAACGTTTAAACTATTTTAAAAACAATCTTAATGCGTTTTACGAAATAGTTTTCCAATAAAAGGTAAACATTATTGAAAAACATTTTATTATTATTATTATTGAATTTGTTTTATTTTCTTGCGTATAAATAAACTATTAAATATAAACTGGAAAACAAATAATTTTACTGTAATATAAAATAATCCGGAGCGTATAAAAATTTATTTTTCTGGTATTACTTGCTTCTATATTTATAAATGAAATGCCTGTCTGTGTGTCTGATAATCTTTTGGCCTCGTAAGTAAAAATAAACAACTTTTGCTTCTTTTTGTTCTTTTGCTTCATAAAAAAAATAAATAAATTCCAAAATCTTTCGCTAGTTGAATATGTAGCACTTTTTCACTAAGTAAAGCTTTTCTCGCAGACAAATTAAGACGGTGTCTCCAATTTCAAAATAATAAATGGGACAAAATCAGTGCTTAAAAAAGTGCGCAATCATCAATTTTAAATTATTAAAAGCTTTACTTAGAAAAACAAGTCACATATCCTCCTATCGGTAAATTTTGGAACATTAAAAAATTATTTATTTATTTATTATTTTTATTTTATTTATTTACTAGCTGACTTGCCGTTCTTTTCACGGGAATTTAATTATTATTCACATTTAATTATTATTCACAATTTAATTATTATTACTATATATATATATATACCTTAGTTAAAGCTTACTGTAATATGCTGATGAACACAGAGAATAAGTTATATATATATTAATCTGCATAATTGTTTAATGTTTATGCACTGATTTGAACATACATTTTCTTTACGCTCAAAAAACATAATTTCTATTGCCGTTTACATTCTGAAAAACGGGGACAATAGCTAGTAAAAGAAAAGTCGGGAAGAGGGTTCTATACTAAAGCTGTACCTTTTCTTCAATATTCAACTGCATCGAAAACATATTAGTTAGCTGAATTTACGCCAAATGTTGAATCTATAGCGATATTTTAATCTCTATAAAATAGAGTAAATAATTATATTTCGGAATAATTTTAGTAGCTCCAAATGGCGAAATTTTAAATTTGGTACCAAAGTAGCTCAGTCTTTTCTCGCCGAAGTTTTTTTTAAACTTAACTGCGATACTACCATTTTAATTCATCTCCAGAATAGAACAAAACTTTAATTGTCACCAAGAGAATACTGTACTAAAGCTGGGCCGAAGTAATTTAGAGAACACAGATCCTTCTTATAAATTAATATTACTTTACTTACAAATTACTTTACAATTAGAAAAAGTAGATTTTTTCTTTTCTTTTTTTTAATGTAGAAACTAATGCATAATAACATATTAACTTTTATCCATAGATCTATTATGTATTACATTGGACGAAGCATTTCTTTATTACAGTTATATAAGAAAGAAGTCATACATAAGTCAGATAATAGCAGGGGAATCTTTTTGGCAATTATCGCGTTATTGCAATTTTTTTTTTTTTTTTTTTTTTTAAATAAAGCGACCATAATTTAATAAAACGTTACACTTCCAACATTTCAGCTCTTTTTTTTTTTCATTTAATACAATAACCTAGACATAAGTATAACTTCCATTAATTATCATTAATTATTATAAAATAAACATAGTACGAAAGCTCTATTTCTAGATTATCTGCGATTATGTCACTATTTGTAGTGTTTCACCTTGAATTTTATATTTCTTTTTATGTCGAAAATAAATAAATAAATAAATAAATAAACATGCAAGCATAATATTAATGCAAATAAAATTAATGTTTCTAAAATAATTATGGCAATTTCTAATAAATTGAAATAAATTGAAAAACTTGGAAAATACTGAAATGTAATAAAAGAAATGGAAATTTCTGAAAGTAAACAAACATTGTGACATAAATTTGACAATTAAAAATTTATTAAAATTATTAAAACTGTATATCGAGAGAGTATGTTACTTATGAGCCAGAAATACATAAGTAATTAGGTAAATATCTTTCTTTTTATGTCGGAAAAAAAAAGTGCAAACATTTTTTTTTTTTAATAATGAAAATAACATTGATAAAAAACGTTCTAAAGAAATGGAACAGATAGAATCCCTTGGCGAAATTTTAAATTTGGCTCCGAAGTAGTTCGGATGTTTCTCACGGAGACCTCTACTTACGGAATTCCGACAGCCATTTTAATTCATCGTCAAAAAGACAACAAAAATCTAAAAACCGCCAACGGGATCCTATGCTACAGCTATGTCAAAGATATTTTAAGAAATGAATACAGTTAGTGATGCTAGTTAATGAAACACAATTACTACATGCCTTTATATGGAAGAATAGATTGAAAAAATACATTAAAGTCCTGTCGTACTAAATTTTATTCTGTTTACAAAAATTGTGAGAAGATTTTTCTGTTTTTTTATTTATTTTTTTTATTTTTTTTTTTTCAGATAATACATGTAATTGTTATTTTTTAATTTAAAGAAATAAATATAGCAAATATAAGCACGTTACAAAAATATTTACTTAAAAATTACGAAATAATAATAAAATTAATGTATATATATATATATATAATTACTTGGAATCACCATTGCCGCCAATAAATGTCGAGGTTTTTTTTTTTTTTTTTTTTTTTTTTTTTTTCCAAATATAACCATTTAAAATTATCTAAATACTTGTGTATAATTTTTAATTGGTTATAGAAGTATTTTTGCTCATATATCTATAAATATCATTAAATTTTTGAAAAATTCGATGGATATAATATTAAGTTTAATGCAAACCTAAACCTGAGCCAAATGTCGCTGCATACTCTCCAGCCATTTTAAATGTGATACTCGGTCGAATAAAAAATGTTCACCTCCTGTGAAACTACATAGAAAAAAGATTCTGAAATCATTCTGGGGTTCCCTGATGTCTAAAACATAAAGCTAACGCAATCTCCCCCCCTCCCCTCTTCCCCATTCAATGCGTTTTACTGACAAGAGCATTGTAGCGCATACCCATATCGCTAAATCTAATAAAAAAAATTTAATTTTCGATGTATATAATTTTAAGTTGTATATAGACCAAAGTAGTTTATAGGCCTAAATTCTTGAAAAGGGGGCGTTAAATCCCTTCCAACCATTGTTGCGTGATATCCGGACAAAAATAGCATTACAGACATACAGACACAGCGACACACACACACACACACGCACGGAAAATTTTCTGCAGTGATTTTCGGCTTTTATGGTGTGTGAAACTCGAAGATATCACAAAAAAAAAAAAAAAAAAAAATATTATGAGAAATTTTGATTTTATGAATCTACATTTATTTATTTCTTCGTACCCCGTCTTGTTTAATTTTTCTACGAACTTTGTCGCCATTCTTGAAATTAGATCGCCCTACAAAACATTGTAAGTACTGTTAGTTTAAAACCCGAATAAACTACTACGTCAGAAACGCCAAAGAAAAATACTTGAGGTGCATACAGCTGTTTCGGTAGTCTAAAGCGTACCGTCTTCAGTGCAAAAAGAATTCCTATTGGCCACACTCCCCACCTCCTCCGTAATCCTATTGGTTGAACTAAATCCGGTCCCTCTCCTATATGTACGAGCACTTCTCCAGATTCAGCATTCTTTTTTCGCTGAAGATGGTACGCTTTAGGCTACCGAAACAGCTGTATGCACCTCAATTATTTTTCTTTGGCGTTTCTGACGTAGTAGTTTATTCGGGTTTTAATATTCCAACGCCAAGTCTCCTGTTATTAACTGTCAGTTTAGTTATGGCCACCCTGTATGTAATGTGGAATTCATCAAAATCTACCGATATAAATCATTTTTATATAGACTATATAAATAATATTAATCAATTTGATTTTTATTGTGTAGCTAAAACAAATTAATTATAAATTTATATTTTTTTATATACAATATTTCATTTTCAAAAATTAAATGTAGGATTATTGAGATCTGTATTAATGTTTTATTATGATATTAATACATTTTCAATAGACAATATTTAAATTATACGTTTATTTCTTTTAAAATGTTAACAGAAAATTTTATATTAAAGAAAATATAAAGGATATAAAAAATTATCGATTAATTCATTAACTCAAAAAGAAAGAGAAAATCGATAGGTGAAATACTATTCAAAAATTAACATTTTTTTTTCTTTTTTTTTTTTTTTTTTTTTTTGTGAAAGTATACATAGAAGAACATAAAACTATGTAAATTAAGTTTAAAAATCTTAATGAGATAAAAAAAAATTTTAAAGTTAATTTGAAATCATTACGTTGGGATTAAACTGTAATAAAGTAAAAACTCATATTTAATGCCTTTGAAATAAAAACCAAGGCAATCAATATAGGTAGTGCTATTCAATATATATATATATATATATGTATATCCCAAAAACTTTCAAAATAAACATTTGAAAATATTTGAAAGAAATAAAATTTAATAAGATTTATCACTCTTAAAAAAAAAAAAAAACATTTGAACATTGTATTTACGTTCACAAAACATTTTAGTCTTTTATTAAATTTAGAAATTATTTCAAAAGTTGTAGACAAATTTTATCCATACCACTTTTTGAAACTTATTGGACTCGATCAAAGTTTTTAAGTGACATTCGGATATGATCTTCAAAATATCAAATTTGAAATTCTGTCATTTATTGCTTGTAAGTTATGCTGACAACAGACACAAATATTAATCGCTAAAAAATTAATATCCGTATTCAAAGAATTTAAAAATGCATAATTTTAGGAAAAACGCGTTTTTAAAAAACTGGACTCCAAAGATATTTTGTTTATCTTATGAGTGAAGAAAAAGTTACTATTTTTAAGCCATTTCGCTTAACATGTTATAATTTGTAAAGCGCAAAAATATTCTCTTAAATTTGGGTATCCTTGAATGTCGTCTATAACTTCTATCCGAACAACAGAGTGTATTGAAATTCTGTATACGGTAAATTAAGAGTATAACTTCATTTGAAATGTACATCGACGAACTTCCAGATATAACCTTAAATTAAATTGAATCGTCTTCTGTGTCCCTGTAGTACTTCTGTGTCCCTGTAGTCTTCTGTGTCCTAAATAGCAAAGGATTTTCATGCCATATTCTGTAAGAAACATGCTTATGCAGACATGAGAAATATATGTTCATTTCGTGCATTTTTAGTGCAGACTAAAGTGATTAAAATGTAGCTTCCAAAAATATTGCCCATAACTATAACGTATTTTAATGATTTTGAATCTACACGAACTATTTTTCCAATCATTTAAAACAAATTTCAGGTATTATCCTAATATGATACAATATACTGATATTGGACTTTCTGATAGTAACATGTTTTCAGTTATGTTAATAACAGACACACAGAAAAGGACAGATCGAATGCTAAAAACATAATTTTCGGATTCATAGAATTTCAAAATGTTTAAATATAAAAAAAAAACTGTAATCCAAAAATAAAATTTTCTCTAACACTGTAATCCAAAAAACTGTAATCCAAAAATAATATTTTCTCTAACACTTATGGGTAAAAGACATTTATATTAGACAAACTCATGTAAATATTTATCAAACATCCCGAGATGGATTTTTAGATATTTTCTGTTATTAAAAATAATCATTCCAAATTGATTCCAAGTTTCGTCTTTCAAGATTATTCTGAGTTTCTTCTCATATAAGTTTCCTTTTCAAGATACAAGTTTTTCCTTCCCACAGGGATTCCAGTATATATGTGGTTGTAGGGTTTGAGACAGATTGACTATGCTTGGGTCGTAGGCCTGTAGGTGAAATTCCCCCCGTGAGGGTCATTATAAGGGGTCCTAGCCCGCATTTCCGCGAGTTTGGGAGAAAAACATGGAAAACTCCGAACGGCTAGGTCGATGAGCGCGACCTGGGATCGAACTCGGCATTTCCTATCTACCAGTTTTGAGCACAAAACCACTCGACCGCTGGCTGATACCAAAGAAAAAATTTATATCTTGTGAGGAAAAAATCCAGCTTCCACAATAATCTTTAAAAAAGACGAAAATTTGAACACAGTTTGAAATGATTATTTTTATTAACAGAAAATATCTAAAAATCCATTTAGGGATATTTGATATATATACATATGTATATAAGGTTTTCAATCGTATATAATAAAAGCCTCATGTCTTGATTCCGGGACGAACCATACTCTTTCGGCTTCTCGATATACTAATTTTTCTAATACCGCCACGTTAGGCTTTACCTGACTTTCGAACATAAATATTTTTCCTATAGTTTAGTTTTTTTTTTTTTTTTTTTTTTTTTTTATCGATCTGGAAAGCATTTTTACCCCTTTTATTTCATTATCATCATTTTTCAGTAATATTCAATCAAATCCTTATATATAAAAGCCTATTTTCATAGTTCATGGCTTCCACTCACGACGCAGACGATACGAGTCCTTCATATTTCTTCTAGTCGAAGAAGGAAGCGAAACAAGTATTGGGTTATATTTTAATAAATTATTTGATATTTAATTTATTTAATAATAATATTTAATTCATTTAATCGTTAGCCACAGCATACTTGCGAATGATGCAATTCAATGCAACCGACGCAATTCATTGCGAATGATTCATTAGCTTGAAACAACTAATCTCAATATTTACACTCTCTGGCGGGCTTATGGCTAACGCTAGGTTCTCAGAGCGAGATTAGTGATTTTAAAACTTATTTTCTTTAGATATATTTATATAATATCAACACAATTTAGGAGTTTCATGGTTTATGTCGGGTTTTCAGTGCATCGTTTAAAGCATTATCTCCAGGGCTTTTAAATGCGTGACTCATGCTACACGCTCAGGTACAGCTCAAACGTTTGTACTTATTTTTAGTGATCTTTTAGTAGTTTCAATGTATATTTGGGGTTTTCAGTTAGTTTTAGTTAGTGTGTTTTTGTGGTTATTGTAATGCAGTGTATTTTTTAAATTTTTAGGTTTTGTTAGTTAGGTTTTGTTAGCAAGGTAAAACGTTTTGTTTTCCTTTACGTTTTAAGTTTTGATAGGGTAGAAACTCCCATTGACAGAAGGCGGCGGCGATTGGACCGTGAATGTAGGGCAAGGGAAGATCAAGAGCAAGACAAGTGAAATTAAGTTCAGCTCATCAAGAATCTGTAAACTTTACTGATGACGTTCAACAACACAAATGTGGACCTCTGAATATTATATGCCAATCCGCACTTCATTTTGTACGTCATTTATTCTTTTTTCCCCAATTTTTTATTTATGAACATAATTTGTATATACGATGTATTTTACTTAAAGTTCATTTTTTCTGCTTCATAAAAGCCTCCTTTTTTTCATGCAAAAAGGGGGGGGGGGCAATAATGCAGTCTAGAAGCACCATGATTTTTGCTGGCATACCCCTCACTTCAGTCATATTTGACGGGCTATAAGCTAGTATATATATAAGGTTTTCAATATACATATATATATATTCGTTGACTTCTGTGGACATTCATACCTAAAGATGCAAATGTATTATACCGTTTTTAACATGTAGGTAAATGCCATTTTGTTAGCAAAGGAAGCATTTAAGATAATAAAATTTCTATGTTAAAAAAGAGGAAATTTTCAACACAACCACTTAAATCATATACACTAAATTTTAAATATAAAAATCCTATATTTATTCAAATAGACATATACAACCCAAATAAAAAAAAATAGAATACTTGTCACTTTTCAAAATTAAGTTTAATATAGCAAAAAATAAGTACAAAATAGGCATTTAAATGAACGTGTAACCTTTCTCAGGCTTTAAAGTATACATAGCATTTGATATACACTTAATTCAAATTAATACTAAACTGAATTATCAAAAAGCTTACAGTGATGATGGTTTATATAGAGTCAAAATATTAGAATATTAAAACAAAAATAATAAATAAATAAAATAAAATAAATAAAATTTCAAACAAAACAATATTAATACTTTGTCGCGTCACCTTTTGCTAGAATCACAGCTCTGATTCTTTCAGGCACGGATTCCACCAACTGTTTACATTCATCGTTACTGATACTGTTCAATGCACTCTTTAGTACATCACTGAGTTCAATTTTGTTGGTGGAAATTAGATCCTGAACCTTTTTCTTTAGATGATGCCACAAATTCTCGATCGGATTTAGATCCGGAAAGTTACTTGGCCAATTTAATACCGAAATCCCTCTTTCTGTTAGCCATTCACGAGTCGATTTTGAAGTATGACACGAAGCGGAATCTTGTTGAAAGATAAACGCGTCTTTGCATAAATCCTTAGAGTAGGGTATCATGTAGTGCTCCAGTATATCTTCATACACTGCGTAATTTACACGTTGTTTTAAAATACATAATTGTCCTTTTCCAGAAGCACTCATGCACTTCCATGACGGATATCGCAAATTTGACGGAACGCCTTATACAAGATTTTTCAAAAGCTTCACCTTTTCAACGCCACACTCGAACACCTCCTTCGTCAAAATATATTTGAAATAACATCACTGAATAAAATACTTTCCCAGTCTTGTTGCCCCCAGAATAGCTTCTCTTTGCACCAGAGAAGTCGTGCACGTCTCTATTTTATGTTCAGCTTTGGCTTTACTTTGGGGACCCACGATTGAAACTTCAATTTATGAAATCGCCTAGGTGTAGTTGACATTGACACGGCAACTCCAGATTCTTTCTAACACTTATTGTAATAAGAAACACTTTTAAAGCGATTATTTGCGTTTCAATTTGCGTTCATCTCTGGCAGTCGTTACAAGCTTTCTACCACATTTACTCTGTTTATTTTTTAGTTGGCCTGTTCTTCTATATTCTTTTAAAACCTTCGAAACCGTAGACTGCGAAACCTTCACTTGTTCCGAGATAAACTGTTGCTTTTTTCAAGCTTTAAACAATGATACAATACACGTTTTCGTTGTTTACGAAATATCACGTTGACGACCCATTTTAAGCGAAAGACTAACTTAAGATCTTCCGAACGCCAAGCTTTATACTTGTCGCAACCTATCGGTTTAAAGATATGCAAATTTTCCTCTGCTTTTTAAATTTATCTATTGAATGAATTGATTATTCTAATTTTATGAAACCATGTAAAAAGTCAACATGATTTTTAAATGTGTTAAAGACCCTTAAATTACTAAAATAATATCTATATAGTTGTTGAAAATTGTTTTGTCATTTCCTGAGTAACATACGTCACTTTTTAAATTTACACGCGTTCGTTTTACACGACGCATTGCCAAGTTTTGTTTAGAAAATACTGTTATTCTATTATTTTGAATCTGGGTTGTAGTACAAATGAGATAAAATGAGAAATATTAAACAACAGGAAATATACTATTCATTTTAATTAAAATGAATGTCTTCTAAAAGCTAATGAAAATGTCAAAAAGGTTTGAAAAAAGAGTGCAAATATAAATGAACAATCAGCCAGTTTAGTGGTTTTTCCTTTCGAAAATTATTGTACTTTTAAGAAAATAAAAACAAAGGATTAATTTTCGAAGATTTTTAAAATTATGAAAATTTTTAAGGAGGAATTTTCAAAACACAGGAATTTTCAAAAGTATTTTTTAATGTAACCCATACGTTAATTTTTAAATTATTTTTTTATTCTCTAAGCAATAATAGTAGTGATAAGAAGTTTGGTTGAGTTTGGAAAAATTAATTTTTAACAATCAAACATAAAACAAATAAATATCCTTGTGAAAAAATATTTTGATCTATTTCCAATAAATTTTTAAATCGCCTTTTTTAATTTTCCCTGCAATAAAATGCAAAATTAAAGACCAAACATTAATAATTTAATACAACTTACTGAACTATACTTCGTACACCTTTATGTATAAAGATTTGAAATAACTCTATCAGCAGACATCTTGGACATTTTCTTATTTATGTTACAATATTTCGAAGATTTTTCTGAAAGATTAACGTTTCAGGTCGTTAATTTATCATTGTAGAGTTCAAATACAGTCAGAATAATCGATAAAATGTCTGACACTTGTTGATTGATGCTCATTTAGATATATTAGCGACAGTAAAAAATATGCTTAAATTGCAAAAATTTAATAAATTGTACAATAAAACGTACTTTATATAAATATTTTTTTTTTCTAAATAGATTAAAAGAAAAAGACTTTCCTTTAAAATATTTATTTTTATTACCATTATAATTTATTACTTATGCAAAACTGTAAGCTGTACATCAATTTGTATTCATTTTCTTAAGTACTCTTAAATAGTTTAAATTTAATTGCATTTAATAAAATGTATTAGAATATAAGAATTATTTTTGAATCAAAATATTATTTCATATTTTTTATATAAATTTTACACTCACATAGTTCAAAAATTAATAATTATTTCGCAACAGTTATATATTGAATATTAAATTATTGAACTTATATACTTTTAACTTGAATTTTCTTTTCAATTTTTTCTTATCAAATTCCTGATTGACATTTCCATAAGAACTGTGCACTATTAAAATAACTTACATAACTGCCATTTTGATGTCATTGAAAGCTTTCTAGATAGAATCTAAAAATTTCTATATCAAAAAACAGGAAATTTTCTATACAAACACTGATAAATAATTAAATACACCAAATTTTAAATATGATAAAAATGCTATATTTATTCAAGTAGACATATTGCACAAAGGAAAAAAAAAAGAACTATTAAATAACAAGAAATATGCTATTCACTCTAATTAAAATGAATGTCTGAATAAGTATTTTAAGTATAAATGAACACGTCAAAATTTATTGTTTATTGTGTATCTACAAAAAAAGAACAAAAGATTAATTTTTGAAGATATTAAAATGATGATAATTTATAAGCAAAAGAAAGTAAATTTCACCAGCATATTTTAACGTAACTCATGCGTTAATTTTAGATGAAAAATTTTCTTTAAGCATATCATAGTAGTGGTAGAATATTTAGTTGAGGTTGAAAAATGAATTTTTAACAATTAGCCATAAAAACAGAAATTTACTTTTTCAAATATCACTGTCAAAATGTGTTTTATCAAACATTTCTCCTTTCTCTTACCCATAAGGTAGAGAAAGTATTGTTTTGGGGTCGAATTTTCGAACGCGAGATTTTGTTATATTTACACGTTTTGAGGTTACCCTGAATACGAAATTCATGTTTTTAGCAAATGGTCTGTCTGTGTGTCTGTGTGTGTGTCTGTGTGCGTGTCTGTGTGTGTGTCTGTGCGCGTGTCTGTGTGTGTGTCTGTCTGTTATCAGCATATCTCAAAAACAAATTATGGCAGAAAGTTCAAACTTGGTATTCTAAATGTGTATCATATAGGGATGCTACAGTAAGTTTTTCGTTAAGATCAAGCAAATGGTTCGTGTACAGGGACAATCAAGAGAATTTTAATACATTACGTCTATGGGAGAAATTGCAGGTTAGTAGAGTTTAACGTCTATAGATTGCACTAAACCAAATCAAACGAATATATATTTTTTGTAATAGAGATAGTTAACTGTGAAAAAATGTTTGTGTATGTAGGAGCCTCGCCTCCCCCCCCTGGGGGGGAAGTCCCCCCTCGAGGGGAGTAAATTTTCATGATGGGTGTCTTTCAAAAGAGCTCGCTAATACCTTTAAAACGAATGGTTGAACCATCGATCTGCGATAATTTAAAACAAAGTTATCGATTTTTTTTTTTACTTTTGACAAAAAAATAACTAAAAAAATCGTATATATTTTTTTTAAATATTGAGAATACAATGGACTTTTTTTGAATATTTGGTGTTATACTACTTCTCTAATATGGAAATCGTCCGCATTATAATAAAGGGTAATTTTTTTAAATAATAATTTTAATAAATTATTTTTTAAAAACAGAGTTATTTTTTTAATAACTGAATCAAATTCTATATAAATGTAGGTGCATTAATGAAACGGGGGGTTGAGGGGGGCGGTAGCCCCCCCTCACACAGAACTAATTATCATATAAAATTCTTCAGAAGCCTAATATGAATTGTTTAACACAGGTTTACATAACAGTACTCGTTATCTTACCTTTTAATCTGCAACCTGTATTTATAGTATTAAATTTCAGGGTAAGAGAAAGTCGTGTGAGTGACACACCAGATTATTTTATTTATTTAAATATTTATAAACACGTTTTAAAGAGAAAGAGTGTTTTACTATGTTAATTTATGCACTAATCTATTTCCAATAGATTTTTAACTTACCATTTTAATTTTTACCAAACTTTATCAGAAAAATGTGTTTGTTCATTGGGCAGCCCACAAACAGACAGAAAATAGTGATTCAATATTTTTAATTTTATGATTACAAAAATCCTGCATCAAAATATGAAATGAAAGACCAAACATTAATAATTAATTTTTTTCATTAATGCACTTTACTGAAATATACTTCTTATAACTTTAAGAATAAAGGTTTAAAATAACTCTATCAGTTGACATCTTGAATATATTCTTACTTATGTTACAAGAGTCCGAAGATTTTTCTGAAAGATTAACGCTTCATTCCGTTAATTTATCATTGTCGAGGTCATATACAGTCAGAGTAATCGATGAAATATCTGACACTTGTTGATTGATGCTCATTCAGATATATATTTTTAACAGCAAAAGATATGTTTAAGTTGAAGATTTTAATAAAATGTACAAAAAAACATACTGTAGATCAGTAATTTTTTTCAAAGATTAATAAAAAGGTAAAAATTAATTAATTAATTAAATCTTTAAAATCTTTAAAATAACTGTTTTTATTATTATTATTATGATCATTATTATTTGTTACCTATGCAAAACTGTGAACTGGGCCACATTTTTGCACTTATTTTCTAGAATATTCTTAAATAGTTTAAATTTGACTGCATCTAATAAAATGTGTTGGAATATAAAGATCATTTTTAATCAAAAATTGCTTTATATATATATATTTTTTTTTTTATTTATAAGTTTTAGACTCTTATAGTTCACAGATTAATGATTATTTCACAAAAATTATGTATTGAATATTGAAATATTGAAATATTAAACATATATACTTCTCTCTAAATGTTTATATATTAAATTCCTGATTTACGTTTCGATGTATAACTAAGCCATAGGAGACTGTACACAATTAAGATAAGTGTAGTCTCGCAGACGAATATACTTTTAATTTTCTATTTTTTATTTCAATAACTTTAGAATTTTTAAATTAAAAAAATAACTCAATGAAATTAATTCCAAAAAATGAAATAATGTTTCTTCGCATAATTATGATTGTAAATATTTTAAATAAAAAATTTCAACGAAGTTTTGTTAAAATCACCTAAAGCTATATGTAAAACAAAATTGACAAGTCTAAGGGAAAAATTAATGCCCAAGGAGCATTTTCAAATTTAATATTTAATTAATAATTTTAATTAAAACCTTAATTATTAATAATGTGTATGTACATTTCAATTTCTACTTGTAAGACTATATGTAACTGTAAGTTTTTGGTGTAACAGATTTGTAATTGCAGAATTTTATTTCTTCTATGCTCACAGATTAGACAAGACAGATGGGACACTGAAGCTAAAAAGCGAATCAAAGCGGCAATAAGTAGATCTACTGATGGCAATAAAGGGAAACTAAGAGTTTCTGCTCATTATCTTTTTATGTATAGTCTAATACATAAATAGCATCTGTCATCGAAACATTGATGTTGTTGAATAAATTGGTAAATACAGTAACTTTTTTTTTATTTAGTATATTTTTGAAAATTTACTACAGTTTTTTTAAATTTATTGTATTAATAAAAGCATAGTTAAAAGATTAGGAGCTATTTTTTTCCCTCCCTTAAGAAATCAAAAATTTTTCAGAATGTTTAACAGTACATTGTCAAGCGCATTTTTGTCAAACACAAACAAGAATTACAATGCGTCCAAAAAGTTTATAGACAGCGGGTTGTTTTATTTTACAATTGAAAAAGATGAATAACGATTTCAAAATAATTTTTAATTGTAAGTAATTTCAAGACAATAATAATCCTATACAAAAATAATATCTTACAATCACAGACTTTGTGATAGAAACTAAAAATGAAAATTTACTGTCCCAAAGTTTATAGACAACTCATTTTTTTTTCTTTAACATTCAAATTTTTGAGCCATTTTTCCTAATCACTTCAAAACCTCAATTAGGCATACTCAAAACTAGTATGTTGTGGCCGCCACGAGACTTTCTTCTATATTTTCCTATACAAATTCACTCAGTAGCAATAATTTAAAAAAAAAAAAAAAAGTGGGACTTTGACAAAATTTTGGGTAAAATCTGAAAATTATTCTAAGTTTGTCAAAACACGGAAACCGTGGGACTTTGACAAAATTGGGGGGAAAATGCAAAAATTTGTTTAAGTTTGTCAGAACATGGAAACCGTGGGAGTTTGATAGAATTAAGGGGAGAGATTAAAAAAAAAAAAAGTGGGACTTTGACAAAATTTTGGGTAAAATGTGAAAATTTGTTAAAGTTTGTCAAAACACGGAAACCGTGGGACTTTGACAAAATTAGGGGGAAAATACAAAAATATGTTAAAGTTTGTCAAGACACAGAAACCGTAGGACTTTGACAAAATTAGGGGAAAAAAGTAAAAATTAGTTTAAGTTCGTCAGAACACGGAAACCGTGGGAGTTTGATAAAATTAAGGGGAGAGAAAAAAAAAATTCTAAGTTTTTTTTCGTAAAAAGTAAAAAAAATCGATAACTTTGTTTTAAATTATCACAGATTTATAGTTCAACCATTCGTTTGAAAGGTACTGACGAGACCTTTCTAAAGATACCCATCTTGAAATTTTTTGCCCTATATCACCCTGTTAAAAATTTAGAAAAAGCGGGATGGCAACACAACCTGTAAGACGATTTTTACCAAAAGTTGATAGGCACTAATTTATGTCAAGGTGCAATACATACCAATTTGTATGAAATTCTGTGCAGCAGTTCCAGAGATACAATTGCCACAAAATTTTGTCACACACACACACAGAGACAGACAGACAGACCGACAGACAGACATTTTCTAAAAATGGTAAAATCGTGTTCTACAGCTCTCAAAACGTGTAAATCCATCAAAAACCCGAAATCGAAAATTTTTACGAATCCAATACTTTCTTCTATTGAAGATAGAAGAAAGTAAAAAGAGTTTGAAAAAATTCTAACTTTAGAGAAAACAAACTTCTTTCAATTTGCAACTTTAGGTCTTGAACTGTTGCAAATTGACGCCCATCAGCATATACGTCTCTAACTAATATTCCCCAAAGGTTCTCCATTGGGTTCAGATCAGGACTTAGGGTTGACCAGTCCATAACATTACTTGGTTTTCTCTAATCTATTGCATTGTAGAGTTTAACACGTGAATAGAGCAATTGTCTTGCTTAGATATCCATTCATCCCCACCTAGCAACTTTCCAAATGGAAGTTACTGTACTTCTAGCATTTTCTGGTAATCTTCGGAACATTGACGACTTTTTAAAAAAACAGTATCGGTTGTTCTATTGAAGGAAAATGCTTCCCATACCATGAGTGAACCCCTTCCTTGCTGTCTGCTGAAAAAAGTTTGTGGTTCCTTGCGAATATCGTGTTAGTAATATGCCCAACCATCGGGGCCATCTAAATTGAACTTTTTTTCATCACTAAACAGAACACTCAACCATTTATCTGTTGAATTCATATGATTTCGAGTCCACTGGACACGAGCGTTTTTATGCCATTTTCACAATTTTGGTGAACGATGCATTTTGCGATAAGCAAGCAATTTACTTACCTGCAGGAGTAGATGTACCGTGGATTCTGATACTGGAAGGGTCACTTCTCTAGAAATTGACCGTACAGACAGGTTCTGGGTTAAAACTAATCTGAAAATCTCTCTGTCTTGCCATTTAGTTGTTTTCTTAGATCGCCCAGAACGTCATTTTGTTTCAAAATTGTCACCTTTTGACAGAATTTGGTAAATACCAGCCCTGCTGGGTCCAATTTTACTCGCAATGTCCTCAACTTTCATTCCATGAGTTTCCAAACGATAAATTTGCAAAATTTCATTTTTGGAAAACTGCACTTTGCGAGGCATCTTTACAATCAGTCGAAAAAAGAAAGACAGTTTCAATTTTATCTTAGAAAACTACTGCATCACAAGTACATGACCTTGGAATATGCAAATTTGGAGATCAGTACTTCAGTCAGCTTTTAACACCGGTTGTCTATATATTTTTGGAACAACATTATTTTGTTTTTATTTTTTTATATTAAATTTATGACAGCTTTAATTCTTTAAGTATTTTAATATCTGTATTACTTCAATACATATTTGCATAATTTATTTCGTCTTTCTTATTCGTTTAATTAGCTCTTAAATCCAAAAAACAGTTGTCTATAAACTTTTGGGGCGCACTTTATAAGCTGTAGTTGTTCTCCTTTTATACAACCTTTAAATATTTATCATTTGTTTATTTAAATTATAACACAAAAAAACATTGAAATTTTAATATATTTTTGGTGGATGCATATTTTCTAAATGTATTAGGTTCATCGGACAGTTTTGTTTTTTTAAATTAAAATACTGACACTGGAAATTTTTCTTGGATAATATTTAAAACATTTTTGGATATCTTTTAAGATGATAAATTAAAAAAGTACGATACAAATATTAAACAAAAATTTCTGGTGTCACTTTATTAATTCAAAAGTACAATACATTCCGATATACTTAACATATGTTTCATATTTAGGTTCTAGGAAAAAACGTTCCTTACAAAACTTTCTCTGGGAAGAACTTCCTCGGAAAAAACGCCATTCCCTCACCCCAGCAAAATCATTCCCGAAAATAAATGCCGAAATTTTCGAAATTTTACACTTACTTCTTGTCGGTCAAATTATAGGCGAAATTTATTTATTATTCAAAATTAAAGAAGAAATTATTAAAAGAAAAAAAACACGTAGTATGCTGGGCACAATCGTTTTTTCTTTTGTCTAAGAGGAATTGCTTTGCTATCCCTCCCCCCAATCTTGTTTCTTTTGCGGTCATTTGTTTCTTGATTCGATTTTTTTTTTTTTAATCAGAGATTATAAGTACCTTTTTCTACACCTTGCACCCTGGTTTGTTCTTCATATGAGTGTCAAGTGAAAGATTGTCACCACTTAAAAGAAAATGGCTTAATTGGGAAATATTTCAGAACAATATTTTATTTTGTGTCCCACATTACAAGACAGAATTAATAATGCAATGCAGAAAGCAAAAAATACCAGATATAAAAGTTTTGTCCCTAATTTTCCATACAATCTATAAGCTCTAGCTTTAACTTCTAAAATGTACCTGGAACAATTTAACACCCCACCCAATGTTTATTGAATAGATTTGCTTTGTAAAAAAAATAATGTGAATAACATACATTTAGTATGCGTTTATAAAAAAATTTAATTCCAAAACATCATCTACAAAATCCAAAATTCTTATAATGTTCATTCTCCATATTGTTCTACAATTCCTTTATATGTTTCTACTAAATATATACATAATAGTACGTACACAATTTCCACACATATTATATTGTGGCAAGTTTATATTACATGTACTAATTTCTTTTTATTTGTAACAGTTTTATTTTATTAAAGTACAGTTCAGAGATTTACAGATTGTAGATCGTTTTGTAAGTCAAATTATTATTTTATGTAGAACCACTACAATAGAATTGTAAATGATATATTTATTATTTTTGAATAGGAAAGTTCTGTATTAGTGGCGGCGCTAACAACGTAGAGGCCCTGTTGCAAAGTATTGAAAAAAATGTATACATTACTATTTGTAATAATTCACTTTCAGTAGCACCGTGCTGTATGTTAGTGAGAGTTTCACCTTGAAGACAGGAGCCTCGTAATCCAAAAAGAGGGCGGCATTTAATGATCTTGTCTTAAACATGCTATTTTCTGTGATTAAACAATGTCCTGATTAAAGGGAATTATTTAAAAAAAAAACGATAAAAAACTTACAGAATTATTATTATTATTAGTAGTAGTAGTATTTTGCATAGGGAGCTTCTTCAAGTATTTTGCGGGAGCTCTCTCATGTTGTTAGCGCCGCAACTCATACAGAATATTTCAATCAAAAAATACTATATATATCATTTACAATTCTTTTATAGTGGTGCACTTGAAATAATTTGATTTACATAACGATCTATAGTCAGTAATTCTTTAAATTGTATTTCTCTAAACTAAAACTGTTACAAATAGAAAGAAATTAATGCATGTAATTGAAACTTGTTGCAATATAATGTACGTGGAAAAAGAGTACGCACCATCAGGTGTTCGCATCCTATATTAAACAGAATCATAAAAAGGAATTCCAGCACAACATGGACTACGAACATTAAGTGTTGTTTAGTTTTCCAAATGTTGATTTAGATTTAAAATGGTTATAAATGCATAATAAATACAAACTATCCACATTATTTTTTCTTCCGGAGAAAAGCTAATCTTTTCAGTAACCAAGGGATGGGTATTAAATTGTTTTAAGTAGATTTTAAAAGCTAAAGCTGGAGATGAAGTTAAAGGTAATAAATTGTATCCAAATTTACGAACTAGAGTTTTACATTTGGGATTTCCTGTATTCATCATTGGAGTATTAAATTTCAGTCCTAGATTGAGATGGCCAAAGCATACTAGTATATATATATAATATCGTTTTTTATTTTAAACAATAAATAAAGTCCGTCAATAATTTGACCTACAATATATAACCTTTAAATTTCAAAATTTCGGAGTTTATTTCCGGGGGAACTTTTGTCATTTGGAGGGGGGGGGGGGCGTTTTATGGGAAAAGTTTTTTCTTGATAAGAATATTTGGTATTCGCTTTTAAAATAAATATCGTTTTATATTCCAATTTGTAAATAATAATAGCGCTCAGTTGATGTCAAAGGAAAAGATGCATGCAATAAAATTAAGACAATCAATTAAGAAAACTGAAAATCCTGAGACACTTACAGTCATTGCCCATAGGGAGACCATAGTCTCATTTTGGTTGCCATGTAACTTATGGAAGTGTCCTTTCTATCTGTATAAGTAATATGCGGTATTTCCCAGCTATCAGAGATTAATTTTTAGTTATATAAAGCATTGGAGTCCAAGTTGTATTGCTTGAAGGTATGTTTTTAAATTCTCGGCATTCGGGGGCATCCAGTGTTTTATTTTGGGGAAATAACGATTTTTAAAATGTTTGTACTTTATAAGATTATTTTATACAAATAATACGAAAAGTTTACGGTTTACAAATAATATGAAAAATTTATTTGTATCTACAAAAATCTGAAGAATATCTATTAATAAAATGCAAATGAAGTGTAAATGCAAACTATTTTTCAAAATTAAAGATAAAGGCACAATTTTAGATAGGTTAGATTTAACTAATTACCAATACAAGAAAGTATTACTATCAAATTGTTAAATATCTCATTAAGTCAGCACTTCATTAAGTCAGCACCACATTAAGTCAGCACCACATTAAGTCATTTGCTTGGTACTAATGTGATATTTGATCATTAATAATTTTTGACAACTTATTAAATATTTCGCGTATTCTTATGAAAAAAATGTTGTATTTCATTTACTTTAAATTATTTTGACTTACTATTTTAGGTTGCGAAAAAAAAAAAAAAAAAAAATCTTATTACAGAAGTATTTAAACCCCCCCAAAATACTTTCATTGTTAGTGAACACCTAAATATAATTTTGTATTTAATAACGTCCATTATTTTAAGAATTTCAACACTTTTATTTTCTAGGATTTTGGATGTTAAATGAATGCTTAGAAGATTAATGGCTGACTGGCACCTAAAAGTATGATTGTGGTCTACCAGGAGCCTGTAAGCCATCGGTGCGCGCACCACTTATATAATGAACGTTGCGGCTGTTAATAACGATTCATATTAAAGCACGTCTACTCCATTCAAGAACAGATTAAATTAAAAATTAGAATCATCGAATTCCAAACGTTTCTCAATATAGTTTTTATGAAATGCATGTATTCTTCAGCCCTTTATACTCCTACCATTAAACAGCAATTTCATGGTTAGCTAAATTCATGACATCAGATTAAGAATGGCATAGCGATTTTAAGAATGACATAGTGGATTTAAGAATGAAGTGGTTTTAATAATAACCTTTGATTTTTTTTTTTTTTTTTTTTTTTTTTTATGGCGTGGCACATGCGATTAAACATTGGCCGGGGGTTAGCCGAATTGATGACCATTTGTGAAGGGGAAACCAATGGGCGGTCATCGCTACCCCTCAACATATCCATGCCTTGTCCGGGATTTGAATCCAGGTCCAGCCATGTAGGAGTCAGGGATGCTAACCACTATACCGTATGGGCAACATGATTCCTGATATAATTTTCAGTCAAATGTACTAAACGGAGTATTTTTCCAACTGTCTGATATGACTCTCTGATGATGGTAACCACGCTTAGTTAACGTTGACGAAGAATGGCAAACACTTTTTTTTTTTCCTCCTTGTGAATTCTAAATAATAATCTTCATATAATATTCCTATTGATCTATATCCTTTACTTTTGTTCTACATGGGTCTCTAGATCTTCAACATAACCGATTCTAAAAAAATGTACTTTATGAGAAAACTAAGTTTCAGCTACTGCGTTTATTCCTTCGTTCAAAGTTATTAATAATTTACTAAGATTCTTATATTGTTTAAACCAGCAGGCTACGCCCACTTCGCTAGTCACTAAATTAAAAGGAATTTTCAAAAGAAATGAACCACTATTTATTTTTTATATCACATTTTGCGCTTTGTAATATAATTAAAAATTCCTTTTAAGGTCAAAAAGTCAAAATAACATATTACAAATTGAATTAAACTAAATATTTTTTCCGTTTTACACTCGTTTTGCAAAAATGCTCTATGGTCTTATGTGAATGATTCTCAAGAATGAAACAATAATTGTTTACAAATTTAATGGATTATGCTTAAGAAATAAGTACGCTGTAATTTAAAAATTGCAGCTCTTAGAACTTCTAAACTGATAATTTAAAAAATATATTCATTAGTCTTTAATATTAGTTTTTGTTTAATATTACACTCTTATTTTAAGATAAAAGCAATCGAATGATTTCGCGTTGTCAAACTTTGCAACGTAATATCGTTAAATCTAATAACTTGATGTATATAGTGTCCTCACAAAAAATGAACGATTTTTAGAGCTCTTTTTAAAAAGTATAACATCTATGCAGTATCTTTTCAAAAAATTCATCAGTTTTTACTAAAGAAAATGGCCTACCTAAATCAAAAGCAATTGAATGATATCGCGTTGTGAAATTTTGCAACGTAGTATCTTTAAATCTAATAACTTGTTGTATATAATGTCCTCACAAAAAATGAACAGTTTTTAGAGCTCTTTTAAAAAAGTATAGCATCTATGCAGTACTTTTTAAAAAAATTCCTCAGTTTTAAAAATGGCCGACTTTCATCACCAAAGTAGTTAAATCTAGTCCAATCAAAAATGGGATTGCTCGGCCCGGATGCGTTCCACCAACAAACTCTTTGCTTTATTTATATAGATGATTTCTTTAAGACGTGTAATTATTAAATACAATATAGTCGAAGAATGCGCATAATTAACTTTTTGCCGGTCCTATTTAATTTCATTCATCTAGTCAATGTTGTCAAATTTAGACACTTTTTTATTCAATATCCACCACTAAATTTTAATTATAACGGTTTTCAAATAACTCCGAAGGTTATTCGTCTACTATGTATATCAAATATCACTCCTCAAAATTATTGGTGATAGCTGATAAAAGAGTCCCTAAATTTAGCAACACTGCTTAGCGCGCTTTATAACATTAGGGCCCGCAAGGAGTAAATTTCATCACATTCATTTTTATGATTTTACAGATATGCGTCATAAAAAAATAAATAAAAAAATAAATAATAAATAAAAAACTAATTTTTATGATTATTTTATTTAAAGAAATTTTTGACCATGCTATTACTTTTCACAAAGTTCATCATGTAGTTATTTAAAGCAGATATATTTGCACAGGTGGTTTTTAATTTCATTCAACTTTCGTAAAATGAAACAGTAATAAATGAATTATACTTAAACATATTTTTATACAAAGATTTCACTTTGTATTTAATTTCTTTTTTTTTTTTTTTTTTTTTTTTTTTCCTTTTAACGAGCAGCAATGAATAATTCAACCCACGCCATGACAATAGACATAACATAGATATATCTAGTATTTGAACTTGCTGTTAAAAATAACTTTATGATATCGTAATAATACATAGTTCCTTTAAAATGTCTAATATATTATTGAATTTAACAATTCATAAAATAATGAAAATAGACTTAAATTAAGTCATTCTGGGATGGACAGGTAAGAAAATTGTATAGCCCTTATTAATGAAAGAACTATAATCCTAATAATTAAATATAATATTATAAATAACAATTTGATTGTATATGTTGCTGTATAATTTTTCAAATTAAATATATCTTATATTTGTCTATATATTTAAAAAACTAGGAGGCTTTGCTGTCTTCGCTGAGCACTATACTTAAATGAGTTGTCAAAATTCCATATCATTATTAATAAACTAAGTTAAAGTTTCCTCTGTGTTCCGTAGAGGGTTTTCCCCCTTGCAACGTGAGGAGTCCGGGTCCACACTGCCTTCAGCAGCAACTTACCCGCTTCTTACTTCCCCTTCCCCAGAGGCTAAGTTAGAAGTTTTGCGAAATGTCACCAAAGTACATAATGCGAACACCTAATCAACATGTAAGGCGAATTCAAACAAGATAACGTGTTTTTACGCGAGTTTATTGCTCCCCGACCCCGAGGGGGTAAGGGGGCGAATTTTGTAAAATTCCGTTGCAATAAGTGTCGGATACATAAACACAATTTGCGCACCAAATTTCGTGACCGCAGATCCCACAGATTTCCCAAGACAAATTTAACGCTAAAAGAATGGGCCTTGAATTTGCTACTTCATAACAGCCCCCCCCCCCACACACACACACACGCACACACACAAAAAAAAAAAAAAAAAAAAAAAAAATCGAAAATCACAAAAAAATGAAAATGTATTTTTGGAAATATTCTAAAGAAGACACATGGCCATTTTCAATACGTTTGTAACATTTTTAGTAAAGCTCTACTAAAAAATCCGGAATTTCTGAAATTCCCCCCCCCCCGAAAAACGTTTTTCCCCCTCTCTCTTTTAAGAATCAAGAATTCCAAAATCGTACATGATGTTCTATTTATAACCAATCTAGTCTCATCATGTGCAATTTCTTCACCGTGAAGTAATTTGGGGCCGAGGTATGCTTACAAACTTTTTGTGCTTCTTGTCCCCCAAGGGGGAAGGGGGTATTTCGATAAATGTCGTTCCTTTAGGTACAGGATGCGTATAAACAATCCAAGCACTAAACCACGTGACCTCAGCTCTCATAAATTTCCCAGGACAAATTTAGCGCTAAAACGGGTGTCCGGAATTTACCCTTTATAACACATCCCCCCCCCCTCAAAAAAAAAAAAAAAAAAAAAAAAAAAAAAGGCAGATCACAAAAAACCAAAAACTTCTTTTGTAAATGTTGCATAGCTTTTTTCAACATCTTTGTTCCATTTTTGGTAGAGTTCTACTCAAAAATCCGGAATTTGCGAAATTTCCCGCCAAAAATCGATTTCCCCCCTTCCTCTCCTTAAAAATCGAAAATTCCTATATTGCAGATATTGTATTACTTGTACTCATATCTAATCTCCCTATCTGCAATTTCTTCACTGTGAAGTAATTTGGAGCCGAGTTATGCTTACAAAGTTGTTTTTGCCTTCTGTCTCCCCAAGGGAGGAACGGGGGTAATTTTGATAAATCCCGTTACTTTAGATGTCGGATACATATAAACAATCCAAGCACCAAAATTCGTGCCTGCAGCTCCCATAGATTTCTCGGGACAAATTAGCGCTAAAAGGGGTGTTCCGATTTTCCCCCTCGTAATCCCCCACCCCAAAAAAAAAATAAATAAATAAAACGCAAACCACAAAAAACTAAAAATGTGTTTTAGTAAATATCCTAAGAAAGTCGCATAGACTTTTTTCAACATCTTTGTTCCATTTTTGGTAGAGTTCTATTCAAATCAGCAATTTTCGAAATTTCCCGCCAAAAATCGATTTTCCTTCCCTTAAAAATCGAAAATTCCTAAATCGCCGATAATGTTTTATTTGTACTCCTGTCTAGTGTCCCCATGTGGAATTTATTTATTATGAAGAAATTAGGAGCCGAGTTATGCTTACAAACGTGTAAACGTGTTTTTGTCTTTTGCCCTCAGGGGTAAACGGGGGGGGGGGGATTTCTGAAAAGTTGATAGATATAATTTTAAGTTGGGTAAGGACCAAAATTCCTGCCAAGCGCAGTAGAATTTCGTCTGTCCTTTCTCAAGTGATACCTGGACAAACGTGTTGTGTTTTGCCCCCCCCCAGGGGTAAACGGGGGGGGATTTCCAAAACATTGATAAATATAATTTTAAGTTGGGTAAAGACCTAAATTCCTGCCAAGCGCAGTTGAATTCCGTCGGTCCGTTCTCAAGTGATACCCGGACAAAAATAGCGACATGCAGACACGATCACGCACACACAAACACACTAGAGGTCTGCACGGGCCGGAATTTTGAGGCCCCGGCCCGGCTCGTACGAAAGCTTTGCTTACCCGGCGAGGCCTAGTATGAAATTGAAAAATTCGACCCGTCCCCGGCCCGGACAAAAAACGATAAAATCAGGCCCGGCCCGATTCAAAAGTATGAAAAATAAAAAAAATGCATGCCTTTCTATGAAAAGATTTTTAGTATGTGTTTTGCAGAGGTTTTATATAACGAAGCAATAGAATCTTCTATAACAAAACTGCTGAACTTTTACAAGACAATTATATATAAACAAAAGTTCATTATTACAGACGTACAAAAGACACAAAGACAGACAGAAAGTCAAATCGAAAATATTAGCGCTCATCAAACAATATAGGACGTTATTTAAAATGATTATTACTACTAAAAATGCACTTTCAACCATTTTCTCTTATGTACCGTAATGTATACGAATCTTTCGTGTGATCCGGTAAACGAAATTTTAATGGTCATCCAACTATATTCTATAGAAAAGAGGCTTTTGTACATGCTAAAAATGATGCTACTTTCATTCAGTGCACTGGAGAAAAGAAAAAGGAGTTTAGAGAAAAAGGTTACAGCGGCATGATTTTTATAGCCTTCATACCAACTAAACTCTACAGACCATAGGGCACAAAGCCTTATACACAGTAACGTATCTAATTTCTTTTGTTTGAACATGTGCGCAAACTAGTAGTGGCATGCATACTATTTTGAATAGGAAACCATTTAATATTACTTGAAATAAAATATATTAATTTCGAGACATGCTAAAAATATTTACGGAAAACCAGATCGCGAACAGACAGACTGATAAGAAATTAATTTGAAGTTACAGACATTTTTTAACAAAATAAAATTTTATGTGATATACCAGCCTGTAAAATTATGTGAAATAAATTACTGAAGAAATATTTTATCATTTTCCTTTTTCGTTGATTAACGATGAAACCAGAAAAAGATTCCGGCTGACACGGCCTGGAAAAAATTTCATTCAGGCCCGTCCCGGCCCGAGTAAACACAAAAAAATTGAGCCCGAGCTTGAAAAAAAAAAATTTAAGTCCGGGCCTGGCCCGAGGACAGATTGAAAAATTCGGCCCGAACCCGGCCGTGCAGACCTCTAACACACACACACACACACAGGCAAAATTTTCTGAAGGCATTTTCGTCTTTAATGGGGTGTGAAACGTGAAAATATCACAATTTTTTTTTTTTTTTTTCTGACAAATTTACAGACAAAAGTCTGTTTTCATTAATACAGACTAGTGAGCTTCGCCCGCTAGCGGGTCAGTATTTTTAAATGAATCACTACAATTAATGAATCACTAGCAGTAACTTTTATTCTTAAGAAAAGAAATTAAAAAAAAAAAAAAAAAAAAAAAAAAACATATTTGATCGGGTAAAAGTCGCACCGGGTTCCCACTGCACTCGGCAACGCAGTCCCGTGCGCGCGCGTATTCCTTCCCTCACCCTTCGTGCCCCATAAAAAAAATAATTTCTCATCGGGTAAAAACTCACACCGGGTCCCCACGGCCTTCGGCAGCGCAGACCCATGCGCGCTGCGCGCACATATTCCTTCTCAAATCAAACTTTAATTCTTAACCCCTTCAGGGGCAATGAATTTAAGTTCATTTAAAATCAATTGCCACCAGAGTCTGAGATCAAGATTAGAAGAAAAGTAATAAATGGATGTTTTCGGGTAAGGTAAGAAAGTAAAATTCTATAAAAAATTTCTGGGATGATTTTTTGCATTTGAGAACTCAAATTAGGTGGTTAAAATATATACCACCGCCCCTGAAAGGGTTAAGAAAAGAAAATTTAAAAAATCATTTCTCATCGGGTAAAAAATCGGACCGGGTCCCCACTGTCTTCAGCAACGCAGTACCGTGCGCGCGCACAGGAATGAATCACTATAATTAATGAATCACTAACAGTAACTTTTATTCTAAAGAAAAGAAATTTAAAAATAATAATAATTTCTGATCGGGTAAAAAGTCGCACCGGGTCCCCACTACCTTCAGCAGCGCAGTCCCGTGCGCGCTCTGCGCGCACGTATTCCTTCCCTGACCCTTCGTGCCCCCTAAAAAAAAATCATTTCTGATCTGGTAAAAACTCACACCAGGTCCTCTCTGCCTTCGGCAGCGCAGACGCATACGCGCTGCGCGCGCACGTTTGAAGGTATGGGTGCGCTGCGCGCACATATTTCTTCTCAAATCAAATTTTTATTCTTAAGAAAAGAAATTTTAAAAAATCATTTCTCATCGGTAAAAAATCGGACCGGGTCCCCACTGCCTTCGGCAGCGTAGTGTCGTGCGCTCGCCTATTTCTTCCCCACCCTTCCAGTCCCTCCTAATTAACCTACATATACCAATTTTGAACGGTCTAACTTAATTAGCTGAGATGCAAAAGAAAACCTAATCAGGACACCTCAAAACGAGTAAATCAGGTAAAATCTTTCAATAATATAAAAGAACTTTAAAATATCTTTCCAATGATGTATTAAAACTAATTTAATCATAATTTGAATTTGAAATATTGAAATATTAAAATATTACAGCGCCATCTGGCGTTAGAAATTTCTGTACTCCACTGTTCCATTCCAGATCAACAAAACTTTCAAATGTTGTATTACTTATGAAATTATTCTAATTAGTAGCTGAGATACAAAATAAAACCTAATCAGGACATTTCAAAACGTGTATATCGGGTGAAATCTAGAATTCTACATTCGATAATTGAAAAGCACTTGAAAATATCGTTCGAATGATGTATTAAAAGTAATTTAATGATAATTTGAATTTGAAATATTGAAATTTTAAAATATTACAGTGCCAGCTGGCGGTAGAGATTTCTGTAATCTACTGTTCCATTTCAAAACAACAAAGCTTTCAAATGATGTATTACTTATGAAATTATTCTAATTAGTAGCTGAGATACAAAAAAAAAACCTAATCAGGACATCTCAAAACGTGTATAACGGGTGAAATCTAGAATTCCACATTCGATAATATAAAAGTACTTGAAAATATCTTTCGAATGATGTATTAAAAGTAATTTAATCATAATTAGAATTTGGAATATTGAAATTTTAAAATATTACAACGTCATCTGGCGGTAGAAATTTCTGTAATCTACTGTTCCATTCCAAATCAACAAAGCTTTCAAATGATGTATTACTTATGAAATTATTTTAATTAGTAGCTGAGATACAAAAGAAAACCTAATCTGGACACGTCAAAACGTGTAAATCGGGTGAAATCTCGAATTCCACATTCGATACTATAAAAGTACTTTAAAATATCTTTCGAATGATGTATTAAAAATAATTTAATCATAAATACAATTTGAAATACGCGTAATAGAATAAAATTTAATTTGTAATTAAAATGTAATTTTTTTCCAAAATCAATGAAATTTTAACTGCAACTATCCCTTGTGATGTTAACGGTGCACAGTAAGTTTGAAAGAATTTTGAAGAAAATTGAAGCATTTTGAAATTTGCAATTTTTATTCCCAGTACAAAACCACGTGAACTCAATTGGTAAAAGATTTCGTTCTTTCGGCCAGATATCGTTTTCTCTGTCAATGGCAGTTGCCATGGTAATCCACCACATGAAGTCTAATGGATCAAGATCGCGGTATTCAATTGTTTAATGCCTAAAATAAAAAAAAATTATAACTCATTCAGTTTTTGAAAAAAATCTTTCTATCTTTTGAGAAGTAGATTTTCATTGATACAAAAAAAAAAAAAGAAAAGAAAAGAAAGAAAGAAAGAAAAAGAAAAAGAAATGATTTATCTCTAAAAGATTTTGAGTTATAAAATGTGTTGTGAAAAAATCGATGTTTCGTAAAATCTTAAAATATTGATCGCTAATCCGTATTTTGTTAAAATGCTTATATGGTTCGAAAAAGGATTAAATGAGCTTTCAAAATATGCCGGTTGTTAAGAAATGGAAGCGTCACTCGGTCGTACCGGGCGTTTCAAAAAAGACGATCGAGAAAAAGAGAAATTTTGGACCCTTTTAGATCTTTTTTTTTTTTAATATAAAAAATTCCTACTTAAAAAAAAAAAAAAAAAAAAAAAATGTACCGTAGGAATCGGTAATAAATGCTCTTTCTCGTGGTATAGGTATATTTTCAATATCTCGAACCGTTCACCTAGGATCGCTTTACAAAAACCCGCGAAATTTTTTCTCTCTACTTTTTTCTTTTCAGGAACTCCGATCAGGCGGAAAATTACGGTCGCCTGGCTTTTTGAATCGTTTCTTGATTAGACATAGTTGGACGTTTTAATTAATAACTCGGGTCGCATCGGTTAGCGAATTATTTTCATGTCGAGATGAAGAAATTCCATGTCTTCTGGTACCGTTTCGAGTCGCTGGAGCTTTAGCTGCCATAAGGCATTTCTCACAGAGACGCACACACACACACACATGCACAGATTTTAATAATATAAGGAAATATTTGTTAGATGCTTAGAAAATTTCTTACTCGTTACGGACAATAGTAAAATGCGAATAACACGTGAATGATTTATTTTTATTTATTTACATTGGATTTATTTCAAAATCTAATCAACAAGTACCAAACAAATGGTGATTCATTGACTCATTACTATTTGATATATCAATTCACAAAATTACTTAAAATATAATATTTTGAAATGCAGCAAAATATGTAGCTGCAACTGTAAATAGACGTTGTTAAAAATTATTATGGAATTTGCGAAAGCATTCTTACTTGTAAGTATTAAAATATTTTAAAGCAAATACTAGATAGTGATATTATATATTGGGTTTTTATTCCTTATCATTCATCTCCAAGTACATTTTACTGCCATATTTCTTATTATTCTAGACAAAAGCAAAAGTGCGCTAATTTATATCGGGTTGATATGAATAATACTGATATTCATATGAGTAATACCAATTTTGTAAAATGAGATTATGTTCATATGATGAAGACAAATTGCTTATATTGGTGTTAACCCTAATATATTAACCCTTTTTTTTTTATTATTATTATTATTATCATATAAGAAATAATAACTAGTTTTTCTTTTTTTTTTTCTTAGCATATACCATGCTATTTAACATTTCATTTTGTATAATATTGAATGAAACACTGAATAACGTAAAAATATTTATATTTACTTTATTATTAAATGTGTGCCATAAATTTTCTATAAAGATTTGTTTAAATAAGCTCTAACTGTAAATTGCGCTATATATACTTACAGATAGAATGTTAATTTTAGATATGAAATCTAACTTACTAATTTCATCTCAATGCAGTTTCTAATTTTCCTTCTCAATGACTACATATCAGTTTTAACTGGACTTCATAATCATCTATTATTCTCACTGACAGGTGAGTTCGACGAAGATTAATTGACATCTTGCACAGTTAATTAATCGATTATAATATGCTTAAGGACCTGAATATATTTTGATTTTTAAGCTACATAAACTAAGAGACAAAAAAAAAAAAAAAAAAAAAAGCCGCACTGCAGAAAAATTGACTTATACCATTTTTTATTTGTAATAACTTTAAAATAAATTAATGGTTGAAACAAATAAAACTGCCATGTATCCATAATACTAAAGGGATGAGATGATACCTATGTGAATTTTCGATTTAATAATTCGCTTTATTACACTCTACGAAGTACTTTATAAAAATCTACATAAAACTTTCTTTTTAAACATAATGCAATAACCATACATTTTGTATTCTATAATAATTTATTATATAAAATAAACAAGTTATATTTTAATATATGAAATAAAACTATTTATTTGTTAGATCTAAGTAATTTTTTAATAAAAATATGTATTCTGCATTAGGTTAATTTCACCTTTATACGGAATTACTGCTTTAAAGCACAGTGGCATAGTATTATACCTTATATATATATATATATATATATATATATATATATATATATATATATATATATATATATATATAAATCTCAAACATTTCACTGTGCTAAATATTGTAAATAATTTTTTTAGTTCTTGTAAAGTTGTAGACTGCAAATTTCGAATCCTCCTCGCTCTCCATGCGCCTATTTATAACTGAATATTTTCGAGCGAATTGAGATTAGGACTGTATCCAAGTCTAATAAAGAAGAAATTCTACGATATTCTTTGTGGAATTTAACTTAGAGTGAAAAAAGATATTATTACTTACAGAATTGTAGGTGCTCATGGGAATGGATAACTAATTTTTAAAATTTGATTCAAATTAACGTACCACAGACGCCGTACACCAAGGTGCATTATCATCTTGAAAGGCTGTCTGAAGTAAAGTCTGAAATACCTCCAAAATAGTCGGCCAGGCGCCATTTTTAAAATAACCGTGTTTCATTTTGAGTTAATTGATCCTTTGAGCATGAAAATTTGTCTGATTGTTTGAAAAAGTATGCACCTCCGTACCATAATGTACGGAGACTGTGTCACTGTTTTAAGAGAGCAGTTTCCATTAAGCCAGTCCCCTTTTTACCGTCCTAGTAGTTTTTTTCACCAGCTCGAAATAAATCAAACTTGGCTCATCAGAAGAACTCAGTTCAGCTCGATAATTAACTGTTAATTTTTTTTAATTTTTGGTCAACTGATGTCTTGTTTTTTTTTTTTTTTTTTTTTTTTTTAATATTTGTCCTTAATAATGGCTTTTTCGCAGATCTTCTGGTTTTTATCCTGCCTTGTTTAATTGCTTCCGGACTATTTTTGAAGAAAGTATTTTGCTATATACTTTTTTAAGTTCTGAACATGATTTAAATCGTTTTTTTTTTTTTTAACATTTGCTTTTTAACTTGCGGTTATCTTGCTTGGATGAGCAACGTGGCCGCCTAAAGCCAAATTTCCACTTTAAACGGCCAAAAAGTTTAATATTTTGCTAAAAATCATTTTACCAATACTTTGTTAACATTTAATTATTTTGCCATCACGCGTTTAAAATACTTTTTGATTTTCGACACTGGACTCAATGCTAAAGTGTATGTGGAGGACAACATAATAAAAGCTGTTCGAAAATTGTCTTTTTAAACGATAAAATTGGCGGTTGTAGAAGGTGAAAAGGAAAATATCCAAGTGCGGCCTTTTTTTTTTTTTTTTTTTTTTTGTCGCTTAGCGTATATGTTACATATAACATTTTATTCTAAAATATATATGACTAAGATAATGATAATTAGCTATATTAACATATTTATATAATTACACAGGCCTACGAAATCATACATTTATTTATTTTATTTATTTATTTTTACTGCTATGGGTGCCTTTAATGTGTTTTGATACGCTGAATTCAGAAATGCTTGTCTTTTCTTCCTAATCCCGTAAGGATTATTCACAAAGTAAAGATGAAGATAGGAAAATGTCACACAGAGTCCTTAATAAATTCGAAATTATTTATACATTAAAATAGGCTATCATTTTCTTCTAAATGTATTTCTTTACGTAGAAGATCTCATTAGAACGTTTTCTCTTGTGCACTACTTGATGGCCTTAGGGAAGGGGGGGGGGGGTATTCTCTTGGCAGCATCCAACAATAATCTACTAACATGTTAACTTTCCATCGTCCCTGATACCTACTCTACATTTCCTTGATATCTGATGAAATAGTTATCTTTGTTCTTCACTCACATGACCCAGATTTTCTTGGAAATAACTAAGATTGAAGTTTATAAAATGGAGAATTAAGCTCAAACAATCTCATTTTTTGTCAAAGCTGTACGTGATGGAAATTTTTGAATAGCTTTTCCTTAATCAACACCCAAAAATATACACCAGAAAAACATATCATCTTAAAGAAAACAATTTCATCGCAGGCATGTGTTACCTTTCAAGTAATTTGAATTCTAGTACAAGATACATTACAAGAGATACTTATGTCACCGAAAATAATCATCAAACTATATAGAATGATGGTATTTACTCAGCATAGCGTTTTAAAATATGTAAAGGGGGAAAAAACTCAGCAGTTTGTATATTGCAACCAAAACATACAATAATAAACTAAATACATAATGGGAGTAACTAATAATAGAAATATTTATCTTTGGTGCAATACAGAAATATCGATAAAGCTCGATGCAATTTTCATCAGGTGCAATCTCGCGAAAATTGTAATAATCTAACATTTTGAATGTACTATATGAACACAAAACATTAAAAAATGCAAACAGTAATATTTCATATAAATATATACAAAGTAGTAAAAAGGTTAAAATACTAACAGTAACATTTTAATATAAACGTATACAAATGTTAACAGAAACACTAAACAAAATATCTGTCACAATACTCTAGAATTCATGACAAATATAAACTTTAATTAAGTTAAAGAAATAATTTAATAACTTAAAAAAAAAAAAAAAAAAAAAAAAAAAAAGAATACACATCTTAGTGTTTGTAAATATGGAAAATTGTGAAATTTCTTATCCAATATTAAAAATTAGTATCACCGTCTTTGAAGCTATGATCTCGTCGAGTCGGCATGAGCCAAATTCGTATTCTGATTGGTTCAGGTTTCTGAATTCGCTCGCTCTAGATATCCGAAGGGGCTCTCAGCGATTGGTCACAGGTTTCGTCTAAAGACAGGAACTGACTTCCGCGCATGCCTAGATCGTGCGATTTTGGTCTTACAGAAAGTCGCTTGTGTTTTAATATAATAGATAGCGAGGACTATGGATCCTGTCAGTTAATCAGCCTAAACACCTATACCAATATATCAGTTCTAATATGACTTCATCAATCTTAAATTATTTGTGGTCTTGGATTCTAAAGTAAAATATATTTGTTTTTAAATATGCATTCTTATTTTATCACATAAATTCGGAGTCATTTTGTTTTATAAATAAAATATGATTAAATAATCGATTAAAGTTTTTAAATAATCTATTAAAGTTTTAAAAAAGCATGGTATAAATACAATATTTAAAATTTAAAATGCGGTGGAAGCCGGGTTAATAACTTAAAATTTGAAATAATGATTTTTAATTTTTTTTCAAATAATTATTGGCACAAACAAAATTTTAGTGGAGCGATTTTACGTAACAGACAGAATGTTTCTTAGAGAAAAATTACAAATATTTTGTATTTATTCTCAAGTTGTATTTTAAAAAAAGGGTTAAAAAAGAAATTTTTCAATAACTGTAATAATTTTATATAATTGGAAATGCAATAAAATAATTTTTGAACAATATTTACATACTTTTATTAAAAAATTATTATAACTTTCATAAAATAAATAAAATAAAATAATGTGTTGGCAAAAGGTTGCTAATAAATTGTAAAACACCGTTTGAGACAAGACTTTGAACAAGAACTTGCTTTATTTATTTGTAACATAACATAAAGATAACGAAAATGGATCAGACAATATAAATTGTTTAGATATCTTAACTGCGAAAATTGTATTCTAAGTTTCAACTCTAATTTGTAGTGTTTGCTTATAACTTAAATACTTTTCGATTTTTGCACTTTGTTTTTCATGGTTGGGTTTCACTAAAAAATATATTAATTAAGACTAATTAAAAAAATACATTACATTTGTGAAATTGAATGTCAGAGAAATTCTTTAATATTTATATTTGGTAAATAAAAATTAATGTTTTTTTAAACTCACTTTATTAATCAATTTAAAATTTATGCAGATTACTTATGGTTTTCAGTTATTTCAATTTTATTGTTATTTAACACATTTTTTAGAATAAAAAAAATTATAAATTGAAAAATTTGCTGTATCAGCAAACTTTTTGTACAGTTTGTAGTATATGATTATCATTTAATTTTACACATTTTACATTTGCTTACTAACTTTATTCATTTTAATTCCTCAAAATATTTTGTTGGTTTTGTAAACAAACTGCCATTATTATTGACCTCAGCATATGACAAAGAGATACACTTGTTTACTAATATTTTTCTGCAGAAATGTTTGTTTTTCTTACCTCTGAAAATACTGACAGAGTCTTAAATATTTATATAGTGACAGATATAGTGACTTTCTTATTTCATTCATTTTAAGAAGATAAACGGTATATATTTTTCTTATTCGATATGAAGCAATGCGTAATGATTTGTTTGTGCAACTGCATTTTTTGAAAATAGAGTTACGTAAAAGAATCCGTTTTAAAACAGTACTTATGCGTAAATCTGAGAAAAACAAATTTAAAAAAATTATCAAATAACTTGTTACTGTTTTAAAAGAAAAGAAAAGTAAAATAATAATAACTAAAATATATTTTTTAAATAATAATTTAATTAACACAAATTATTTATGCTAAATACGTTTTGTGTTTCTTATATGTATAACATCCAAATGAAATTGCCTCATAACTTAAAACATTCCTTTAATGATTAAATAATTATTTATGGTTTATTTTAATGATTAAATCTCTACATCATTTATAGAATCTGTGCAATGCTATTTATAAAGTTTACAAATTTTTAGTCTTCTAGAAATGGAAACCATTAATATTTTCTTCTGAAATTTTGTTTATTAAAAAAATTACGAAATTTCACGAACTAAATGTAAAATGTGAAATTTATTTCACTGACCACAATTGTTTTTCTCAATTTTTTTGGGAGTAACTTATTTTGTTTTTCTATAGAGTTTCAGGTAATATCTAAATCTAAATAAAAAGAAAATTTAAATTGAAGTAATTGTACTATTTCAGCAACAAACTTTTAAAGCGTATTGAAATAAATCGAAAACGCCATGCTGAATATTGTATGGAAATAAATGTGTATAAGAAAATAAATAAATATGTTATGTATGTAATATTATTTTGTTCTGTTTTATTATGTAAATAAATTAGTAAAAGTTTTTTTAAGCAAATATTAAACGAGTGATAAAGAAGGAATTAAAAACCTGCTGTACAAACTCGTGAAATAATAGAAATATTACTTGAAAATAATTACAAAACCAAAACGAATAAACTATATTTCAAATATTTCAAAAGTAAGTTAAGAAATGTGTAAATCTGTAATATTATTAAAAAGAATCGTTTGTTATTCACTGGTACATTTATATATATATATATATATATATATATATATACTTTTTTTTATTATTATTATTATCATAATTACTTATATGCGACATTCATACGCAAGTGTATTGCAACAATATAAGCATGATTCTAAGAATTCTTGTAACTGAGTGAATTCTAAGACAAAGTAATATGAATTATTTATCGATTAATAAAATTGGTAATGAATTCATACGAATTGTTATTATTTTATTTTATTTTATGGATTGTCATTTAATTGTCAATTAAATGAAAAATTTTTATTTAAAAATAATTACTTTTGGTCATTGAAAATGTATCATCCAGTTATGAAAGTTGCTTAATGAAACGTAACAAAATAGTAAAATTTCAAGAAAATATATGGAAGTAAAATTTTACATAATAAATAAAAAAAAGGATGCTTTCTTCTTTTTTTAAAAAAAAAAAAAAAAAAAAAACTGATAGTTTTATATCTTATTATATTTAAATATGATATAAATCAATGGCTTAAAATAAACGCAATTCTTCATATTACGTAAACTTCATTAAGTAAGCTTCATATTCATAAAATAAATAAATAAAACAGTTTTTTAATTAAATTAATTTTAACCTTAGTAATTAAACTTTTAGTTTATCAATATTAGTACGTTAATATTATAAATTCAAAATAGTAATGATTCAAAATATGAAGGTAATTTAAAATTTATATTTTAGAAGATCTACTTATTATAGGTTACTAGCAATCATTTTTTGTTGTTGTTATTGTTGTTCTTGATAACAAGCATCATTCATAAATTCATATCATATTTCTGTTTTCCTATATTTATAAATGGATTTATTTCATTATATTATAATTTCTTGTCATATTCAAAATTCTAAATAAAAAACATAAATATAAATGAAAAAAATGATAACTTAAAACAAATTCAATAAAATTAAAAGAGTTTGTAAAAATGACAAATGGGTAGAATAAATAAATAATAACTTAAAATATACATATGATCAATAAAAAAGAATTAAATTCTTATAAAATAAGTTAAAATAAATCTGAAATTAAAAATAAAATATGAAACTTTGCACTCATCAATACATAAAATAACAATTTGAGTAAAAAAATATTAAACAGAATTATTTTGCTGTAAAATAGTTACCTGTGGAAAAACATTTTGAATTTCAAATGTAAGCTTTGAGATAAAAATGTACCATATAATCTATTAATATCAGTTAACGGAAACATATGTACGTTGATTCAAAATAAGGGTATGGATAAAAACTCTTATAATTTTCCTTCCCTTTAATATTACTTCAAACTGAACTAACTCTATTAACGATAACTTTCTAAATTTTTGTGATATTTATTTGTATTTCCTACTGTAATTTTATACATTTGGCCAATATATTATCTGAAAGAAGCCTTATTTAAGCTTGTACATGCGCAGTTAAAAACTATGTAGTACAAATGCTCCAATTTCATCAGATATTTCACATTTTACATTCTCGTTGCTGTATATTGATATTAAAATTGCATGTCATGTTTTCTAAAAATGATATTGCATTGCATTGGTTTGTAAACTTTACATGTTATTAAAAAAATATATCACTTTTGTTAAAGAAAACGTTCCATCTAAATAAAGATACATGCTGTTGACATACCAATTGATACAAAATTAAAAGAACGAGAGGAATTGAACTAAAAGGAACCTTTTAACCACCGGTTACAGGTGCAACGTATTTCAAACACTGTTTTCTACAAGATGCCTTGTACCATTTTTTTCTTTAACTTTTACCAGATATTATACATACATGCATATATAAATATACATATAAATGTTTCTAAGTCTTGGTTTATCATTAGTTTTATTCAAATATTTTCCTTTTGAAAATCATAAATTCTCATTATCTAGATATTCTAACTTTTAAATAATCATTAGATTCTCATTATCTTAAAATCGATTTTCGGAAACAAGAATAGTTTATAAAAATAAATCTACAGATACTTCAAGAAAATATTATCTTGAAATTTTTATAATAATACGTTAATCTAAATTTCTTTCATAAAATCGATTTAAAATACATTTAGCTAACATATCTTTTTTTATCTACATCAAACATTTAATATATCTTCATAATATACATTCAAGCATACGTGTATGTATGTATATAGAGGTAATCACAAAGTTACATAGATGAACAGATAGATAAATAAGTTTGTATAAAAATAAATTGCTTACATGTATTTTTATAAATGAGAGTAAGCTTATATCCAATTTATTCATGGTATCTGAATATAAAATAATACTAATGTAATTTGCATGTATTAAGAAACTTGTATGCCTTTCATAATTAAAATATTATGTATATATATATATATATATATATATAATATGTGTAACCCATTAGTTTAGTAAATTTTGTAACTACTCTTTATTTTATTTTTGTGAGCATGTATTTTATCTGAAAAATGTATATTTCTTATACATGGAAAATAGAATAAAAGTTACGGAAATTTATCACATTCCATTTTTCTTTTTCCACATTATACTTGTTGAATGTAATCAATTATCATAGATACTTTTTATTCTTCCTAAGGGATTGTTTATGACGTAGTTAGACAATGTGATAAGAGACTTTCTACTTAAAAAGATGTATTAAATGTGCATTAAATTAAAGATAAGTATTTTTTTCCTCTACATAAGAGAAGTTAAGTATAACATTACTATTCTCTTCCGTGTTGACTTCAAACTTAAGTACAAAAATACAAAATTGTTTCTGCAGTCATCGCTCTGCATAAATTATCCAAAACAAAATTTCATCAGATATTTTGTAAATTTATAGATATTTTATGATAAATTGAAATATTTAAACATTAAAAAGTGAATGGTGATTTTTAACAATTGTGAAAGCTTTAGCCATCACTAGAGATAGAAAATATGTATATATAAATAAATTAAGAACTGAATTACGGAAATATAAAAATACATGGAGGTCTTTATCATTTATTCTGTTATTAAATAAATTTTATGTTTTCTATTGCTACATTTTGCGCATCGGTCCATAAATCTTCGTTGTGGCTGTAAGCTTTTTCCGAAGTTCGTTTCTTACTTTCTTTTACTCATATATATGGTAGAGAAAGTATTGTTGGGGTAGAATTTTCAAAATTGAGATTTTTGTTATTTTTACACGCTTTGAGATCTCTAGAATCTGAAAATCATGTTTTTAGCGGTTAGTCTCTCTGTGTGTGTATTACCAGCATATCTCAAGAAAAAGTTATAGCAGGAAATCCAAATTCCGTATTCTATATCTGTATTACATAGCGATGCTACACTAAACTTTATATTGAGATCAAGCAAAACCATAAAAGCATGTTTAACGTAGACTGTGGTATGAAAATCATTCATCATTCATTTACAGGGCTAACCAAAGTATTTGGATACATTGGGGTTATACTTGAAAACTTCTGGAAGTGTACTGTGTACTTTTCCAAAAGTAATTGCGATTAAATAAGAAGAAAAATGTTTTAAAAAGTGACTTGTGCGAAAAAAAAGGCGACTGCTAAAATATGACTGAATATTAGTTAGAAAGTTGGCAGATATGCTGTTATTTAACACTTTATCTGACACAGTTGCTCAGAAACATGTGCTTTCATTAACTCTTATGCGATATCTACAGCTTTAGATGAGTGTTATTAAAAATTGTTTCTGACATTCAACTTCAAATTATAAAGCAGTAAACAGATCTTGTCTTATTTATATCTTTTGCCGCTATAGATGGTAATACAAATGCAGATATTTAAGACAATTTTCATCAGTTTCTATATAAAGGGTTTATAAAGTGTAAATGTAATTTTGCATTATTGTAATTCTGTTTAACTGAATTTAAAGTTTATACTTACTATTTATTTACATCAAAATATTTTTTATTCGATGGAAAAAAATATAAAAAACTCTAAATCAGATGCATTAAATTCATTTAAACTTAAATACTACTTTCCTTCTTTTAAGCATCAACTAGCTTTGTTTAAGTAAATGTTTATAACTTAAAAAGAAAGCTCTGAGTATTTTTTACATTTATGTTTAAAAATCCAGAGAACATTCCCCTGACAATTTATTCTAAATAATGTAATAGAAATTCGTTTGTGTTAAAAACAGACACATAGGATGATAGATCTTGTTTTGTGTCAATTCAATTAAGAATATCAAAGTGTGGTAGCACTATGCACTTTCTTTTTTATGGTCTTTTAGGTTTGTTTTCATTGAAGAGTTGTGAGCTGGAAAAAATCCAAAACATTCGTTCAGCTTTTAAAAGAATTATTACTTACTAATTCTGAACAATAAAAGACTACTTGCTTTAAGAAAACGGAAGGGAAGGGGGGACGGTGGACCATTTACTTTAGACAAATATATATATATATATATATATATATATATTAATTACTTTACTTAAAACTAGATATTTATTTTATTATATTTTTTGCTACAATTATTTATGCATAAGTGCATCCATATAAACAAAAATTTTGTGTTCGTAAAAGCTTGATTCGCTGTTAATTTCTTGAATATTAATCTTTACAAATGGCAAAATTTCGTTAAAAAGAAAGTGCGTAATTTTATAAAATAAATTTATATTTTTAGAAATTACATTTTTAAGAATTTATTATATATATATATATATATATTTAACTAGTAAAATGATCCCACTAATAAATTTGTGTTGAAAATATTCTCTGTGAAATGCCCAAATATAAGAACAAACATACGCTGCTTTAAAAATCCAGTACATAAGTTCTTCGTATGAAAAATCATATAGAAAGGATTCTTTTGAGAGAGTAGTCCACAAGAAAAGCAATGATAACATAAATAACTATACACATTTATATATTTCTGTAACTATTTCATCAACTGCTTTATTTAGGCATATCGTTAAGACTTAAAGAGTTTTGTACATCACCTAATTATTGCATGGGTTACTTTCTATTACTTAGACATTTTTGGGAGTAGTGTATAAAAGTTTTAAATTTATTATTATTGAAATTGAATCCCTGAAATTTTTAACTTAATTTCTAAAAATTTTAACCTTCTTATAACCTTTGCAATTTGCTACATATGTCTATGTTTAATGTTTAAGGTACTAAACAGTGGTCAAGATTTGTTGAATACACTGGCATATATAAGCTTTCATTCAACATCATATAGTTCCCACAAACACCAAAAAACCTCAGACAGATGCTAACAGGTCACATCGATTAAAACCGACAACGAATCGCCTGTAATATCAAGGGCATCCTGATCTACTTGAATATAAAATTGGCATTTTTTTTTTTTTTTTTTTTTTTTTTTTTTTTTGGCGAAATGACCAGGAGTCTCAGTACATTGAGAAGATTGACGAAGCCGATAACAATGATAATCGCGTGTCTACCATGGTCAAAAATGGAAAAAAATTAGAGATGGCCAGACGAGGAAGATTCATTTTCATACGACCAAATTAAAATTATCCAAAACGTAACCCCCCCCCCTTCCCGATCAAATGAACGAGTGTGCAATTCCTACATTCATGGTTGATTTCATTGGACCTTTTCTTGGTAAATTCATTATTTTTTCATGCATTTAGGTAGAAATATTTAATCAAATATATATTAAAATAAAATATTTTGATTAAAAACGTGTTTTACCTTAAAAATGCTGTATTCTGCCTTAGTATTCCTATCCATATTACTTTACGACAACTCACCCCTACTGGTATTCCACTTAACCCTGAATCTGTGGTAAGTTAGCATAGTTTCACACTTTTAGGAAAGGAATTTTTGTAGTTATTTAAACACGCATTTAATTGATGGGTTCTAGACGATTTTATAATTTAAAAAATTTAATCTTTTCAATGCATACATCGGAATTTCTCTAAATATTGCACAAAAAAACACAAAAAACAAAATTAATGTCAGCAGCCCCAATCACCTACATTTAACGACCTTTTAACGGAGTTGTATCTATAAAATCCCCATGCTGTCTTTTAAAAAGTATGTTATCGTACAGAAGCTTTTACTTACAGAGATTCTTTTGCAAGGCTTGTGTAGAATTATAGAAAACAAAGCAATTTTAGAAAGTACTATCACGATTGCGTTCTTTCCGAATGTTGTGACGTCGTTAAGGCCTAGCTTCTCTCCTGCTATGTGTGTGTTCCAGAGGTGCTCACTTATCTGCGAGTACAAAGAAAGAGTATGTTCCGAGTTCGCATTCAACAGGCCAGGTTGAGAAAGGCCAGATTTCATGCTTCTTTTGTCTGACTTCACCTGTAGACAAGGGTTGTACATTGTCTTTTTGGAGACAAGCAAGTACCCAAGGAACTATCTAGTTGGGTGTAGTACTAAGTTTCTTATGTGCCAGAGAATTTCTAACTCGTGGTTGTCTTGTGGGAAAAAGGGTTCTTTCGCTTTCTACTCCTCCATGAAATTGGAGGACCTGAGCGGGAAAAAAAGGAACTCAGTGACTTGAATTTTAAACGCTATGTAGAGAAAACGTTTTTAAACTTCTCTGTGAAATTTATGGACAGGCTTGTAACCACGGGAGTGATGCATGTAACTTTAATATGTCCTGTATAGCCAGGATATACTTTTTTTTTTACTTATTAAAATTTGTTATTGTTACCTAACGTGTTTAGTCTTCCTTCAATTAAGAGAATACTAAATTAAATACTGTTTGAAATGCTGGTGATAATAGCCACGCTACTAGAGTATATGATAATGTGTACTGTAATATCAATTTATTTAAATCTTCAAATTGTTCTATCTATACCTGAAAAACAATGTATAATAACACAAATACTCATTTCATACTTTGTCAATCTCGAATTTAAATGTTCTGTTTCAGGCATACAATCAATTCACATGATGGGAGAGGATACTTGTTTATTTCACAAATTAAACACAAATATAATTAATACTTCCAGAACATTTAAATTGGAATTCACAATTTATAATTAAATTCTTCACGTTATTCATGAATTAATACATTTGTTTCTCCAAAAATGGAGCCAAGAGGTTTCTTATAATCATTTTCAGGTTCAAGAAGAATGCACTTCATAGTTCAAGACAGACAAAAACTAACTAAAAAAAGAGATCTCAGAGAGAAAATTCCACCTCCATTTGGCAAAGAACCAAACCTCCCAGAGCAGGGGGAAAAACATGAAACCGAAAACAGTGAATCTACGCTCAAACATGCTCCGCCCCCATGAACGGAGGTTCATAAAAATATCCTAAAAAATATAATAACAACATTAGTTTAACATACATAAACTAAATTAAATAAATTAAAATTTACTATAGGGTTTTCATGTTCTGTCTTCAAAACTGCAAATAGATAAGAAAGAAAAGAGATTAATATACATAATTAAAGAATTGTAATTAGATTATTAAAATAAGTGGATAAAATACAGAAACAAGCAAAAAAAAAAAAAAGAAAGATTTTAGAGTTCTAATATTAAATTATCAGTACAACAGTTTTAAATTGTTTCTAAAATGGCAGGGGAGATAAATTGGCGATCGGACGCTTCAACTCCCCGTAAATAGTTTTCAGTAGAACGACACAAACTTTGCCATCTGCTCCAGGAAATAATTTAATTATGCGACCCAATTTCCACTTCAAAGGGGGCTGATTATCGTCTTTTATTAAAACTAAATCCTTTTTCTTGAAATTTGGTTTGTTTATTAACCATTTTGATCGCTTTTGCAAGTCTGATAGGTAATCTGAGGACCATCTCTTCCAGAAACTTTGAAAAAAAAATTGCAGAAGTTTCCATCATTCTAACGGGGTTAAGATAACTGAAGAATAGTCAGGTTCTGGTATTACAGTCAAGGCAATGCCTATGATAAAATGTCCTGGAGTTAGAGCACTTAAATCGCTTGGATCACTCGAGAGCGCAACAAGAGGTCTTGAGTTCAAGCACGATTCAATCTGAGTAATTAAAGTAAGGACCTGTTCATAAGTTAATATTTGTTCGCCAATAGTTCTTTTTAAATGACCTTTCATCTGTTTTATTCCAGCCTCCCAAAGTCCTCTAAAATGGGGGGCTGATGGTGGATTGAAATTCCATTTGATTGTCTCTTCGGACAAATATCTGTGGATTTTTTCCTCAGAAGAGATCAAAGACATCATTTTTTTCATTTCGTTGTCGGCACCTACAAAGTTCGTTTCTCTGTCTGAAAACAATTCTTCAGGTTTTCCTCGTCGAGCAACAAACCTCTTCAAAAATGCGAGGAATGTTTCAGACGTGAGATTACTGAGTATTTCCAAATGAATTGCCTTTGTGGCGAAACAAATACATATATACACAAACATAACTTTTATAAGATTTAACACCTCGATCCTTCGAGGTTTGATCAGAAAGGGGCCTGCAAGATCAACCCCGACTTTCGAAAACACTCGCGATGGCACTACACGAGCAGCTAGAAGATCACCCATTAACTGAGAGGCTATGTTTGATGTGATTCTAAATCACTTCATACAGTTCCGCAGATTTCTTTTCGCAGCGTCTCTTGCATTAATTATCCAATATTGTTGTCGCAGGACAGAAGCTGTTAACTGAGTTCCACTGTGAAGATGTTTTTCATGAAAGTACTTTATAATTAAATCTGTAATGTGATGCCTTTTGGGAAGTATCATTTGGTGCGTTTGACTCTCAGGTAGATTTGCGTGTCTTCCACCAACACGAAGAATTTCATTTTTGTCTAGAAAAGGATTTAAAGAAAGAAGTTTGTTACTAGCATTCAGGTTTCTTCCAGATTTTAAAGTCTTTATTTCCTCTTTAAATTCATGTCTTTGTACCAACTTCACAATAATGTTAGTTGCCTCATCAAATTCTTGCACAGTTAAGAAGCCAGTATTTCGCACAGATCGACATTTAGTATTTTTTATAAATCTAAGACACCAAGCTGTAACACGTCTTAATTTAGACCAAGATGTAAACTTATATAATAATTCACATTCATTATTGCCATAAGTTAAAGAGCAAACAATAGTTTTCCGTTCTTCTCGCAAAATCTCTTCTTCAGGTATTTTCGCTTCAGTTTCAGGTAGTGGGTCGATAAGTGTTCTTCGTTCATCCAAATTGGTCCCTTCAACCCTTCTTCATTCTTCAACAATTCTGATGCTGTGCAACCACGAGATAGCACACTGTTAAAAATTTTGGTACACCTTTGCTGCCACCATGCGATGGTGAAACCTTTTACCCTTATTTGGTGCTTTACTAAACCAAGGCTTGGTACTGCAATAGCTACATCCATAAGATGGAGAATTTTTTTACCATAATTTGGTGCTTTTTTCAATCAGTAAACGCCAAATCATAGTAGAAGGTTTCACCATCGCATGGTTGAAGCTATACTTGTACCAAGTTTTGGTTCAACCTAGCAAACTGAAGCTACTGTAGTACCAACATTTGGTTCAACCTTGAACTGAAATTTTTAACAGTGTACCATGTTTTGGTTCAACCTAGGACAAAATTTTTAACAGTGCACATCAGAGGGATTCTTAACCCCTTGACAACATCTCCACTGAGACGGGGCTACTAATCGTTGAATTTCACGCACTCTGTTCTCTACAAAGGGATTCCAGTTACTAGCACTTCCTTTGACCCAGTAAAGGGTAATTTGGGAATCACAGAAACATAGTATGTTTTTGACGGGAATTGAAAATAGCCGACCAAAATAATTAGCTAATCGAGCAGCTGTTAAGGCTCCCAATTATTCAAGTCGAGGCAAAGTAAGTTTTTTGAGAGGAGCTACTCTTGTCTTTGACATAATAAATGAAGTTTCACGGGAACAAGGATCACATAAGCCACTGCACCATATTTCTTCAAACTGGCATCGCAGAAAATACAAATTTGAATAGTTTCAAGAGTTAATTTTCCAAAATTCGTAAAATAATTTCTGGCCACTTCAAAATTTTCTAAATCCTGTATTTCACTATGCCATTTCTTAAATTTTTGTGTTAAAGCATAAGGTAAAGCACAATCCCAAACAATACCCTGCTCCCATAATTCTTGCATTATAAATTTAACTCTTATTATAAAAGGAGAAATAAATCCTACAGGGTCATACACTTTTTCTACAGTTTGTAAAACAATTCTCTTAGTGACAATTTCATTATCAAACCCTTCTAACAGAGATTGTAAGTCTAATTTTAGATTGTCATTATTAGTTGACCATATTATTCCCACTACCTTAGAGATATTTCTCTTATTTATTTCTTCATCAACGTTTATTCCATGTTTTTCCCACAATTGTCTTAATTCGTAAGAATTACTTTTAAATTTTCTTAATGTCATATTGGCATCCTTAAGTATATTCACAGCACCAGACGATAAAATAAATGCTTCATTTACAGAATTAGCCCCAAAAAAGAGATCGTCAACATATAAAGAAGTATCAAGCATATTAACGACATTATCAAATAGGTTCTTATAACCTTTTATATGATGTTTAATGGTGGCCAAGAGCAAAAAAGGAGATATTAGGATTTAAATTCGGGCCTGAATATAAACATTCATTTAAAGATTTCGTTTCCTTCTCTTTAGAAGAAGCATCAAACACTATTCTGACCTTTGTGGTGGACTTATCTGTTCTTACTATCGTTCTGTGGGGCATATAATATACATCAGTTTCATTTTTATTTAATTCACATTCCACTATTATTCCCATTTTCTTTTGTTCCTCAAGAATTTTTTCATATTCGTTTTTAAGCCATTCATTCTTAGACAGTTTTGTTCTCAAACCCCAAAGTCTATTTTTGGCTATTTCTATGTTAGATTTCAATTCATTTTTATTTTCCTTCCACAAAAATTGAATTTCATATCTTCCCTTAACAAAATTTAAATTTTCATTAAAAGAATTAATAATTTCTGTATCTCTCTGTGACTGAGAATTATTCTTACTGTCACATATTCCAAGGGATTCTAAATCCCAAAAACGCTGCAAATCAAAATTGTCCATTTTATTTACAGATACAAAATGCGAATTAATTACCTCCGCACTGTTATTTAATTTCCCCACTACAATATATCCGAAAATAGTATTAGCAACATATAAATTATCACTAATTTTTTCAATGATACCTCTCTGTATTTTCCAAAAATAATCCGCTCCTAGTAAAATATTAATTTTGGAATCATTTAATGAATTTGTCTGTCAATTTCCAGTTTTTATTTTTAATATATTTTCTAATTTCTCGTTCGCCCCTTGGGCTTTTGAAGGAAGTCGCGAGTCTGTAGCAAATACTTGAACATGAATGAGCCGACGAGGTTTATTTTGCTACGCAGTTCGATATCAAAAACCTCGAATTCCTCTTCTTTACCTTTATTAATTTCGAAAGCAAAAACAGTTAACTTTTCTTTTCTTACAAGGGTTAATTTTAATTCATGCGCCAATTCTTTAGTAATAAAACTTTTCTCACTTCTGGAATCCAATAACAACCTTACAATTTTTGATCTAGAATTAGATTGTGCGATTACGCAACATGTTTGCAATAACGCTGCCTGATTACTATTTTTCAAATGCGAATTCGATACTATAGCGTTCTCTAGTATTTCTGGTTTCAAGTTTTTTGAAAAACAAAATAATTTATTATGATCTATTGCTTTACATTTTTTCACAAGGCTGCGACTTTACTCGGCACTGTGATGACAGATGAGATTTTCGAAAACATTTATAACACCTGCCATCCTTCTTTAATTTTAAAATTTTCTCAACATCAGTTAAATTAGCATATTCAAGAGAAGGATGGTCATAATTTTTGCAAAATATACATATGTTTTTTACATTTACATTCAATGAATTCATTTTATTTGAAAATTTTCTGTCGCTAATTTCCGATTTATTTTTATTTACAATTACCGAAGCATTTTTATAATTAATCATACTAAGGGACTTTTCATGGGACTCTAATTCTACTTTAAGAAAATTAATTAAATCTGTCACATCAGAATCATCATTTTTCTATCACTTTGCCTATAATATTCAACCACTAAATCGTTGGGCAATAATTTTAACAAAATTGGATTCAACAAATGTCCATATTGGCCTTTTGTCACCCCTAAATTAGATGAACTGCGAATATTTACTTCACAAACATCAAATAATTTCCTTAAAGCACTTATATTTGCTGAACTTTCAACGGGCTCTAAATTCAATAATTTATTCATGTGGGCATTTATAATAATATCTTTTTGTCCAAAACGGATTTTTAACATTTCAAAATAATTATCATAAGTTTGCTCCGTAAGTGAAAACCCTTCAATAACATTGTACGCTTTGTCAGTAAAAAGCGTTTTCAAGTAAGTAAATTTTTCAATTTTTGTAAGACTTTCATTTAAATGAAAAGAATTCTCGAAACAATCGAAAAACTCGGACCATTTTTCAATTTGGCCACTGAATCTCGGTAAATTCAGTTTATGCAATCTGAATGAAGAACAAGTTTTTGTTTGGGTTTCACTGACAGAACAATTTGAATTGTTTTCATCAAATATATTTTTATTACACATTTTTTAATCGTAGTTTGATTTTACACTTGGCAGAAATTATTTGTTCAACATATTTATCGCTTGTTGCGATATCTTTTTCGTACTCTTTTATGTCTTCTATTATATTTTCAATTTGATTATTTAAGTTTTTTAAAGAAATTTCTTTTTCGAATAACATTTCTTTAATTTCAATGATTTCATCTAATTTTGTATTTTCTATATCATCTGCCAATAAATTGTCTAGCTTATTAATTAATTTTGTCACACTAGAGCGTTCCGTAGAACGCTTAGCTTTTAATTTGTCTAAATTCATAGCGAACAAATAATCAAGTCAAAAAAACAATCGAGTAAATAAATCAAAAATCCAATTTGATTTAATCAGTGTTATAAATGTGTACTGATAAGTATAAAGGATTTAAGTCCAAAAATATCGATTTTGAGTTAAGTACATAGTCAGACTCAGAAAAAAATTCTCAATCGATTGATATAAAGGATTTAAGTCTATGTCATTTAGTCTTTGAGAAAATCCATTGGTAAAAAAAGGTTTAAGTCAGAAATTTACCATTCATGTGTGGTATAAAATTTTTAATTCAATTTTTTTCCGTTATTAAAAGAAGGTTGACAACCACTGAATGATATAAAGGGTATAAGTCAACGAAATCCCTTTTTCCTAATCGATTCTTCTGCTTTGTTTTTAGTTAGTTTAACTTTATTTTTCGTCTCCTGAAAAATCAAGAATATGGACTTAAATCCTTTATACTTATCAGTACAGAAATAATAATAAAATTTTGCTTACCTGGTTCAATATCCAGGCAGCCATCCAATATAATGAATCCAAATTCCGAGATTCCAGTCATTATTATTTCACAATTCAGTTTTCAAAATCACTTATATAAACTTTCAAATCCATTTTAAATCCGTTAATCTAGATAAAATTTATATCTAAATTAATTTTACGGGATTTCGCTTCATCCCGGGTTTCGGCACCCTGAAAAAGAATTTATAATAACACAAAAACTCATTTCATACTTTATCAATCTCGAATTCAAATGTTCTGTTTCAGGCATACAATCAATTCACGTGATGGGAGAGCATACTTGTTTATTTCACAAATTAAACACAAATATAATTAATACTATTTGCAGAATATTTAAATTTGAATTCACAATTTATAATTAAATTCTTCACGTTATTCATGAATTAATACATTTGTTTCTCCAGAAATGGAGCAAAGAGATTTCTTATAATCATTTTCAGGTTTAAGAAGAATGCACTTCATAGTTCAAGACAGACAAGCACTAATTTAAAAAAAATAAATAAATAAATAAATAAAAATCTCAGAGAGAAAATGTCACATCCATTTGGCAAAGAGCCAAACCTCCCAGAGCAGGGGGGAGGGGAAACATGCAACCGAAAGCAGTGAATCTACGTTCAAACAATACCATTATTTACAATAGACCAATTTAAGGATTATGTTTCATGAAAATGAATCCATAACCAATAATTATAATCAATTAATATTTTTTAAGTACCAATAAATATCCATTTCCATTAAAATTTAAAAATTGTGATATTTCAACAAATTTAAAATTTTATTTCGTATTTCTAGTTGAATTTTATACATATTTATTTTAAATCTTTTCAAAAAATAGAGTTTAATTCTTCAAAGTACACATTTTAAACGAAAGAATTTTTTTCTTCAGAAAATCAATACATAAAGTCATATGTTCTTTAAAAAATATAATCAATTTTAACAACAATTCGTCATTTTATTACATCTAACACGCTAACAATAAAGAGCGATTAGGGATTTTCTCCAAAGGTCTATTTTGCGGCTTTTAAAGAAATCAATTTATTGGTTTTCTTTTGTCATTCTACTCACGAAATGACACCTCACAATGAATCTAATGGATTAAAAGAGCTTTTGATGTAATTAATTTATATTGCTTGCCCATTTCATATTTGACTTTAAGTTATTCGACTTGAAAGCTATTTTAAAATTAGTAGAAATTTTAAAAATGTCTTTTTATTGATATATGGACTTTTGTGCTGAATTCCTTATCCATTAAATTTGAGTCAAGTAAAATTTTTGTTTTTAATTTTCTAAAGATTAAATTAAATTATTTTTTATATTTTTTTTCTGACAGTTTTTTCCCCTATACCTTATTATTATAATTTTTTTTACTTAAAAATTTCCTTTTGTATATTATAAAAATAATCTAATGATTCTATGCTAACTAAGCACATGAAATAAGTCCTCCCGGATCAGTCGGATGTGTATTTTATCAAATCAAGAGAATAGTCCAACCTTTATTTTTATCCACATGATCACACTACACAAAATGCTTTTCTGCAGATTTCTCATATTTTTATTAATCACAGTGACAAATATTCCCTATCGGTAACTTTTAAAACTTTCTTTCCATTAGGATCCTAACTGCACATTCTGATGTACATGTAAGCACATTTTTTCTGGAGGGCTGTAAGCACTGTATTTGACCAATTATACAAAGAGCTATTGGACTTTTATCACCTGATGTTATTTTATGCTCAATCTGAATATATAAATTTTCATGAACTGCCGCCATTATGCAAAAACAAGACAGATAGCTTTGGCCACCATGGCATTCCAGCCATAAGGTTAATAAGCTTGGCTTTTGGGTCGGATGGCTTGTCTAAAACTTGTATATGCACCTCCAAGGAAAATTAAAAATATTATTTATACAGACGTTCTACAGATCCGCCAAAATATTTCATCGACCTCTGGGTTGAATTTGGAATACAGTGCATTTAAAACGTTCGGTCGCAATATCATAAAGCTCGAAGATTATTTTACTTTTATGTATTTATTATTTTATATATTATTACTTTTATTTTAATTGGTACTGTTTTTTAAAAAAAAAGCCATTAAAAGTGTGTCATGCGTTTCTCTTTCCGTCTCACATTTTCTTTGCTTAGTTTCTCTTTTGGTTCGGAAATTGTAAAATCGCTACTTCAGCTCAGACAATGTCAAGTAGCTCGTCTAGTAAAATCTATATATTAATTTGAAACATGTTTTTGTCTGTCTCCACTATATTGAGAGAACTACTTGGTGTAAAAATTTGGTTGAGGTGTCTAAAAAAAGGTCTTGGTCTGTAGGTGTGCTATGAGAAGAGAAAAATAAAAAAAAATCGAACGGTTCCCCCCCCGCCCCGGGGAGGAAACCGTTTTCCCCCCGGGGGAAACGGGTGGGAAACCGTTTACGAGCTTAACTAAGCTTTAAATTACTTCACGGTGAAGAAATTGTACATATGCACTGTAAAAAAAAAACCTATTACCAGCTGCAATCTGTGATTTATTTTATCCAATCACAGAGAATTTCTTGCAAGAAATTCTGTGTGATTGGATAAAATAAATCACAGATTGCAGCTGGTAATTGGTTTTATTTTACAGTGTGGGGACTAGAGTCGAATACTAAAAAATCACTTTCTGTTGCATACAATATAGTGTGACCCCTGGTGGTGAAAAATGGAACTAGGTGATTTTGCTGCAGACCCTATCATGTTACATCTTATTTTAAAGGTCTTGGTATTTCCTGACAGTTGGTGATGTTCGTACAGAACACACTGCGCCCCCTGGCGGTGGAAAGTGCAACTAAAGGATTTTGCAGCTTACACCACCATGTGACACCTTATTTGAAAGGTCTTGGAAATACAAGGCGATCGGTGATGTTCGTATACAACATACTGCGCTCCCTGGTGGAGGAAAGTAGATTTTGCAGCGCCTGCGTAGCATACCTGCTATACAGTGCCGCAGCCACAGGCAGCGGTAACACGAGTCAGAGATTCGTTTGGTTCAAGGTTAATTTTTGAGAATTTTTTCATGGTATTAGCGGCTTGCATATACGTGCCGCAGGCACTGGGTCACGAAACCGAGTTCCGTTCTGTTTAAGGTTTTTTTTTTTTTTTTTTTTTTTGTTTTTTTTTTTATACAGATGATTATTTTTTTCGTGATGTTTTCATTTTAAAACATAAATTCAAACAAAATCGAGTTAAAGGTATAAAATAATACAAATTTAAGGTTCATTTAAGGTATCATGGGCCCGGGCAACGCCGGACGGGTCAGCTAACATATAGTCTTAGTATCTGTTTATTTGAAGTCTGTTTGACACGTCACATTGACAGTACTTTGTAGAAAGTGATGTCATATACAGTATTTCTATTTATAAGCATTTTTCCGACTTTCTTTTTTTAAGTGAAATGTCGTAAATTATATTAGATGTTTTATCATGTAATACATTTAAATAATGATGCGACTGATTTTGAAACATTACGGTCAATAAAGTGATCGTCGAATTCGACGGGTTCCAGCTAGTGTATAATTTAAATATAAAGATATATCCCATAATAAGATGTTATAGCAAATATAACTCAATTCATTAAAAAATATCGTTATTTAATTTATTATTATTATTATTATTATTATTATTATTATTTAAAGTTAGTTTAATAGACCAAAATAATTCGCAAATAAAAAAAAAAAGAAAAAGAAAAATGAAAAAAGAAAGAAAGAAAACTCAAAACTAATCTACACTGTTAAAAATTTCAATAGAAAACTCTGTGTAATCTATTATCTTAAGTCTTATGTAAAATTACGGAGAAAAATAAACGGAGATATTAAAAAAATTATTTTATACATCCATTTTAATAACTAATATTAATTTAATTAATTATTGATGAGAATATATTTCGGACTCGGAATGCTTTTTCTAAAGTAGACACAGACATTTTTAATTTTAATTAAATAATTAAATAATAAAATTAGGTAAAAATACAGAATAAAAAATGAGAATCTCGATTATTCACTTTTAACTAAGAATTACTGTAAATTTACAGAGACTCTGGATAAATATTTACATTAAATTTACAGAAAATTTTAACAGAGTACGTGAATGCCTAGCCCATGATAAGTAATAATATCAATAGGAATGAAAATGTGGCATTGAATTTTTAAAAACTACCACCGAATATGGAAAGAGGAGTAAGCAAAGCAATATGCTAATGCAAATATCTTTTCTTTTCATTAGTTGGGAAGGAAAAATGCTTGAAAAAAATAGTTATGGTATTTTAAAATAACGAGGAGCTAAAAACTAAAAATTCTCGAAATTTCTCAAAATATTCTATCTAAAATTGAGAGAAACATTAAGGCAAAGAAATATATAAACACAAAAGAAACATATTAACACAAAAAATGGTTTGTCTTAACTGGCATCAGTAGCAATTAATTTCTATGTGACAAGTTGCGTAGGCATTCCTTGATATACATGTTTTTTCATGTTAACGTTCAATGCGCAATGAAGCTTATTCGTTAATCCTTTATTTATTTATTTATTTTATTTATTTATTTTTATTTATTCATTTATTTATTTTCGTTTAAATATTTTAATAACATTTTACGTAATTTACAAAATTTTCCCTTTATTTTGTTCATTTTTTATTTTTGTATTCTGAACTGCAGTGGATTTCTTTTTTTTTTCTCTTGGTAAAATCTAAGAGTCCATGTTACTTTTTGTTTTTGCTAGCAGCACGTGAAACATCTTATTGTGCACGTGAAACATCTTACCTTGTCTTGAGGGAACTTCCCAAAAAATAGCCTTAATGTTTTTTGGGTTTAATATAAAGTTTTAGATTACTTACCCGTTTCTTTTTCATTTTTTTTTCCACATTCTTTTCTAAATTATAGCATTATTTACTTTTCCATATCTTGTGTATTTTCTTGCGCCTTAAATATGCAAATATGTTGTTTTTCAATAGTTTTTAATCATTTAGGCTGTCAAGTAATATCCTCTTTAATATGGAAATGAATCAGTAATTCTAGAAACAGAAAATCAAATTTTCTGTTTCTAGTATAAATTCACAAGATCGTTATTTAAAAGACTCTTGTGTGTCACTCACACGACTCTCTCTTACCCTGCATTTCAAAACTATAAAAGTAGATTGCAAATCCATGGATAACATAAGAAGTACGAGGAATAAGATAACAAGTACGAATAATAAGATAACAAGTACGAATAACAAGACACGTACGTTAAAAAGAATTCTACCTACGTTTAGAAACAAACTTATTTGACAAATAATTCAGTGTGAGCAAGCTACCGCCCTTTTCAACCCTCCGTTTGAATATAGTATCAACATTTATATACAATTTAAGGCTGTTATTAAATTTAAAAGTTTATTAAAAATTATTCGGACAACTATCACTTGGGCCACTTCTTGAAACATCAATCTTTATCAATTTTTTCAAATGCCAACCTCATATTAGCATCAAAATGAAACATTTGAATTGCCTGCAGTTATTTGTAATTAACCCTTTGTCGGTCCTAATCCTCTAAAGCGCTCCAAATAATGTTACCAAATTTAGGGACTCTTTTATTTAACTAGCGCCAATAATTTTGAGGAGGTATATATTTGATATACATGATGGAAGAATAACCTTCGAAGTAATTAAACAAACGTTACAGTTAAAATTTAGTGGTGGATATCAAATAACAAAGTTTCTAAATTTGATAACACTGTGCAGAAGAGACAAATTAAATAGAACCAGCAAAGGGTTAAGTTAAGCTCATTAAAGACACAGACATACAGAATGATCCACCATTAAAAACTTGACTTTAGTACTCGGGGAATTTCAAAACGCATAATTGTACAAAAATAAAGCACTGAAAATTTAACTTTAAAAATCACTTTATTTATCGTGTATGTATTTTCATTCCTAAGCAGTTTTCCTGGACATTGTGAAACATAGTAACTTCCATCAATTACGTTCAATTAAAGAGAATGTTTTTGTTTAATTATTGGTAGTCCTGCATATATTCTATAAATTATGTATTCATCACACTGTATACTTAAATATAGCCCTATATTAAGGGCCCTCTTCACTCACCGCCACCGGAAGCCGAACCTAATGTTATTCTACGGGAAATTTTTCTTTACAAATAACTTATTAACTAATACATATTTTTAAATTCTGTTTTCCCATTCTGAAAATTCCCAGCTGTTAAATTTACGGGCCTTTTATAAAAAAAAAATATATATATATATTTTTTTTAATTTTTTGCATTTTATTTTGAAGCTGCAAAAAATACGAATTTTCAATATATGATTTTTTTTTTTCATTTTGCAATTTCAAAATAAAAATATTATAAATTTAAAAAATACATTTTTAAAAAAGGTCCGTCAATTTAAGAGTTTGGAATTTTCTGAATGGGAAAACAGAATTTAAAAATATGTATTAGTTAATAAGTTATTTGTAAAGAAAATTTCCCCATAGAATAACATGGGCTCGGACTTCCGGCGACGGTAAGTGAAGAGGGCTGTTAACAGCACACAGCACAACTTAAATGTACTTCCAACATTTTTCATGCATAATCCGACTATAGTCTAGTTCTTTTCGGTAGTACTACAAACGAATGGTGGGTGATTTTCATGCATGTTTTAATGCTTTTATACATGAATAAATGTTCATTTCATTTTGTTTAGTGAAACCAATAGATGAAAGCTGTAAATACCAAAAATTTCTCCCATAGACGTAATGTCTTTCAATTTACTTGGATGTCCCTGTACATAAACCATTTGCTTGATCTCAATAAAACGTTAAATTTAGCATTCCTACATGGTACAAATTCAGGAAACCGAGTTTGGACTTCCTGATACAATTTGTTCGAGAGATATGTCGATAACAGACAAACTGACAGAGAAAGAGAGTGAGACCAAGCGCTAAATACCTGATTTTTTGATTCAGGAACTACAGAACGTATAATTATATCAAAAACACAATTTCAAAAATTTGACCCCAAAACTATATTTTAGGTACCATATATATGGATCAGACAAAATAAAAATTTAAAACGAAAATATGAAACTTGACAAGAATCCTGATTACTTCTTTGATAATCATAGATAATAATATCCAGAAAAAATTTCAGATAATCTAATATTTCACGTAATATGGGATATAAAAAAGCAAAATATCGAAAATGATAGTGAATAATTAAGAAAAAAAAATTGGAAATTTCCTGAACAGGAGCTATAAATTTATATGTGTATGTATGTGTACTAGTGTTAAAAACTGGTATGATCTTATCATCCTATACAAAATTCAAAATTACAAATTACAAAACATACTCTTAATAATCTCTTTCTTTCATACTTTCTTTCTTAAAAAAAAATAACAAATTCATGCCATGTACAAAAATATATGGCATTTATAAAATTTGAAATTATTATTTTATTTATTTATATGTTATTTATATTTAACTTTATTTAATTTTGTTTTATTTAATTTACTTAATGTTTGCAAGAATAAGACTTTTCCAACCTTGAAAACTGCCTGTTACTTTTTTCAGTCGTAATAACATTTAATAATAATAATAATAATAATAATAATAATAAATGTGTTTTTGAAGAAGATAAGCAGTAAATCATTGTTCAAGAATTAGAATATCTACATGTGTCTTTGTAAAATTATAAAATTTAACCCATATCGTACCAAGCATTGAAAAAATATTTTTTTCTTTATAAAATCTTAAATATACGTTTCTTTAAGCCTATGTACACACACAAAAGCAAAAAACTTACCAACCTTTCACTAGTTTAATCAGTACAGGCTGACATAAAAAATAGAACAATCGTTTAGGTCAGTAGGAAATATAAGGAAAACAGACCATCTCTATATATTTTTTATATATATTTCCTTTAAAAGTACAAAAGTGTAGAATATTACGTCAATAAATTTATATGTCCGTTATTCTTGAACGTAAAATCTTTTCAAGTAATAATGTGTGAAAATGTAATGAATAAATCTTCAAGTATCGTCATTTTAAAAATTATAAAAGATATATTAAACCTTAATTTAAACTAACGATAAAGACACATATGCATTTATTGGACTTATAATTAATATATCGCCTTTAATTTGAATTAAAATATTCAAAAGAATTTATATAAATAACACTTATGCATGGTGTTCTATTTTTAGGACGATGGTGAAATATGGGTTAAAGGTCCATTATAATTTCAAGAATTATACTGATTTGATACAGGATATTATAAAAGGATTTAATGATCGGGCTTTATAATGTTAGAGCATTTTTCACCTTGGAAATAAGTAATCGCAGTCATGTATCTTTCTTAATCTTTCACCTTCAATAAGTAAAGTATTCTTTCCTTCTTATTGATGTGCATTGAGGTTCATTAATAAAACTGAAAGAAATTTGTATGTTAAAAGTTACATCTTTTATTTCTTTTTTTAATGTAGTTGAAAATTTTTATTTCTTACAGAGTGAATATTTTAATCCTCTTTTTCGTCTTAAGTAACTATCTATCTATATATATATATATATATATATATATATATATATATAAGCACCGCAGAGCTGGCGATTAAAAGATGCAGTACGAAACTTTGAATAAACTCCATAAAATGCAAAATCGCAAAATTCTTTCGGGTCGAAACAAAACACCCTTCGTAGGGCGAGCAAAGTAGGCAAGAGTGCTGCAATGCAAGCAAAGCGGCAACGCATTGCAGCACTCAAATTACAGCTTTCAAATTTATGCTTACATGTATAATTCTGCATGATTAAGTAAAAATTTTCAGAATCACTGTTTTCCTAAAATGTGAAAGTAACATTTTTAATTATTTTTTCATAATTTTTTTTAGTTTTTACTATTATTATTATTATTATTATATTAAGTAACGATAATTATTTTTTTTGCTTTTCATACATAAGTATTTCTTATTCACGGATAAAAACCTTAAACACTTTTAAATATATTGTTTTTGATTGGCATTTTTAAACAAGAAAGAAGATTCATGACGTTCGTATAGATTATAAACACTTTTCAACTGTGCTTACCTGTTAAAGCATTTAATCTATGAATGTATTTTAACTGTATAATAAAACCTTAAAATATTTTTTTTATTATGTATGACATCATCAGAGCTTTATTTCTACAGAAAAATCAAGAAAAAGATTGCGTCTGTTTTTTGTAGTCCTGTATATCGTCCAAAACTTAATTAACCAACGCGTAAAAGTACGCACGATAGTAAATACGTAGGGCAGTACTTAAGTTTTTAGAAAGTAATACAAAAAATAATTTCTTACCAAAAGTTTATGATTTATTGCTTTTCAAAGTATTCTCCTGAAGCATCGATACATTTTTGCATTCGAATAAACCAATTTTCAAAACATTTTTGCCACTCTGAAAGTGACACAGCAGAAACATGATATTTGTAAGCTTCAATTGCCTCTTCCGGGTTGTTAAAACGTTGACCACGCATTTTATTTTTCATTAACGGAAACAAAAAGAAGTCATTTGGTGCTAAGTCCGGTGAATACGGACAATTAGTCATCAACTCAATTTTTTCGCGCTTCAGATAATCCATAGTGAGTAAAGCTTTGTGTGAGCTTGCGTTGTCTTGGTGCAAAATGATGCGACGTTTTGAATTATTTTTTCTTACTTCTGCAATTACCTTCGGCAAGCAAATTATGGTATACCAAAGAGCAGTGACTGTTCTACTATCCTCCAAAGGAACGGTTGCAATATAGCCAGATTTGCCGAAAAAAGAAGCAATCATCTTTTTGGAAGCACTCCTTGAACGAACAACTTTTGTCGGCCTAATGTCATCTGGAAACACCCAAACACAGGATTGTTGCTTTGTTTCCGGTTCATAGGAATAAATCCAGGTTTCGTCACATGTTATGATATCGTACACATGTTTTGAGGCACCTGAGTTGAATTTTTTTAAATTTTCCTGGCACCATTTCACACGAGCGTCCTTTTCAGCTTGAGATAAATTGTGGGGGATCCACCGGGAACACACCTTTTTCACCTTTAAATGGTCATGTAAAATTGAATGTACGCGGGTCCTCAAAATGTTCAAAGACGTGTCTATTTCATCATATGTCACGTGACGATCAGTAGCAATTAGTTTTCTCACCGCATCAATGTTTTCGGGAGTCACAGCACTTTTTGGTCGACCCTCTCGAACATCGTCACTGAGATTCTTACGACCGCGGGAGAATTCTTTAAACCAGTTGTAAATCGTTGCCTTGGATGGTGCTTCACTACCAAACGTTGATTTCATTCTATCGCAACACTGTTTCTGTGTCAAACCTTGTCGAAAGTCATAAAAAATCATGGCTCTGAAATCCCTTCGACATAACTCCATAATTACTTAGTACTTATGATTTTTGGAAGATCTCAGTAAATAGAATTTCACAGCTTTTGATGTTCTATAAATGCAGACGATCACATAAATATTTGAATTTTGACAAAAATGGTCTGCGCTGAAAGTAGCTGTGTTTTCGTTGCCAGATTCTAAAAACTTAAGTACTTACCCTCGTATTACATCAAACAATTTCTCTTTATGTCACGTAATGCATACAAACACACTGTAAGTTCTATAAACCGATAAATTATGCTAATAATACTATTCAAAAGTAAAAGAAGATTTATGCATCTAAAACTCGAATATTAGTTTTGTTATGTTGTGTGCAGTAGAAAGATATTAAATATGCTTTAAACAAATAAATCTCACACACCATAAAATATTGAAAATATTTTGTAATTTCTTATACACAAACGAGTTGCACTATTTATACCATATTTAATAGAGAACACGCCATAGTGAAGTTAGATAACATATATTAACTTCAAAGCATTGTATAAATATTAACGGAAAATAGAGCGTAGACGGACAGACGGATAAAATAAAAGATAAACTAACTGAATTCATAACCATTTGTAAACTGTGTTTTGAAGCGTTGAAAAGCTTAAAACATTAAAAATGTAATTCTAGCAATTTCTAATTATAGCTCTTAATGTATCTGAATTTTTTTTTTATATGATGTTGTAAAACTTTCTAATAGGATATCATACTCCACAGATAAGATGTTTGTTGGATAAGAATAATAAATGTTTATTTCATTATGTACTGTTGAGTACTAAAGTATTAAAATATGATTTTTAAAAATACCTCTTGTAAAATGAAAGGCACTGGAATTATTTTGTATGCCCTTGTACACAAACCAGTTGTGCTATTCAGACTGTGAAACATGCCATATTATGAAACATGCCATGGAAAATACCGTAAAAACCAGCGTATGGGCCTCATTCACGTACACGCCGAACTAATGCAATTTCGGTTCTGGAAAATATTAAATTTCGCAGAAGCGCTGCACACACTATAAGGGTCGCACTTCAAAAAATAAGCTAGCACTTAACATTCCTTAAAGTCACACAAAAACAAGTACTAGTTATAAATTCATTACAATATTCATCGTTAATATCGGATAAGGTGTTGCCGCTTTGTTTGCAGCACTCGTGCCTACTCTGTTCGCCTGACGAAGGGTTGTGTTTGTTAGGTTACATTTATTTTCCATTACCAATGCCTCTTGTATTTACCCTCCTTCACTGTATAATAGATCTTTCCAATAACGACTGGCGCGCCACCACTTGGACTGTTTTTCGTACGGCGCATCTTTTTACCTGTACCTTGTTGAATTTTTGTTTCTCTGTATGTACCATGTGATGTGAGTGTTCGTCTAATTAAAAGTGTTTCGTGTTAATATGGACTCATTAATATGCATTATAATTTGCGTGCTCTGCCTTCTAAGCCCAATAGGTTATGGGCCCAGAGCAAATTAATTTTTATTTACGATAAATAGACTTTTATCTGTTACATAGACGACCACGTTTAAAAATGGCGTCTTATGGAACACTACGTATTGAAACTTTAAACAAAGATAATTACGAGACATGGAAGATACAAATGAAGGCACTCTTAATAAAAAATGAATCCTGGATTTATGTATCTGGCTCTAAACCAAAGCCAGAGCTCGTGGCAGGTGATGCGACATCACAAGAAACGTTCGATAAATGGACTGATATGGATGAAAAGGCCAAAGCCGACATAATTTTGTGTATATCGCCTTCTGAACTGAAACAAATAAAAAAACTGCGAAACATCCTTGGATATATGGAAAAAATTAGAAGAAATATATCAATCTAAAGGCCCCGCTAGAAAAGCGTCACTGTTAAAATCGCTTATTCAACATAAAATAGCAGATTCCTCTTCTGTGAGCATTCGAGATCATCTTCGAAAGTTTTTTGACATAGTCGATAAACTATCTGAAATGGACATTAGAATAGATGATGACTTGTTAACTGTGATGTTGTTATACAGCCTACCATCCAGTTATGAAAATTTCAGGTGCGCAATAGAATCCAGGGATGAGCTACCTAAACCAGAAGTACTACGAATAAAAATAGTAGAAGAAAACGACGCCAGACGCCATGATGACAGACCGAACGATGGAGCGTTCATGACTGGGAATTTCCGAAAGAAACCTGCTCCGTGGAATAAAAATAAAAGGAATCCTAAGATTACTGAACAGTACACTCAGAATGAAAGAGATAATTCAAAAATTACTTGCTGGAAATGTAAACGTATCGGTCACCGTGCAAATCAGTGTGAAAAAGATAAATCATTTAAATATCGACAAAACAGTTTAGGACTACTGGCCAGCACAAATTCAACGAATACGAACATATTATTCAAAGAACAATCCGAGAATCTTTATTGTGTTGACAGCGGCTGTACTCGACACATGGGGAAGGATGACTCCAATTTTCACGATTTAAAGGATACGGATATAAAATCGGTAAATTTAGCGAATAATGAAACAACTGATGTGTCCGGTGTTGGTAAAATATTAATTAAAACAAAAGTAAATTCAAAACTTCAAAATGTAGAGATCAACGACGCTCTATTGGTTCCAGGTTTGAAAACGAACTTATTGTCCGTGTCACAAATGTGCGACAAAGGTTTCACTGTAACTTTTAAAGACAAATGTGCTGTTATAAATAACAGACAAAAAAATGTGACTCTAATTGCGGACAGAAAAAATGAACTTTATTATCTACGGGATAATAATGCAAATATAAATAATGCAGTTAATTTTTCGAGTGAATCAATCGATAGTTCTAAAAATATTTTCGCCGATGTGGAAAGATGGCATTGTAGAATGGGTCATCTAAATGTAAAAGATTTGATTGACTCTAATTAAAAGGGTCATATTAGGGGGTTAAATATTAAAAAGGTATCCGACTTCAATTGTGAAGTTTGCGCGTTAAATAAAATGACCCGTGCTCCTTTTCCTAAGCACTCAGATCGTGTTACAAAAATGTTAGAAATAGTGCATTCGGATCTTTGTGGGCCTATTAGGGTTCCCTCAATAGGTAAGTCCCTTTATTTTATTACTTTTATTGATGATTATTCTCGTTATTGTGCAGTAAAATTCTTAAAAACTAAAGATGAAGCATTAAATGCTTTTAAAGAAATCAAACTTCTTTGGGAAAATGAAAAATCTATAAAAATAAAAAAATTCATGAGTGATAATGGGGGCGAATTTATTGGAACTGAATTTGAAAATTTCTTAAAAGAAAATGGTATTCAGCATAGATTAACAACCCCTTATTGTCCGGAACAATCAGGTGTTTGTGAAAGGAAGAATAGAACTCTCGTTGAAATGGCCCGTTGTCTATTATCACAATCAAAATTACCCTTAAATTTATGGGCGGAAGCTATTAATACTTCTAATTATATAAGAAATAGATGCCGAACAAAAGCTTTAAATGGAAAAACCCCATATGAATTATGGAATAATATAACACCTAATGTTGGCTATTTTAAATCTTTTGGCTGCACTTCTTATTTTTTCGATAACCATCCTAAACATAAATTTTCCCCAAGGTCTAAAAAAGGGATATTTGTGGGTTATTCAGAAAATTCTAAAGCATTTCGTATTTATCTTCCTGAATCAAAAACAATAATTTTATCCCGTAGCGTAAAATTTTTTGAAGAGAAATCTAATGATGTTTCAAAAATAGGTCAATTGTATCCAGATATTTCTGAAAGAGAAATACAATTAAGCGAATTGCAAAATGACTCACACATGCAGCCGGCAGAAGAAAAAATTTCTCCTCCTCAAATAAAAAATGAAAAAGATGAACTGTCACGTGACTCAGAATCGGCGCTCGAAGATAAAAATATATTGTCATTGCGTAATCGCGAAATAATTAGGGAGCCGGAATCTATTGCGAATGCTGTTTGTAGTTTTAATTCGGAAATAGAAATAAATAATGCCTTAAAAAGTCCGGAAGCTTCGAATTGGTATAAATCAATGACTGACGAAATAAAAGTAATATTAAAAAATGATACATTCGAAGTAGTAGAAAGGCCCCAGAAAAAATGCATAAGAGGTAGATTTGTCCTTACAAATAAATATGATCAACATGGATCTCTTTTGAAATATAAAGCGAGATTAGTAGCTCGCGGATTTAGTCAAAAATTTGGTATAGATTTTCGTGAAACTTTTTCTCCGGTAGCAAAAATGGGATCTATTAGAATCTTAGCAGGTTATGCTGCTAAATTAGGAATAAAAATACATCAATTTGACATAACGTCAGCATATTTGAATGGAAAATTAGATGAGGAAATTTTTATGGAAGTTCCCGATTACTTTAAAGAAATACTTCAAATAATTATAAATGAAAATTGCGATAGGGACATATCTAATAAAGCAGCCGAGATTCTTAAATATCTAAATGTAGGGAATAAAGTTCTTTTGTTAAAGAGATCTCTCTATGGCCTCAGGCAGGCCGGGAGGTGTTGGAACACTAAATTAAATAAAATTTTGAATGATTTCGGAGCAAAACAAACAAATGCAGATCCATGTTTATATTATATTAAAAGTGATAAAGGGTTGACTCTTATAATGATTTACGTTGATGACATATTGTTTATGTCACAGGACCCTGATATGTTAGAAAACTTCAAAATTCATCTTAATGAAAAACTAGATGTTAAATATTCAGGCATAGTTAAATATTGTCTAGGGATAAATTTTCAGTTAGAAAATGGCCTTATAACAATGAGTCAACATAGTTATATTAGAGAGCTCTTAGAGCGTTTTGGCATGACAGAAGCCAAGCCCGTAGCTTGTCCTATGGATACAAGCATTCGATTAAAAAAGGCCGAAAAATGTTGTGAAAACGAATATCCCTACCGTGAATTAGTTGGAAGTTTGATGTATCTTGCAACTTCCACCAGGCCGGACATTGCAAATTCCGTCAGTCAATTAAGTCAATTTCTAACTTGTTTTGATAAAACTCATTGGACTGCCGCTAAACGAGTTTTACGATACTTAAAGAAAACAATAAATTTTGGACTTGTATTTAGAAAAAGTAATGAGCCTTTGTTCGGTTACACTGACGCGGATTGGGGAAATTGCCTCGATGACCGTAGGTCATATACAGGTTACTGTTTCATTTTTTGCGGGAGTGCAATTACATGGGAAAGCCGTAAACAGTGTACCGTAGCTCTCTCATCAACGGAAGCCGAATATATGGCTTTATCCGATGCCACTAAGGAAGGGATATATTTATGTAAATTACTAAATGAGTTATCTGAATGCAAAATTGAAAAAGTGAGTATATTTACAGATAACTTAGGATCTATTAAATTAGCTGAAAATCCGATCTTTCATAAGCGCACCAAGCACATAGACATCAGGCATCATTTCATAAGGGATGCACTGAAAGATGGAATCATTGATTTAAATTTTGTGTCTACTGAAAATATGGGGGCTGATATTCTTACAAAAGCATTAACATCATCAAAACATTACAACTGTTGTAAAATTATGGGATTGGAAGATGTAACATTGTTATTTAGGTAAATACGTCGACATTGTGGGGGGGTGTTAGGTTACATTTATTTTCCATTACCAATGCCTCTTGTATTTACCCTCCTTCACTGTATAATAGATCTTTCCAATAACGACTGGCGCGCCACCACTTGGACTGTTTTTCGTACGGCGCATCTTTTTACCTGTACCTTGTTGAATTTTTGTTTCTCTGTATGTACCATGTGATGTGAGTGTTCGTCTAATTAAAAGTGTTTCGTGTTAATATGGACTCATTAATATGCATTATAATTTGCGTGCTCTGCCTTCTAAGCCCAATAGTGTTTTCTTTCGATCCGAAACAATTGTTGCGAGCTTTTGCATTTTATGGTGTTTATGCAAAGTTTTGTAATTATTACTTTTTAGCGCCAGTTCTGTGGTGCTTTTTTTTTAAATAATTTTTCATATTTTTTCTTGCTTCTTTGGGCTTCTTGCGCCAAGTAAGTAGTTTTGTGAGTATTTTTTTTTAATATGTTTTATTTGTTAACCCCCCCCCCCTTTCTTTTCGCTCATTTTTTTTGTGCCTTTCATTTCAAATTTTTATTTTACTGATTGTTTTTAAATTAACCCCTCCCCCATTTTTGTGTTTTTTCCTCAATTTTTTGGTTTTAACTCCACCCACTTTTGTGTTTTGACTTTTCTTTTTCATTTATTTGTACGAGGTGCGTTGCTACTTTGTTTGCAGCACTCGTGCCTACTTTGTTCGCCTGATGTAGGGACGTGTTTTCTTTCGCCCCAAAACAATTGTTGTGAGTTCTTGTATTTTATGGTGTTTATTCAACGTTTCATTATGCTCATATTACATAATCGATTCCAGCTGCCGTCCGAAGAGAAGAAGTGATGTTTAACTTTGATTGGAATCTCACTTCCTCCTTTCACCTTCGCCTTCGTTTTAACAGGAAGGAACGAACGCGCCGCACTTTTATTCAGCTCTGCGGTGCCGATCATTGTATACTCGAAGCTCACTACTGAATAGGAGGCAGATATTTACACATTTTTTATATTCTTAATTTTTACCGTTTATTGGTCCTTCATTCGCACCCTGAAAAAAAAAACTAGTGATTTATGAGTTAATGACAGTAATTTATTGAAACTGCAAATCACAAATTATGATTTGTTAATTTAATTTGGTTCATTCGAGCATATAATCTTGAGTGTTTCTGCTGTATGATTTAACATGTCTATTCTAATTTTTTCTTTTTTTTTTAACGAAATTTTTTATCGGGACTATATTGGGAAATTTCATACCAATAGTAAACCAAAATAACTTTTCCTTTTACTGAAAAATATAATGCCAATACTTGAAAATTTATTGAAACAGTATGTAATTTTATTACACATCAGGTTATACAGAAAAAAAAAAAAAAAAATGCATAACAAAGAATTATTTTAAGCTTGATGTTGGTAAAAGGAAATGAAAGAAAAAATCAAACCGCTAGCAACTTCTTATTTTATTGTTATTATCATTATTATTATTATTATTTTATTACACCGTCAAATATAGCAACAACGAAAAATTATAAGACTCACTGCCATAAGATATCCAAAAAACAACAACATGCTCAAAAAATAAATAAATAAATAAATAATAATTATACAGACACGACATTATTTCATTATTTAAAACATGAAAATCTGACATTGACAGATTTTAATTTAGTGCCAGAGGCCTACTGCTAAACTTGTTAATATCGACAAATTCTTCTTTAGTTAATTCGTGACGATCTAAATTCCATGATAAAGTTTTCATTAAATCAAACCAATGTGTTTCAGCTGCAGATATTGTAACAAATAACGTTGGAAGTCCAAACTGTCTTATAGCCGCAAAACAACGTTTTTTCTCTTTTTCCCAATGAGGGGGAGGTGTGCCTTGGGGGGAGAGGACTCATGTCAAAGGTGTGCCTGGGGGGGGGGGGGGTTCATGTCAAAGTTGTGCCTTGGGGGGACTTCATTCAATAAATCCCCATTCAATAAACCGACTGAAATACTTAGCACTAATTAAGAGTGACGTATAAAAATTCGACAACGCTGTACCGACTGAAATAGGGGTACCTTGGGGTAGACTCATGTCAAAGTTGGGCCAGGGGGGGGGCTTCATTCAATAAATCCCCATTCAATAAACCGACTGAAATAGGCCCTTAGCACTAATTAAGAGTGTATTATAAAAATTCGACAACGCTGTACCGACTGAAATAGGGGTACCTTGGGGGGGACTCATGTCAAAGTTGGGCCTGGGGGGGGGACTCATGTCAAAGTTGTGCCTTGGGGGGACTTCATTCAATAAATCCCCATTCAATAAACCGACTGAAATAGGCCCTTAGCACTAATTAAGAGTGTATTATAAAAATTCGACAACTGTACCGACTGAAATAGGCCTCTAGCACTAAAAAAAAAAAAACATTTAGTTTAGTAATTTAGTTTTGAAGATTGTTATAAAGGGAGAAAAAATATACCGCGTATCAGCAGTACTTTTGTAAGAGCCGCGGCTCATACGCTGTTTTTTATGGTAAACTATAACTTTAATAACAAGTATCAATTTCAAAGAATTACATTATTATTTACTAGAGTTAGAGCACAAACAGACAGACATTTAAACAATCAGAAGTCATTTTCACCCTTAATTAATATTTGAAAGTGCTAAAACGATTAACACAGCTGAACATCCAGTTCTAAAGTTTTTCAAATGTAACTCCTGATATATATCTGAATATATTTCTGTGGCCCTGTAAAGTATGCTAATTACATCCTATTCTGTAGAAACATCTTTTTGTGCACATGAGTAATAAATTTCATTATGATTTCTGCCGTACAAAAATACTAAAATATGCTCTCAATAAATACCCCTCATAGAAAGCAATACATTAGAATTCTTTTGCTGGTCCCTGTACATAAATCAGCAATATTTAAATTATTTTCAATAGGAAACTTCGATAATAAATTTAGAGTTATTTAGTATTGTATCGATTTTTCAGTTTTAGAATATATCTATTTAATTCTTTAAAATAATGGTAGAAAAATTAATGTAGTCACTAGAAACCATATAAAGAATCCCTTATTTTGATTATGGAAATATCAATCCAGGTCATACAGCAACACAATGAATATGAGATATTGTAATACTTCATGAGATGCATCTCCACCGTCTTGCATTTGGAAAGTTCACATTTGTGAAAACGTATTAATAAACGCGATGAATAACGAACGGAATTCCATCTGCTTCTTCGAGTTCGTTATCATCAGCGTCAGCGACCATTTTGGCAAGTGAATAAGGAACAAATCTGTTTAACAAGTGAAAATATGGAAAATTCTGAGTTCTACGAACTGAACGCGCGTTTTTAAATGTTACTATATTACGAAAGTTGCCCGTCGGCAGCTTCAGACGTCAACATACGATAAATGGCAACATGTGTGAAAGGTATACGAACTTCTATAAGAAATACGTCGGCGAATGAAAATGTTATCAACAAATGTAGGCTTACTGAGCTAAAAATAATAACCCTAAACAACGCCAAAAGGAGGAAGAGAGACGGCTCTTAATTAAACTGTTACTTTCGACACTTTTCAAATCTAAAATCTCTTGGAGGGGTATGGTACAAAGTGGAATTATTGTTTCTAGAACTGCAGCGAAAGGTAACTGTTGTTAAATGCTCTCTGTTTGCTGAATAAAATCCAATTTACGTAATATAAATGCAGTACGTTTATCAAAAAGAGACATAGTACGACTGTACAATCCCTGTCGTAGTTTTGCTTTATCTACGGCACATGAAAAGCATATTTAATACGGCGTTCTAAATCAGAATACATATCTTTTTGTTCCAAAATACGCGAAACCACTTTTCATACCCTCCCAGAGTCAAGCATACAAATCTGATGTATATGTATTATCAATAAACGGCAATAAACGGTAAACGGTAAACTGTTTCATACCAAATTTTGGCCTCTCTTTCAGACACCAAACTTTAATACATTAAATTTGTCTGCATTCATTTATATTACTGTAATCCGTAAAACAGAGTCTTGAGGGAGGGGTACTGAAAATTATTGGGCTCCATTCTAAGGGATGGTTAATAGCAACTCCTTCATTTACTTCCATGTTGACTTTCGTGAGTGCCTTTAAAGTCAGAAAAAAAACTAGTATTATATTAAAATAAATAAAAAACATTATTTTTTATTAAAACTCAAAAAAGGGGGGAAATTTTCCCTCGTTCTTAAATGTTACTTTTACTTAATTATAACGTAGAGCACAGCTTAGTGTATATGTATGTAAATGTTAATTTAAACTCACTAAGAAACTTCTTAAACTTGATAACTTGCCGGCTTGAATACACTCGACAACGTGATTATTCTCTTACTCTCCAAAAAGCGCCCACGAATACTCACTGATTAGTTTAACAGGAGAAATACTTCACTTTGTGCGCCTTAACTGAAATTACTGTAAGTAAACTCAAAAACTTCCCAAATTCTATCACCTTTCAATAAGAACTTTTCACACTTCCCCGAAACCAATTCAAACTAAACGAAATTCAAATAGACATCTTATATTCAACTACCCAAAATCGCCGTGGACATTATACATTTCCTCCAAAATAAGCACCAACTAAATGAAACTCGAATGGATACCGTACCCACAACTAACCTCGTCCGAGAGGTCCACGAAGATGGTACACGTGAGGTGCCGGGTTCGATCCCAGGACAGATTAATAAAAGTCAACAGATTAATAAAAGTCACTGGCCGATAATTCCACTAAACAACGAAATAAGAAAGGAAATCATATTGCTCCTTCTTTAAATACAACGAAGCAGGTGTGAAACTTCGTTATGCTATACTTCAAACTTGGTTATACTATACTTGAAATATATTAATTCTAAGTTTTAACACGAACACAGACCCTCAAACTCTGCAGCCGCTATACTATCAAAGCTACAGCTGGACAAAGTCAGCACTAAGGCTGAACCTCATGTTACACATGAGCACCAAGGCTGAATCCCGTATTCACCACATGTTCCACACCAAACAAGATTTTAATATTCGTTTTATACATTAAATAATTTGCATTTTACATTCAACCCCATTTTCAACAAACCTACTCCGAAACTAATTTATTTGTGAAATCTCGCAAAGTCTGAGACTTCCCTTTCAAATTCGCAACTCCTGTCTAACTTTCGTAGAGTGCTTTAGTGAGCAGGCTCGACTCAACAATTTCATAACTCACACTTTGCGAATTTTATACGAAAACTATTGAACTTATGACTTAACACAGCTATATAAGATTAACCAACAATTGATAATAGAATTACTATTATTATTATTATTATTATTATTTATATTTTTGTATGTTTATGGTTTTATTATTATTGTTGTTGTAGTTGTTATTGTTATTTACTTTATTTTAGCTAAAGACATTTATAAACGTTTACATTAAAGGTTACATACAAACGGAACGCTTGCAATTTCGATGACGTAAATTTGCAAGTTTTTTGCAAATACAGTCGGCAGCAAAAGTATCCGAGCACTAGCAAAAATTCCTATGAAAAAAAAGTACACTTAATGCAGTTTTGTTAAATAAATTCTTGTCGAATCCTGTTCTTAGTCAGTCTAAGAACATGATTCGAGAAGGATTTATTTAACAAAACAGTGTTAAGTGTGCTTTTTCATATCGGAATTTTTGCTAATGCTCGGATACTTTTGCTGCCGACTGCAGTCATACATTTGGAACGTATTTCATTTCTGGAAGCATTTCATTTGTATGTACCCCTAAATGTAACTTTTAAAAATGCTTTGAAAAACTCTCAATTGATTGTATAGTTATCAAATGCACATTTTTGTTTATCAGTTCTCTTTCCTTTTAAGGAAATAATTTATTAGAAAATTATATTCAAATCCGAAAGAAAAATTCCTGTTTTCTTTTAATAATATAAGGATATTAATACACAACATCTTTTAGTTAAACAAATGGATTTACAAAAGGCTTTTTATGTAGTCTGAAATACTCACCAATAAAAAATTGGAAAAATAAAAAATGTAAAATAATTCGAAAAATAGCTAAAACTAATATGAGATAAAGAAAAATTCGAAGACACAAAAAATTCGAAACTGTAATACAATATGTAGTTTCGTAAAATAATACACTGGTACCTAAAATATGTCAAATGATGAAAAACAATGGTCAGATTACCTTAGAATTCCGATTTCAACGATAGATGTTACAAGAAAAACACGAAAATTTCTTGAACCACATTTTCGTTTTTTATATTAAGTTCTCTTTTTATTTATTTCCTCGTAAAATACTTGACATTTTATTTAGCTTTGTGAGTAAAAATAAAGTTTTAGGGACTAAATTTTTCTATAAAGTAAATTACTTCTGTTATATAACTCTTTTAGTACAAAAGTATGTTCTGTTAAATGTTTTTATCACATTTTTTATGTATGTGCTAAATATTTCAAAACTACTAAGGTTGAAAAAGAAACTCATAAAATAATTTTATGTAAATAATAAAAAATATTATTAGCTAGTAAGGATAATACAAAAATATATTAAGATAATAGTTATTTCTTTACTTTTAAATGCACGTGATGAAAATAAATCTGGTTTAAAATTTCATAATATAAAGCGATCAAAGTTTAAAATGAATTGTTTGTAAAATTTTATACAGTTAATTTATTAAATCTGAATAAAAGTTAACTTTGAAACTATCACTGTACACTCAAAATGAATGTTTCAAAAGATACCTAATGAACTATGTATTTTGTGCTTAAAATCATGATTTTTCAAAAGTTGACTTAATGAATTATAAATGATTTTTTAAAAACTTTTATGCGTAACTGAAAATACTTTGGCGCTTTAAAGTAACAAATAACAATTATATGTAACTGACTGAGACAAGTAATAAATCTTTAAAATTTCAAATATCGTTGTTTAAGGTATAAAATTATAAATATACAAAAAGCTAATTTTTTTTCCCTTGGTGAAACTCTTGCATTTTAAAACATTATTTAATATTTTATAATTTTACCCAGCAACTTCTTTTTTTTTATTATTATTTAATAAGTTTTACTCATCTTAAAATAACACACCTGCCAAGTTTTAGAATTTCTGAAGAAAAACCTTCTGTGTCATAACCATCACAAAACTTTCTTCTATACATTCTTCTATAAATTTTCACAGCGCATATTATTTATCAAAATTACTTTCTATTTTCTATCGTGAGTGTAGATGACTTCCATCTGTTTAAAGTATAACGCTAAATATCGAAAACAAATCAGTTTAATATTCTACAGGCGACATGTAAGTAATTTTGCTTACAATTTTTTTTTTTTTTATTAAAATTAAAATTCTATTTCAAATTAATACAGATAGATATCTCAACCGTTCATTTTAAAACTATTAACAAGTTCTTCCGAAAAATAGTCACACTGAAAATTTGTACCAGTCAGGAGTTAATCATCCTTCCTCAGAAGTAAGTGATGTCCCTATAAATAGAATTTTTTTTTTCCTTAGTTACTATTACTACTATAAATATTTTTTTGTTTCATAATAAATGGTTAAAAATAATCCTTATTCTGTATAATTATGAGAAATTTTGTCCTATGTTGCCATATAAAAATTTTGAAAAACGGGACGGTAGGTTGTATGCATCAACAGCTAATTAGTAGTAACTTAAGTCAAGGTTCGACCATATATAAACCTATATTAAATTTTAGCGTTTACAAAATTTTAGCAAACATAAACAGTCACAAAAAAGACACACAGACAAATATTTCCTAGAAATGGTCAAATCGTGCTCAGTTCATCTGAGAACACGTAAATCGATCGAAAACTGGAGGTCGAAAATTTTCCCGAATCGAATGCGTTCTTCTCATATATAGAGAAAAAAGTAATAAATTAATCGAAATAATACTGATTCTGAAAAACATTAAGTCCGATTTTTTATCAAACGTTTCATTCGATTGATAAAATATTGAGCTTAATTATTTCAATCCGAAACATTTGTTGTATTTTTGTAAAAGCATATATTCTTTAACGTTATTTCTGCGCAAATACGGATTCAACGAGTTCAGTGTTAAAATACGGGTGAAAACCCTTGTTGTCGAGAGAAAATAAGCGATAAGGGAATACCGAATGACTGGACGTTTAATTAATCCAAACTTGTAAGTCAATTTGGCACTTTTTCAAGCCTTTGGAATCGACCTCACAGCAGGCGTACTCTATAATACTGCTTTTCGTACGCTTTATCAAGAAAAAACAATTTGAATTTTCTTTTATTTCTGCAACATAACTTTTATGTTTTAATTAATTCAGTTGTTTTTTATACATATTTAATACCTAGCATCTCATTTAAAGGGTTGAGTTTTTTAAAATGCACTAAATTTATTTTATATATATATATATATATATATATATATATATATATATATATATATATATATATATGCGGTGCTGTACATTTTTTTTTCTCTCTTACCCATACACATGATAGAGAAAGTATTGCGTTTGGGTCAAATTTTCAAAGTCAATATTTTGTTATATTTACACGTTTTGAGTCCCTTGAATCCAAAAATCATGTTTTTAGCGGTTGGTCTGTGTGTTTTTCTGCTATCATCATATCTCAAGAACAAATAATAGTAGAAAGTCCAAACTTGGTATACTAAAATTGTATCACATACGGAGGCTACACTAAACTTTTCGTTGAGATCAAGGAAATGGTTCGTGTACCGGAATACCCAAGAGAATGTCTATGCGGAAATTGCAAGTAAGTACAGTTTAAACAAGTAAAGTACAAGTTTGCAAGTAAGTACAGTTTCTTACCTCTTAATCTCCAACCTGATTTATAGTATTAAATTTAAGGGTAAGAGAAAGTCGTGTGAGTGACACACCATATTATTTACTTTCTCTTACCCATAAGGTAGAGAAAGTGTTGTTTTTGGGTCAAATTTTCGAATATGAGTTTTTGTTATATTTACACGTTTTGAGGTACCCTGAATCCAAAAATCATGTTTTTAGCGGTTGGTCTGTGTGCGTGTGTCTGTGTGTCTGTTATCAGCCTATCTCAAAAACAAATTACAGCAGAAAGTCCAAACTAGGTATTCTAAATGTGTATGATATAAGGATGTTACACTAAACTTTTCGTTGAGATCAAGCAAGCGGTTCGTGTACAGGGACACCCAAGGGAATTCAAATACATTACGTCTATGGGGAAAATTGCAAGTATGTAGAGTTTAACATCTATAGACTGCACTAAACCAAATGAAACTAATATATATTTTTTATATGCGTAAAAACATGTTTCTTGTAGAATATGGTATGGAAATCATACACTGCTACACAAAGGAATTAGATTATAGTGCGACAATACTTGAAAATTGATGGATGTGTATTTCAGGTTCTGTCGTGTGTTATTAATGTAGGATTATATTTATTTGCACCATGTGGTGTATGCATAACAATCGGAAGATATACAGGACTGCCAATATTTAAGCCATAACATTCTTTTTTATTGCTAGTGGAAATCCTTTACTATAATATTTTACCATATCCAGGAAAGCTGCTCAGGAATTGAAATTAATTCCTCATAGCCATATGGTAAATAATGTATTGTTTTAAACTAAATATTCATCGCTTAGTTTTACACGTTTTGAGGTTTCCTCAATACTTAAGTAAAGTTTTTAACGTTTGATCTTTCTATGTGTCTCTTAGAATAAATCAAAAATAAATAATTTCAGGCGATCCAAATGTTGTACTTTGAAGTTAATATATTTGTTACTAGAAAAGTTTGATCATTGATAGCTTTCAAGGAATGTTGCGTGTGAAAGTTGTCTGAATAATTTTAAATTAACTTTTGAATTTAACAACAGATATGAATTTCATATAAATCCAGGTACAATAATGAAACAGGGGTTGAGGAGGCGGTAATCCGCCTCTTATAGTTATCTTATCTCGTTACTCGTTATCATATTCTCGTTATCTTATCCTTTATACTCGTTATCTTATCCCTTACACGTTATCTTATCCCTTAATCGCCAACCTGTATTTATAGTAATAAATTTCAGGGTAAGAGAAAGTCGTGTGAGTGACACATCAGATTATTATTTTTGTTTACTTATTTACTTATTTTATTTATTTATTATTATTATTTTTTATTTATTTTATTTTATTATTATTATTATTATTATTATTTTTTAGTTCTAGAGGCCTATTTCAGTCGGTACAGTTGTCGAATTTTTATAGGTCACTCTTAATTAGTGCTAGAGGCCTATTTCAGTCGGTTTATTGAATGGGGATTTATTGAATGAAGGCCCCCCAAGGCACAACTTTGACATGAGTCCCCCCCCAGGCCCAACTTTGACATGAGTCCCCCCAAGCTACCCCTATTTCAGTCGGTACAGCGTTGTCGAATTTTTATAATACACTCTTAACAGTGCTAAGGGCCTATTTCAGTCAGTTTATTGAATGGGGATTTATTGAATGAAGTCCCCCCAAGGCACAACTTTGACATGAGTCCCCCCCCAGGCCCAACTTTGACATGAGTCCCCCCCAGGCCCAACTTTGACATGAGTCCCCCCCAAGGTACCCCTATTTCAGTCGGTACAGCGTTGTCGAATTTTTATAATACACTCTTAATAGTGCTAAGGGCCTATTTCAGTCGATTTATTGAATGGGGATTTATTGAATGAAGTGCCCCCAAGGCACAACTTTGACATGAGTCCCCCCCAAGGTACAACTTTGACATGAGTCCCCCCCAAGTACAACTTTGACATGAGTCCCCCCAAGGCCCAACTTTGACATGAGTCCCCCAAGGCCCAACTTTGACATGAGTCCCCCCCAAGGCCCAACTTTGACATGAGTCCCCCCCAAGTTACAACTTTGACATGAGTCCCCCCCCAAGGCACACCTTTGACATGAGTCCCCCCCCCAAGGCACACCTCCCCCTCATTGAGAAAAAGAGAAAAAACGTTGTTTTGCGGCTATAAGACAGTTTGGACTTCCAACGTTATTTGTTACAGTATCTGCAGCTGAAACACATTGGTTTGATTTAATGAAAACTTTATCATGGAATTTAGATCGTCACGAATTAACTAAAGAAGAATTTGTCGATATTAACAAGTTTAGCAGTAGGCCTCTGGCACTAAATTAAAATCTGTCAATGTCAGATTTTCATGTTTTGAATAATGAAATAATGTCGTGTCTGTATAATCTTTTTTTTTTTTTTTTTTTTTTTTTTTGTTACAATAAAACTTATTTTGTATAATTTACTAATGAAATGTTTTGCTTACTTTAGTTAAAAACCAAACAATCATCGTCAAAATTCAGAGGGATAACGTCGAAAGAGGAATTGAATTTTAAGTACTTTAAGGAAATTGCAAAAGCTGTCGGAGTTTTACCCCTATTTTCCATTTTTATTAACTTATGTTTATCATCGTACGTGGATTCAATATGAAAATGTGGGTAAAAACCACCATAGTTATATATATATATAGTATATATATTTAAATACTTGAAATTAAACTCTTCTACGACGATATTATTCCGAATTTTAACGATAGTTGTTTAGTGTTTTCATAGCGTAAATGTATATATTTGGCTAGTACATTATGCAAAAAAAATTTTGTAGTGCTTATCCATACGCAATATAAAATTATTTTTCAAAGATGCTCATATTTCATCAGATGTTTAATACATTACACATTCAGATTACAATATGTTGTGCCGAATGCTGCATGTCAAGTTTCCTAAAAATGACTTAGCATTGCATTTAATACTATGAAATGCATATTAAAATAAACAAGAACGAAAAATCATGCAGTACACATTGATTATAAACACTTTACAACAGTACGTACTTGTTGTATCATATAACTTTCAATAGTCTTTGCCTACGTTATCACACAACAGACAGGCAGAAACACTGAAAAGTATACAGATAGCCTAATTGAATTTAAAACCAATCTTAAACATTTTTGGAAAGTGTTAAAAAGACTTAACACAAAAGAAAATGTATCCGTTATATTATAATTGCACCCCTTAATATATCTGAACATTTTAGTGCAGCCCTGTAAATCTGAAGGTTAATCATATCATATTCTATACAAAACATTATATGTTAGAATATTAATAATACATAAAATTTCTTAATGATTTTTACAGTAGAAAGTTATTTAAATGTAATTTTTAAAAATCTCAGTCTCAAAACGCAATGTATTAGCAATTTTAGGGCTGTCCATGTGCACAAACTAGTTGTACAGGACCTATTAATGCCATTTTAAAAAGGTAACATTCCGTAGTTAACTTGACTAATATGTAACATATTTTTAAATTCTCAAAATATTTACGGATGCTGCGGGCGGGAGACAAACAGATAGAATGACAGACAATCGGGCAGTCAGAGACAGAAATTGAAATCATATCCAAATTTAAAAATTGTCAGCAAATGTTAAAAAAGCTGAATGTAAACGAAAGTACAATTCCAGCAAATTTTTATTAATGACTCTTAATGTAACTGAATATTTTTGTGTGGCCCTGTAAATCAATTGCTAGTTATACTATGTTCTAAAAAAGCATTTTTTTTTTTTTTTTTTTTTTTTTTGCATATGAGTAACATATTTCAATTTCATGAAGCTTTATGCAAAGTAAAGTTATTAAAATTTGGTTTAGAGACATACCTCTCATTGAACACAATGCTTTGTAATACTTTCGAGTGTCCCTGCACACAAACCCGTGCTGGTATTTACTCCATTTTACATAAGAAACATTCGATAGTGAACTTGAATAACATATTTCAATTTCATTAAGATTTGTGTTCAATAAAGGCACTAAAATATGGTTTATAGAAATACGCCTCCCATAGAACACAATGCTCTAGAAAACTTTCGGGTGTCCTGTACTCAAACTAGCAGAGGTATTCACTCTATTTTCAATAGGGAACATCCGGTAGTGAACTTGAATAACATATATCGATTTAAAGAAATTCCATAAGTTTTACGGGAGTTAGATCGTGGACAGACAGACGGACGAACAGGCAGATGAGCAGACAGACTGATACACAAATTGAAATCATATTCACAACACTTAGAAATTGTTAGAAAGTTTTAAAAACACTTAATGTAAATGAACGTGCTCCCAAAATTTCCATCAAATTTTTATTAATATCACTTAAAGAAGCTAAATATTTTTGCGTGGCACTGTAAAATCTAGTGCTCATCATACTATATTCTATAGAAAGCAATCTTTTGTGCATATGAATAACATATTTCAATTTCATTAAGCTTTGTGCCAAGTAAAATTATTAAAATTTGGTTTAGAGAAATATCTCTCATAGAACGCAATACTTTGGAATACTTTCGAGTGTCCATGTACACAAATCAGTGCTGGTATTTAGTCCATTTTACATAAGAAATATTCGATAGTGAACTTGAATAACATATTTTAATTTCATTAAGATTTGTGTACATCAAAGGCATTAAAATATGCTTCATAGAAATACCTCCCATAAAACACAATTCTTTGAAATAATTTCGGGTGTCCCTGTAAACAAACCAGTGGAGGTACTCACTCCATTTTTAATAACGAACATCAGAAAGTGACTTTGAATGATGTTGTTACTTACAGTTTCAAGAAATTCCATAAATATTTACATGAGTTAGAGTGTGGACAGACAGACAATTCGAAGTCATTAACACTTTTCAACCTTGTTGGAAAGTGTTAAAAATTGAGAAGTTTTATTAAGACACCATTATTTAAGCATTTTGTTAAGGCACCGTTATATCTTCATGAATATATGATTTAATCTCATACAAATTGTTACAGATAATTAAAAATATATAGAGAGAGAGAGAAAGAAAGAAAGAAAAAAGTCTTAGAATCACCATTTCCGAGATCTATAGCTGATCTACTTAATCAAGACGCCAGTTAATTTTTCTGTAGTAACTAAGTTACAGGCTGAGTTATTTTACATGGTAAAGAATTTCTAAAAATGGTTTTATGTAGAAAACTTGAAAAAATCGTTATAGGTTTTTTTTTTTTTTTTTTTTTTACGATACCGACTTTCGGTTCCACTTCCGATTATCACAAAAACTTCGCAAACTCATCTGTTCACTGGAAATTAACAATTACTTACAAATGAATAACTAAAAGGTAGTTAAAACAGGAAAAAAAAAACCTTAAAGTTATTTTTAAAAGAACGCACTTGCCACATTTAAAACTGTCGTTTTTATACAGGATGTCTATCAATTTTTCTGAAATAAATAACTACGAATACATACGAATGGATACCTAAAATATATTTTTATAATAACTTTAATAAAATTTTTAAAGCCGTTTTTGAGGAACGGGCCTACGGTCCCTCTGTATGTTTTTCAATTTAACCAAAGTTGAAAAAAGCATCTGTACATTAGCCCTATCTCGATTCTGAAGTTACAATGGTCTATCATAATTAGTTTTCGAGATATGACAATCAAAATATTCTCCACACACATAATCACATACACACATACATACTGAGCAGTTGCCAAAAACCATATTTTTGGATTCACGAGAACTTGAAATATGTAAATTCGGCAAAATTCGATATTGAAATTTTTGTCTAAATGCAGTACCCCATACCTACGGTAGTCGGACAATAGAAGTAATAAATAACTGAATATATATGTAGAAAATAATGGGATAGTTAATAATTGATATGGTGGTATTGCTATGCATCCTTTATTTATTTTATTTATTTATTTATTTATTTTAACTTTCTCATAGTTATATAAGTTGGAGAAAGTGTCGTTTTTTCATCGAATTTTCTAAACTGAATTTTTTCTATAACTAAGTGTTTGAGGTTCCCTGAATCTAAAAATCATGTTGTTAAACAGTCGGTCTGTGTATCTGTTAGTAATAATGTTATCCGCATAATTGAAAAAGAAGATATTAACAAAAAATCCATACTTGATTTTCTAAATTTGTATCAGTAGGTAGTATTACTTCAGACATTTATTGAGAAATATTTTATGTATAGGAACATACAAAAATTCAAATACCTAATGTCTATGGGCAAAATTTCTCATTGGTACATTTTAACATCTTAAGACTGCACTAAACATACGAATAGCGTGTACGCACAAAACATTTTCTTATAAATATGATGTTAAAAGCATTCACCATCCTAATCCTATACATAACCATACAAAATAATTTGGTTATATTACGACTACAGTTCTCAAGTGCATTTCATAGTTCTACTTCATAGTCTATTAGTCTTAGAGTGCATTTTAAGTTGTATTATGTGTTTTTCTGATTTTAAGTACACCATATAGTGCCCGTAGTACAATTTTTAGTCAATGTGCAGAACATCCACGTTATATCGATTAAAAATGAAATAATGGTTTAGTATAAAATCATTTGAATCCTTTTGTAATTTCGAGATGATATCAATGAAAATAAAAAAATGAAAAAATAAAGCTTAATTTTTTTTTTTTTTTTTTTTTCTTTTAACATCAAAAGAAACATTTCTTAGCATGCAAATAAAAAAAAATGAAAAACTAAATTTGTGTCATTAAAAATTTATGATAAAACTAACGTCATAAAAGATTTAAAATTTTTATTTTTATTTATTTATTTTTAAAACAATAATTTCAATTAATCAAATAACCTTATATGTTTCTTCTTCATTTCATTATCCACAAAGTAATGAGAGTGCAGCTTTAGTATAGTAAACTCTTAGCGACATTCAATATTTTTTGCATTTGGCCAATAATTGAAATGGCTATCGCGATTGCGTGAGTTTGATGAGAAACGTCCGTGTTACATCGATGCCAAATTTCTAATTTCACCAGGGTGTACTATATTAAAACTATTTCCTAGTGTGTCTGCATTATTAGTTTATTTTAAACTAACCTTGTTTCTAACCATAAGATAATGAAATTGAAATGGTTAAGTGTCATTTACATTTTATTGACGGCTGTATATTGTAGTATTAACGACTGTATATCGTAGTACTTGGTCATGGTTTTGATTAGCTGAATATTATAGCCAATCAAAATATATTTATTTATACGTTTCAATTATTCAGTTATAAAAAATCATTTAAATATTTGACCAGAGAAGCGGTCAAAGCCAGTTGCTCTAAAATAAAATTGTTTCTAAATCAAATTTCAAACATGTTTAAAGTACTAAAATACTAAAATGTTCAACTATCGTATTTTAAACAATATTTTTTTTTTTTTTTTTTTTTTTTTTTTTTTTATAAAAATGCACGGTTGAAGAAAGTAGTGTGAGCGTCTCACCATTTTTTCTATTGTGACATTCTGTGAGAAAATTATTTTTCTTTGAAACAAAGTATGATGATTAAAAAATCTTTATATTTGATATTTGATTTCGCATTGATTGGGCTTTAAAAGGATTTATGCTTAAAAATATTTTGATGTATTTCTTAAATTATTACCATGTTTTTTTTTTTTATTAACTTCTATTCTTGTTTGTTTGTTTGTGTGCTTGTTTGTTTGGCCGGTACAAATCTTGCAATCTATTTTTAACTAACTTCCCTACCAGCTAGACATTTGAAACTTTCACAGTAGTTCAGAACCCGGTGACAACACAATACTTCGAAGTCAGATTTTCGAATTTTCGAATAGTTTTCTTTTAATTAATTAAATATGAAAATAACAAGCTCCTAATAGCAATAAAAATAGTCATCAAAATATTAGCTATAATTTAATTGTTGCCAAAAAAAATGTACGAGTTCATTTTCTTTCGACATAAAAATAAATACATTTAATTAAATTACATAAAAACCTTTTAAACTTGCCTCATCATTGGGCCGTAAATTTTTCCCCTGGGCTCCCAGGCCTCTTCGGCGGCTTCATCTGTTGTGAAGTTTACTTGAGACTGAAATCCGTGGGTGGTTCTCTCCATGAGGTGTCGCCACGCTCCATCTGGGGCCATTGCGCCGCTGTCATTGCACACGTTAGAATTTGTAGCTATCTCGATGGATTCGCGGAACATTGCGTAGTGATAGTTTTTACTCAGCCAATTTTTTACATTTAATTAAACGTGAGCGTTAAAAAATTGTAAAAAGTTAAATTATGCATCTGGCAAAAATTGACGTCATTATCACTTTAAAGATTTTCTACACATTGATAAAGTGCTTATGTAGTTCATGATGCAAATATATGTTGTTCTGAAAGGATTAATATTTTATTTTTAAAACCAACTTTTCTTTTTAAATTCAAATTTCCCGTAACTGTTTAACCAATCACATTAGAACGTCCATCTTTGGAATATCGATAATAAGGATTTTCTCGCCAAAAAGTCGACAAGGGCAAAAAGTCGCCAAATTTGGCGCCAAATCCATTACCTTCCTATTGAAGCTTTTTAATGAGTTTTAAAGGGAAAATTAAGCTATTTTAACGCGAAAAACAGCTGGAAATGCAGAAAATTTGCATTTTATCAACTTACTAAGTCTCTTTGAAAGCATTTATACAAAAATAAATACAATTATTTACAATTTCGTAACAATACGCATTGATAAAGTGCTAATGTAGTTAGTTCTATAGCTATGATTCAACAGAAAATTTAAAAACATGGTTTATAAAAAGTTTTTTATCTTATAATTATTTTTATTTCATTTGCACTTTCTTTTTGTATGATTTGTCTGTTGAAATTACATGGTAATCATTGATAAAAACAAGTTAATGTATATGTATACAGGGTGGTTATAATTAAACTTCCCCTATAAACAGCATCCTACAGCGCAAACGGGTGAACGATATGCAACGAAATTTGGTATATAGACTATACACGAGATTCGCTCACGGAATTTCGAAAAAAAAAAAAATTAGTTCCAAAATGTCCACCAGAGGGAGCCTTTTGCGGAAAATATTAAATTTAACAAAATAAACGACCAAAACGAAATACAGAAACAATCTTAACAATCCAGAGCAAGAATTATGAGTAACAAAATTTAAAACCGGTGAAAGCTGTCAGTTCAAATTAAAAAATGTCTAGATTTGCGTGCTTGCGAAGAAGAGAAAGCTTTATACAAAACAGGTTAGGGTATAAAACGTTTGCAGACGTTGTCATGTTTTATGTCTATGTTTCCGGCTATAATGATGACGGTATCTTTAGTTGAACGTGCGTTATTGGTGATGCTGTTTTACGAAAACAAGGGGTATGTTTCTGCTGCAGTTCGTGAATTTCGTCGTATAAAGAAGCTACGGCCTCGATCAATGTCTACTAAATGTTCCGGGCCATGATTAAGAGATTTGAAGGGACCGGGAAAATTAAGAGTTCAACCTGGAAGAGGCCGTAAGCTTGTCAGACTGGTACTTGTTGATGCCGTCAAGACAGCTGTTGCCGCACATTCATAGACATCAGAGTTTGGGGGCAGTAGCGCACGTGCAGTTTCTCGACAGACAGGCTATTCTTACAACACCGTCCGATAGGTGCTGAAAAACATAATGCACTATTTCCCATGCAAGATCCACCATACCTAAGAGCTGCTTGATAGGAGCAAGCCACAACGTCTCTCATTCGCGGTCAGTTTTCTCAACAGAATGACTGTTGAGAAATGTCATGGCCTTGGAATATTCTGTGGAGCGACGAGACCCATTTCTACCTCAATGGGAAAGTCAACACACAGAATTGCCACATTTGGGCTAAGGAAAATCCGCGTATGCACACTGAAATCCCTTATATTCTCCAAAAGTGACTGTCTGGTGTGGATTCAGGGCGACATTCATTCTTAGGCCAATTTTTTTTTTTTTTAGTAAATAACTGCACGTGGTCCTGTCACATGTTCCGTTACGGGCCGTCGGTACCATGACATGCTTCAGACATTTGTTGTGCCGCAACTACAGCAAAGGCGGGTCCTTACAACGACTATATTCATGCAGGATGGTGTGCCCCCACATTCCCATGAGTCCGTGAAGGCGCTATTACTCCAACACTTCACAGACGAAAGCGTTATTACTCGCTTTTTTCGTAAGCCACCATCTTCGCTGGATCTAAATCCGTGCGATTTCTAGTTATGGGGACGCTTAAAAAGTGTGGTGTATCGTGGAGGTGTTGCGACGTTGAATGACTTAAAGAGCTCCATAATGCTTCATATGCGAAGCATCACTACTGATCAGTTACGATATGCTGTTAAACACACATCGACTTGTAATTTCGCAGGTGAATGAGGGGGTCATATGGAGCACCTTCCCCTACATCGTCCTGGACACGATTAACAGCAGTTCTTCTTGTGCAATTTCGTCCTAATCTGTTCTTGTTTCTGCAAACTGAACTGTTTTGTTTTTCTAAAACAGTGTACTGTTATTTTTTTTTTTACCTTTACTTAATGTGGTTCGATGACAAGGTGATCAGAAACTAGTCAGTAAATGTTAATATTGTTTCTGTATTCCGTTTTGGTCGTTTATTGTGTTAAATTTAATGATTTTCTGCAAAAGGCGTGTACTGCAAAAGTACATCCTCTGGTGTACATTTTGGAACTATTTTTTTTTTTTTCCAAAATTCCGTGAGCGCATCTCGTGTATAGTCTATATACCAAATTTCGTTGCATTCCGTTCACCCGTTTGTACTATAGCAGGGGTGGCCAACCCGCGGCCCCCGGGCCGCATGTGGCCCGCCGTGTAGTACTTTGCGGCCCGCAAGTTGCGGCCCGAAAATTATAGTTTGAAAATTTTGCTTAAATTAATAAATCTTTTCTGAATTTTTTAAATACAAATACCTCTAAACGGTTGCTAAATAAAGAAACAACACACTTTTGTAAAAAAAAAAAAAAAAAAAAAAAAAAAAAAGTTATTAAATCTATTATTCATTCTTTTTTTTTTATGGTTATTAATATACAGTTTTTGACGGTTCTATTGTTAATTTATAAATGAAAATTTAATATCAATGTATTTTGTTCTAAATCTTCACCCTCTCTTCTCCCGAAAAATGTACATAAATACATGATTCATACGTTCACAAACATATATAAACACATAAATACGTACATACAGTGCGCCTACCTGAATAAAATAATTTTCCAGTGCGGCCCACTTGAATAAAATAAATTTCCAATGCGGCCCGCCAAGTGTTTCGGGTTGGACAGGCCTGTACTATAGGATGCTGTTTATATGGGAAGTTTAATTATAACCACCCTGTATATTGTCTTTATGCAATATAATGTAACCTTATGAAAAGCAAAATAAATTCCAGCATTGATAAACTAAAGTTTCTTTTACATAATACACAGTATTTTATCGGGGAAATATTCTCGCAAAGTAATCCTTTTTATTGTATTATACATTTTTTTTTTTTTTTTTTTTTTTTAACCACATTGGTTTTTCTTTTGATCATTTGTAGATAATACAACCGCATATTGAATGTAGTTATTCAGAGTATTCTTAGTCTATTCTGACAGAATATGAAGAAAAAGACGACTGAAATGTTCTAGATATGTAATGTATTTCAGTCTTGTCTATAAGCAAGAACAAAGTTGTTGAATAGAATTCATTACTATGAAAGAAACTAATATTATTTATTTAGTTTTTTAACGATAGCTATCAGTTATATTTATTTGAATAATTTTCATAGCTAATCACGATATGTCAAAAGAATCATATCCCTGTATCTCATTGAAAAAGAAAAATATGTGTAGCACTCGCAACTTTCTCTTTCCCTACAATTTAATAAAATAGATTTTAATTAACTGATACAATCCATCGAGTTCTATCAACGTCTCCTTCTCGTTACATCGCAGTGTAACCTAAATGAAATATCGCTGAGATATTGCATTTTATTGTCTCTGAGATGTACTACTTTCTGAGACATTTTGATTAAGCACGTTACTAAATCCACACATGCGTAGATATATCGTATGATATATCGTAGATATTGCAATGTTATGTCTCTTCTTCTTTTGATTATTTGTAGATAATTCAACATTTCATTTGTCAACAATTCAAATCGTCTGTAGATAATATTCAGCGTAGTTCTTCAGACTATTGTCAGCCTGTTTTGACAGAATATATGGAAAAATATGCATTAGAGAGAATGCAAGAATAGCGAATGTGAAACTGATATGCGAAGAAGTAAAAAGAAGCATTTAAAAAATGAAAGAAGAAAATACCAATAACTACAACAATAAAGCAAGTTCGTGTATACAAAGAAGGTGACATAGTTGCAATTCAACGAGCACAATTCAGAAGTGGATAGAAATTACGGCCAAAATTTCTTAGTCCGTAAGAAATGGTCAAAGTGAAACCTTATGACTTATATTATATTAAGAAGGTAGGAAACCATCAAGGTACCAACAGTACTATAGCAGAGCTGCAGACCACACGAAACCATGGAGCGAAATTAGGTAAAGGAGATGACAAATTTATTTTATTGTATAATTTTTTTTTTTTTTTTTTTTACGCATTGGGTGCCATGACACTGAACTTTCCGTTTGGCCGCTTCAACTATCGGTAGCTGACAGTGTAAGATGTGATATAAAGCCGCGTCAAACACCGGTGGCTGACAGTGTAAAATATGATATAAAACTAAAAAATTTGCATCGTTTTAAGTAGTTATTGAAAATTTATTTAAAATTTACTTCAATTTTATTTATTACTGGACTATATCATTAAGGCATTTTAATGGATTTTATTGAATCACGGTAAACACAACGCGCTTCTGAGCAGCGTGGATAGCCTAAAGGGGATTTTCTTAAGAATTCGCGCGGCGTTCAACGCACTGTAAAAAAAAATTGTAAAATCACGGTATTTGACCGTATAATTTTAGGGGAAATGACCGTTTTGCTACCTAAACGGTCATAATCCGTAAATTAATATTTGGAAGCATAATTTAGGAAATAACCGTATAATTTTACGGGAAATGACCGTTTTGCTAGCTAAAAGGTCGTAGCCCGTAAATTGATGTTTCGAAAGTATATTTTTTTTAATTTTTACGAGAAAAAGCCGTTAATCTACGCAAATTGCTCTTATCTTTCATCAAACCATTTTCTTATGAGAAAATCTCTTCAAATGCTATCATTTCAGTGACATCAAGAGAGAATTCCGTTTTCTTCCATTTTCAAACTGAAACTGTGATTGTTATTTCTACTAACTGAATGTGTTTAATTATGCACGCATGTTATGCATATTATGCACGCATAGAAACATCCATTGGTTTTAATAAGCTACTGTTTTCTTAGTTTAATTCAAAAAATTTCCATCTGCCTGAAACTGAGTAATTGATATTGATGAAATTGATTTTCTTTGTCTATTAACACGAAAGCATTAAAAAAAGAAAGCTAAAATGCTTTCTTGATTTGAAGCCAGATTTCTGAAACATAAACTATAACCTAATAATTGTTTTATCCACTAAACGCATTTTTTATTTATTTATTTTTTTTTAGCATACAGCATTCTAATTGCCCTTTAGTTAAGCCTTAGAAAACGGAAAATTTTAATGTTGTTTTCACAATGCATTTTTTACAATATGCTAAAATAAAGTTTATTTCAATATGAAATGAATATGTAATTAACCATTTAAAGGTAAGTCTTATGATTATTATGTATGATCTTCACTGTTAAAAAACAAAGCTGTTTTATATGACCATCAGATAGGTACATTACATCATATATAGCAGGTTCTGCTCTCAAAATGCTTCAGTCCTTTCTTCAGTCAATGGATTTGGATTTTGGGAATAAGGCCGATTGATTGCTATAGGTCCAAGGCCAGAGGGGGAGTGCCCACCGTGGGGGGTCTTTCTAAGGGGTCCTAGTTCGTATTTACACAAGTTTCGGAGAAAACCACGGAAAACTCCGAACGGCTAGGCCGACGCGCACGACCTGGGATCGAACCCGGCACCTTATGTCTACCAGCTTTGGGCGCAGAACCGCTCGGCCGCTGGTGGGCTCCCTTCAATGGAATACAGCTTTTAAAAAAAATCTTCTGCTATTCTAAAAAGTGCAAATACGCCTAACACTTCATAAACACAGTTTAAAATCGGCCTTATAATGAAAATCTGTTTAAATGAATAAGAATTAGGCTCTAGTTATTTCTTCTCTGCGCCCACTACTGAAACCATAAAGATCGAAAACCATGAAAAAAATCGTATTAATTGGAGGTACAAATTCTCTGGATTTATGTAAAAGATTTATTGTTATTATTTACCTCTATTGAGAACCTTGAAATAAGACTACCTCTTTAGTGCTAGTGTTTACGAATAAAAAAGGCCCACCAGCGGCCGAGCGGTTCTGCGCTCAAAGCTGGTAGACGTGAGGTGCCGGGCTCGATCACAGGTCTCGCTCGTCAGCCTAGGCGTTCGGAATTTTCCGTGGTTTTCTCATAAACTTGTGTAAATACTGTCTAGGTCCCCTCAGAAAGACCTCTCGGAGGGCACTCCCCCTCAGGCCTAGGACCTACAGCAGTCAATCGGGGCCTTATTCCCAAATCCAATCCAGTCCGTTTACAAATAAAAATGATTTCGAAAAATAGTTAGATTTTCTTTCACAAAATTCAGTATCGTAGTCTTTATAGGGAAAAAAATTCAATATGTGAATTGGCTGACTTCTCAATTTTATCAAAAATAGCAAATTTAGATTTTAAAAGAATCTTAAAATAAAATTATTTTTATGCATAGTTTGAACGTTAACAATTTAATCACTGTAAAAAATTTCTGTAAAAATAAAGCACTTTTTTTAACATAAATACAGCATAGGTTGCTGTAAATTTGTATAGCTAGTTCTGTAAAAATAATTGAAGATTTGTTACTTCACATTGTGCTGTAAATCGGTTTAAAAAAATTTCCAGAAGTCTTTTGGTGCGTATGACAAGACTTATCAACTAGTCAGTTCTGATGTTGATTTTATCTGTTTTTGTAAAGAAAAGTGTCTGTGATCCCAACGGCGCGGTTGGCCCCTGTCATAGGGGATTGTGAGTTCGAATCCCGGGCAGCCCATGACGGTTTGCTTCGCATGAAAATTAATAAATTTGCGTGTAAAAAAAAAATAAATAAGTTTTTTAGTGTTATGGATTTCTCCCTGCACGCATGTGTAATAATTGCAAGAAAATTTTTTAAAGCTTTCGAGAAACTCAAACTTTAACTTTTAATTTTACGGTCAATGCTACTTTTTTTGCAGGTTGGTTGTATGTTTCATCACAACGTAAAATTACTGGCGATACATCATTCATCGTCTAAATGTATTTTTACGGGCTTTGACTGGAATCTCTGCTGCCGGGCTTTGCCCGTAACTTTACTGCAGCATTTTTTACAGTGCGTATTAATACTTTCCAACGTAGTTGAAAAGTTTTTATGACTTTCATTTGTCTGTCTGTCTATCAGTCCGTCCCTCTATCTGTCCCCGCTCTAACTCCTGTAAATAATCACGGAATTGTTTGAAACTAACATATGTTATTATAGTCCACTATGAGATGTTTCCTATTAAAAATGTAATAAATATTATTTCTGATTTCTGTACGCTAACACCCGAAGCAGTTCCAAAGCATTGCGTTTTTGAGAGGTATTTCTATAAACTATATTTTAATAGCTTTATTTTACACAAATCATAATGAAATTGACATTTATTACTCATATACGTAAAAAAATTATTTCTATGGAACATTGTATGATTAGCATTAAAATTTAAAAGCCACACATAAATATTATTATTGGAATTCAGTAAAGGTTATTATTGGAAATTACTGGAATTACATTTGCATTTGCATTAAGCCTTTTTAACTCTTTCTAACAATGTTTAAGAGTGAAATGATTTGAATTAATCAATCTGTCATTCTGTCTGCCTATATCTTGGAATTGAATTTAATTAAATATTTTTTTCTACGCAAAATCTCTTACACATCTAATCTAAGTCATTTTTTATTTTTGTTAAAATTGGTTAAAAGTTCGTAACTTCAAAAAGAATAGTTTTTTAACACCCCAACTTTAAAATCACGTGATTTTTCATCTAAATAAAATATCAATGCAATATAGCCTGAAAAAAACTACATTTCAATTATTTTAAAAATATCTGATGCCAAATAAATTTTCATCAAACATAATTAAGAAAAGAACCATCCGATTAAATCAGCGTTTTAATAAAAATTAAAAAATTTAAAAATCGCAGTGAAATTCATTTATATATTTGGAAGCTACAATGCCACAGACACACACACACGCAGAGAGTTATGGGTTATGGGTTATGGGGATTAAGGCTGATTGACTGCACTGGGGTCCTAAGCCCGAGGGGGAGTGCCCTCCATGGGGGTCTTTCTAAGCCCGTATTAACGCAAGTTTTGAAGAAAACCACCTAAAATTCCGAACGACCAGGTCGAAGAGCGTGACTTGGGATAGAACCCGGTACCTCACGTCTACTAGCTTTGAGCGCAGAACCGCTACATCGCTTGTGGGCCCCAGAGAGAGAAAGGTTGGTTGTAGGATTTAAGGCCGATTGACTCCTGATGTGTCCTAGGCCTAGAGGGGGAATGCCCTCCGTGGGGGTCTTTCTAAGGGGTCCTAGCCCGTATTTACGCGAGTTTCGGGAAAACCACGGAAAACTCCGAACGGCTAGGTCGATGAGCGCGACCTGGGATCGAACCCGGCACCTCCCATCTACCAGCTTTGAGCGCAGAACCGCTCGGCCGCTGGTGGGCCCCAGAGAGAGAAAGAGAGAAATCATTCACAAAATCATTAATTGTTTTGGGGTTGATAAAACGAGGTACTCTGGTGTAATGCTAAACGAAACGTTCTTTTATTTCGTTTGGAGTTCAATTAAGATTCCGAGAAAAGAAAATATTAAATATAAACTAAATTAGTTTAGCACTTAACCCGTAAAACGTCTTACTTTCTTCGTAACTTTAAATGTTAAACTTGCAAATTTTTAGAATAAAACCACATAGAAAAAATTAATTACCAAAGCGGTAGCTTCTGATCTAAAAATAATTCCAGTTATTAATAATATTTTTAATGTACTCTTGGGTTTTGAGGCTCATCATAAAATGATACTTACCTTTTAAAACGAGTACTTTTCCTATGAAATTTCGATTTATATGCATCAATGTAAAAAATACTACTTATTCTTTTTTTTCCTTAAAAATGAAGTAGAGAATATTATATATACAGGTAAATAATGCCTTTTCTAAATGTAATATAAAATGATAAATTTTTAAGGGTAAAGTAGAAAGAATTTTTTCACAAATTTTTCTCTGACATCATTTTGCAGTACCGAAACATTTCATCGTATTTTTAGAGTTTACAGTTTTTGAGATTTTATAATGGGGACTATTTTTTTAATTTAGAGGTGAAATCAGAAATAACCAAGTGTGTAATTGACGCTACATTTACAATGAAATTACCCTATATTTATTACGTTTCAAAGTAACAATTAATACAGTTTATTTCATACATGCTGCTATAGTACTAGATTTTAGGAGAAAAAAAGACAAAATGAGATGTTAATTTAAAAGCATAAAGAATGCTTTGACATTTTTTCTTTCTGCCATCATTGCAATAAAGAAACTTTCATCGAATTTTTAGAACAATTTTTAAGATTCTATAACAGTGAATATTCTTCGAATCTAGAGACGAAATCGGAAATAACCAAATGTGTGACTAACACTAATTTTATCATGAAATTATCTTTTATTTTTTTATGTTTCAAAGAACAATTAATAAGGTAAAGTTATGATAGTTTGCGCACAATTTAATAGTGCAATATAAAAAATCCAAATATTAATTTTTTGCTAAACTACAGGAGCATAATTTTGAAATGATCCTTCTTCTATGCATTTCCATTACTATTTTGTTGTTGTGCTATAATTTAAAACAACATACGTAATGAAATCAAGAGAGCTATTTTGCGCAAACTCTTCATTTAGGGTATGGGTGATTGCGCACATGGGTAGGACAGATTGCGCTTAATTATAATTACAATTACATTGCTAATAATAATAACTGCGCTTAAATAACATTCTTGTAAGGTTTTTCTAAAGAAATATTTTTTGTACTAGGAGTGTGTATTTCAAATCAATAAATAAAAAACCAGAAAAATAAAAGAATTAAAAAAGAATTACAAAAATTTATTTTAAGAAAAAAGATTAAAAAAAAAAAAAGATAATATTATAAAGTAGTATTAAGTTACTAGATAGCACGTTTAAATTAAAACTAGTAAATTTCCTTTTCAGCTTGAATGTTTTCCTGTTTCCTGACTGAATCTCTCGTTGTCCACAATCGTTGCACTTATTGTTGTAAATCGTGCAGCTATCGTGCCACCAACCTGCCACAAATTAATCTGTTCGAGACGGATTGCACACCGCGTTTGCCGTGTTATTCCGAGCCATAAAGACGGGTAGCACACCGTGCTTGCAATAACATATAGCTCTATCGCCCATTTTTAAGATTAGAATCCGCCCCCCGTTTACTATTTAATAAAGTTTTTTTTTTTTTTTTTTTTTTTTTTAATATTTCGTCTAGAAATGTTCAAAACACAAAAACTAAATTTCACTTCAAATAATAACAGGAGACTTGGCGTTGGAATATTAAAACCCGAATAAACTACTACGTCAGAAACGCCAAAAAAAAATATTGGAAATGCATACAGCTGTTTCGGTAGCCTAAAGCGTACCGTCTTCAGTGTAAAAAGGATTCTGAATCAGGAGAAGTGCTCGTATATATAGGAGAGGGGCCGGGTTTAGTTCAACCAATAGGATTACGGGAAAGGTGAGGAGAGTGGCCAATAGGAATTTAGGAAAGTTAGCTGAGTAAACACAAGAAAAATTAAGAAAAAGTGGACTGAATATAAAATTTCCAACAGTCAGACAAATAGGGAATAGCGAAATCACAATTTACAAGGTTTTTAAAATTTTTATAAATATGAAAAGCTTCAAAGAAATCGAGTTCATGAATGGATTTAGGTCTGCAAATTATTTTAGCTGAATTAAATTTAAAATTATGATTTTCCTCCCAGCAATGTTTGGAAATAGCCGATTTATTGGTTTCTTGTTTGCGGACGTAATTCATATGTTCTTTTAAACGAAATTTAAGACTTCGTTTAGTTTGGCCAATATATGATAAACCACACTGACAGGAAATACTGTAAGGAACCCAAAATTTATGCATATCAATGGGATCTTTTGACTGAGAAAAGGTGAGTTTATTGGAAGGCGAAAATAATATTTTAAAATCATATTGTTTGAGAATTTTAGCTATGGTTTGACTGGATTTAGGAAAATAGGGTAAGACAATATCTTTCCCGTAATCCTATTGGTTGAACTAAATCCGGCCCCTCTCATATTCATACGAGCACTTCTCCTGATTCAGAATCCTTTTTGCACTGAAGACGGTACGCTTTAGGCTACCGAAACAGCTGTATGCATTTCCAGTATTTTTCTTTTGCGTTTCTGACGTAGTAGTTTATTCGGGTTTTAAATTTCACTTGGTTTGAAACCTTCTCGTTTCAACTTGGAAATCCTTTACGTTTATTTAATTTATTTTACTTTATTGAAATTTAAACGATTACAGAATCTTTAAAAAAGTTTGAGTAGGTTGATATTTTTTGTTTGCATTCAGTTTTATCTCTTCTGTTTAAGCAACCACCAACAGCACAAAACATGAGCATCATACTTGAAACTATTGCAAATCTAAAAAGATATACAATAACATTTAAATACTTTGCGAGAAATTTCCCTTAGGCTAACATTGGTAAACACCGGTAAAACTTCGAGAGATAAATCCCACCAGAGGTGTGGTTTTTGTTGATTGTTGCCACTCCTGAATAATGCTCAGTTTCAGATTCTGGAGACAGCATCCAAAAAGATGCGCCGTCTCGAATGAGTTGAACTAGTCTCGTCACTTGTGGAAGTTATTTCCTGGTACAGTTCCAGACATTCAACAAACTCATCCTCCTTGTATTGTCATTACCAATAAGATTCGAAACCTCTACTAAAGTATAGGATTTTATAAAATCAATGCGCAAGCTCTCCTAATTAGCAAAAGCGCAAACTCACCCATTTTGATAGAAGAGATTGCGCAGCCTTTTATTCAATAATTATTCGATTTTAGAAAGAATCGTGGTGCTCGTACATTAGCCTAGGTCAATAGCTTATGATAAATTGTTTAAATTAATAATATTTTGTACTATTACCATTCTATAGAAATTCCTAGGAATTGTTAGAAAATTCAAGCATTTGTTTTTGAAAATTCTAACATTTGTTTAACGAGACAAATAAAGAGCGTTTTTTCTTAGACTCTTGAAGCAATCAAACTGCACATTTAAGTCGGCACTCCAGTATTGATGCTGTACAACCACCTGAAGTCGCAACTCTCCCGATCTCTTCTTTCCCGCTGAAACATATGTGCGTAATGTCTCCTACCACGCGATCTGTCTTAGGTTTACTTTACAGTTTATGTCATACATGCTGCAATAATACTAAACAATTCTTCAGGTGGGAAAGAGACAAAATGAGATGTTAATTCCAAAGCAGAAAGAATACTTTGTTGTTTTGTTTATTTGAAAAAAAAAAAAAAAAAAATGTTTGTTTATTAAAAAAAGAAAGTTATCAGAACATGTTTAACTAAAACGTTCCGGGAAAAAGGCAATTCAACATTTTCCTATAGTTTCGATACTGACAAAGATTTTTTTTTTTTTTTTCCCCGAGAAATTCTCATTTCTGTTTTCTTAGTAGTACATATTTATTTCCTTTTGCAGATCTTTCCAAGAAATTAATTTTCGCTTTCGTATCGGGATATACAATAACAAAAGAAAAATCTTTGACGTACGTGATTTTTGATCAATGCACCCTTGTTCTTCTTCTTCATTTTCCTTTTTCTTATATTTGAAGTGGGAAAACATTAACGTTAAACTAGCTCTCATAAGTTATTTCAAAGAGATAGAAGAAATGCGTATGTATTTTTCCTCATTTTATTATTATTTTTCTTCTTCTTCTTCTTCTTTTTCTTTCTTTTTTTTTTTTTTTTTTTTTTTTTTGCAGTAATAGTAGTAGACTTTAGCATTTGTTCTTATACTGAACAGATTTTTGTTATTAATTTAAACATTTTCAAACTCATTATAATTTTTTTTTTTTTTTTTAAGCTTAAAATGCTCCAATCATGGATGCGTAATTACGCAGTAGAAGACCATTAGTTTTAATCCCCTAGACATAACCTAGATTTATTTTATTTTTATTTTTTTTTTTTTTTAAGAAATCCAGCATAAACTAACAACTGAGCAAAAACCAAAGATAGACATCCTTAGTATATCCTGAAGGTAAAAGTACATCCTATGGACATCCTCAGTACTAAAGTAGGGACTTTTATCATCGATGTAGGGACATTTTGAGGTGTCCGTAGAGGCATGGCAAAATGTAAATTAGCAACACTGTCCTACTTGGTTTCCTCAAATTCAAATAACCGAGAAGTTGACAAGTATGTTTACCACAGACAATGGCAATACACTATAGTACCAGTATTGGCCACCAATAAAATATATTTTATGATAATACAAAATAAAAAGTTTAACATTACAAATTTATTCTGGGGCATATTACTTAGGTTAGTAGTATGAAAGATGAAAGCAAACGTTGCAAGGAAACACCACAAAATTAGAGCAGGCAATGTTAACAAAAGTGCCTTACAGTATTTATAAGATGACAAAAACTTCGCACTTTTTCATTAAATATCTCATTCTAGAAAAATGTCTTGAAAATTTCTTACTTCTAGACTATAAATGTAAAGGGTTTTAATACAAACCTTGAATATGAGGCAAATCTATTTACAAATAATAAATCTGATTTCCATGGTTACTTTCTTCTATATGTATGTATAGAGAAAGTATTGGATTCGTGAAATTTTTCGAAAACCATTTTTTGATGGATTTACACGTTTTGGGATGTCCTGAACACGATTTGGTTGTTTTTAGAAAATGTTTGTCTGTCTGTGTGTCTGTGTGTGTATCACAAATATTTTGGACGCTGTAAATCACGAACCAATGAACGAATTTTAACCAAACTTGGTACATAGTTGAAATCTGACATAAGCTGGTGCTGATTAGATTTGTGGAACAATTGCTCAACAGTTGCCGCAGTTATCACATCTTTTCTAAATTTTTAGCATGGCAGTATAGGACAAAATTTAGTATAAATGTACTTAATGAGAGTTATTTTAAACGTGTGATTGTAAAATTAATAAGAATTATTTATAATTGTAGTGGTTAAATAGGAAAAATAATTGTGCATGTGGGAGCATCGCTTGCCCGTGGGAGAGAAGTACCCCTTTTCAATATGGCTGTCTTTCGAAAGATCTCGTCAATACCTTTAAACTGAATAGTTGAACTATAGATTTGTGATAATTTAAAACAAAGCTATTGATTTTTTTATCTTTTAAGTTTAAAAAAGAAATCGTATTTCTTTTAATATTGGCAAAATATTGACTTTCTTTCGCCATTTAGTGATATAATTCTGTCAGATAAAAATCTTTCTGCATTTATAATGGAAAATAATTTAGTAATTTAATAAATAATTTGTATTCAATGAATTTTGTGTAAAATTATATAAAAGAAAGTTATATGGTGGCCACATCATACTAGTTTATATTTAAAAATACGCATTTCTGATTTTTTTTTTTTTTTCCTTTATTTATTGTATTTGAGATAGTTTAGTTTTTAAAATATATTTAAAAATGCGCATTTCTGATTTTTTTTTTTTTTTTCCTTTATTTATTGTATTTGAGATAATTTAGTTTTTAAAAAATCGGTGTTTTACACCACATGACGTCCTTATACGCCTGATAATATATATATATATATTAATAATTAATCTTAATTTTACAACATTAAAATATTTTTTAATAATTATATCACAGCAGATTTTTATGCTTTATGAGGCTAACTGCTAAAACATCATTTGAAAGAACATTTAATTGTTTCTAAAATGTGTCATTAGATGGAGCAGTTAAAACACCATCTCTGACTCTATGAGATACTTTAGTTGAGACTGAGAGGATTTTCAGTTCAATCAGTCAGGCTGTGAAAACGCGTCGTTTATGTGCACTGACATGGCCCGCATGTATATTAATCTTGTTTTTATACTTAGTGTAATTTATTAGTTATTTTTTTAAATTAAAAGTGTTGAAAGTTACTTAAAAAGTTAATACAACTGTAAATTTCTGCATGCATGTATAAATATTAATCTACTAACGAATTTCAGTATTCAAACAAATTGCAGTCATATAAAAATGTATTTATTTGAGTTAAACATGTGTAACCCCCTTAAGATTCATTGTTTCGCTGTAATACCAAACATCTAATTTTTCTTTTCGTTTTCTATTATCTAGCAACTTTTCAATGCTTTTTAACTTGTTTTAATTGGGTTTTTAAATATTTAATCCTCCTCTAGTTGGTAGGTACGAAAACTATTTCTAAATTTAACAAATAATGTTTCTGACGAATCCGTATCCAGAAGTCATTTTAAACTTATTAGAGGCGCAATTGAACCGTGCTGCTTTGAGGAAGCACTCGTGTTTATTTTTCCCCTTGATAAAGGTTCGTGCCAATATTTTGACCTGAAAAAACTGCTACGAATTTTTGCAATTTATAGTCTTTAGTTTTAAAATTGTTTATTAGTTCGACAAGACTATTTCTTTTATACAGCGATTTTGCGTTGTCGCCATTTATTGTATTACACCTTGAATGTACGTGCAAACATTTTTGCTTTATTTAAAATATATAAAGCTGAAAGTTTGTCATTGCATCGCTTCGGATTATTAGATTTTTATCAAAAATTGGTACACTTACTAATAAGGACAAAATGTGGCTAACGCTGTATTTTACAGTTCAATCAGATAATTGATTTAAAAAATATTAAGTAAAAACCCCATTTAAAAGAAAAAGAAAAAAAAAAAACAAATTAACGTCAAAAATGAATAAATAAATAAGTGAATATATTTTATTTTATGTAAAAAAAAAAAAAAAAAAAAAAATGAACACGTGGAAACACTTTTTTTTAAATAATTAAAATAAAATTGATAAAAATCGTGCTAAATAAATGGAACAGCTATAGAACCCTTGACATTTCGCATCGAAGTCGCTCGGACGTTTCTCGCCGAGTTGTTTACTTACTCAATTGTCATAGCCATTTTAATTCATCGCCGAGATGAATACAAACATTTAAATACCACCAAGCGGCTCCTATACTAAAACTGTACCAAGATAAATTTAAGAAAAGATGTAGTAACCGATGCTAAGGAATAAATAAACACAGTTAAACTGCATGCCTTTATGTGGAAAAATAGATTGAAATAAGTTTTGTTGTACTAAAATAAATTCTTCTTAAAATGAATATAAGTAGTTTTTTTTTTTATTAAATTAATTATTATTTGAATTTAATCAGGTGCACATATAGATGTTTCAAACCAAAAAATTCTTCGAAAATTAAAAATGCTATTTTATTTTTATTTTTTCCTTGCATATTTCTGATCAATTATGTGTCTAACTGCTATTTTTGAAATTAATTTAGCAATTTCTAACAGAGGAAATATGAGCGTTAAAAAACTAATTACTACTTTAGCATATACTTCAGAAAGTTATTTGGTAATTTTATCGAATCCCCAAAATAAAAGTTTAATAATCAGATAACAGTATATTTTCCATATTAATGTAACTTTTAGTTGTCACGCTAAAAGCTGGACCTAAATTTTGTGTTTAAAATAATTTTAATCAATTTAAATTTTATTCTAAACCAGTTATTTTTAGTCGCTCCACTACGAACATATATAAACAACGTTCCCATAGCCTATTGACTCATATAGAAAATGTTATTATTCTTTTAATTTATTAGACAATATAAAAAATGTTGTTATATTTAAAATTATAAACTGTAAAAAATATCTGTGAAAACACAGGAAGTTTCTGTAAAATTTATATAGATTTTTTTTTTTTTTAACTATAGAAATTTACTGTAAAATCGCATTGCAATTTGTCAACAGACTTTTTTTTTTTTTTTTTTTTTTTTTTTTTACCAGATAAAATATGTATCCAAATTTTATCTAGTGGTTACTTATTTTTTCTGACTGCATACGTACCTACAGTGCTGTGGATCATGGTTCGATTCTTGCTTTTTAAACTGGAGAATATTATTTCAAGCGAGTTTTTTTACAATGCGTCGTGCCCGATGAAAAAAAAAATATCGTTATAAATATTTTCTGTATTGTTCTATTGCGAAAAATTTATCTCAATCTAGTTTTTTACAGAATACGGATATCTTCTGGTAACTTTGCTAAAAAAGAAAAACAAAATGTGATATAGCAGGAATTTTTGTTTTTTCTTTTAGGTAGTATAACGGGCAAAATTTAAGATTAGTTTAAGTATTTTCTTTAAACTAAACGCTGCATAATACGATCGTTAAATTTTAATAAAAATTATCTATGGCAAAATTGTTTCTATAAAAGCATATTTTTTGAAATATATATACAAAAAATAGTTTAGTAGAAAAGAGTATCGAATAAGGCTTTTGTTAAAGAGTATTTAACAAAATAGCAGTTTATAAAAAAGCGCCACAGAATGGTGTTTATAAGTAATAAGTACAAAACTTTGAATAAACATCCTAAAATGGAAGAATTCGCAACAATTGTTTTGGATCCAAAAAGAGGCAGGACACTTCGTCAGGCGAACAAAATAGGTACGAATGTTGCAAATAAAGGTGCATTTTTTTTTTTTTTTTTTTTTTTTTTTTTGCAGCACTCAATCCTACTTTGTTCGCCTGACGAAGGGCCGTGTCTTCTTTCGCTCCGGAACAATTGTTACGAGTTCTTGCATTTTATGGTATTTATTCAAAATTTTGTACTTATTAAAATACTAGTTTTCTTGAAATTTCATTGTATTGGCAAAAAGCTATGAAAAGTCAATAAAAAGTTGATTATTATTATTATTATTATTAATATAATTATTATTATTATTTTTTATTTTTATTTTTTATTTTTTATTTATTTATTTATTTATTTATTTATTTATTTTTTTTTTTTTTTGCGAATATATACATACAAAGATTAAACAGAAAATTTGTTTCTCGGTTCACATAATCTCATTGAGAAGTGTAAAATATATATATATATATATATATATATATATATATATATATATATATATATATATATATATATATCAGAAGAACTCAAAGGCATGCAAATAGACTAATTGAATTCATATCCATTATAAAATTTTGTTGGAAAGTGTTAAAAATAATTAACACAAACGAAGATGCAGCCCTTAATGTATCTGCATGTTTTAGTGTATCGCTGTTATTCTAACGGTTAAGTATATAATATTCTACACAAAATATTATTTAAGCATATTAACAAAAAATGCCAATTTCTTTATGATTTTTTTCTGTAGAAAGTTGTTTAAATGTGATTTATAAAAATGTCTCTGTTAAAACGCGATGCATTGGTGTCCTTGTATACAAACCAGTTGTACAGGATCTATTAATGCCGTTTTAAATAGCGAACATTCCACAGTGAACTTGAATAATCTACATCATCCTATAAAAGTTCTCACAATATTCACGGAAGTTGGAGGCGGTTAGACGGACAGATAGACAGATAGACATATGGACATATAGACAACTGCAAAGACAGATACACAAATTCAAATCATATTCACACTTAAAAATTGTTAGAATGTGTTAAAAATGCATTTCCAGCAAATTTCCAACAATAATCCTTAATGTAATTCAATATTTTGTGTGCTCCTGCAAATTTTAATAGTAATCATACATTATATTCTATGGAAAGCATTTTTTTGTGCTTATGTTATGAATAACATATTTTAATTTCATTAATATTTGTGCAATAATACCTCTCATAGAACACAAAGCTTTGGAATATTTTCGGTTGTCCCTCTACACAAACCATTGGCGGTATCTACTCTTATTTTCTATTAAAAAACATTCGATCTTGAAATTGAATAACATATTTCAATTTAAGTTTTCAGTAAAATAAAGGAAAGGTATTAAAATATGGTTTATAGAAATGCCTCTCATAGAGCACAATGCTTTGGAATACTTCCAGGTGTCCCTGTAGACAAACCAGTAGAGGTTTTCATTCTATTTTCAATAGGGAACATCTGATAATGAATTTGAATGACATATATCAGTTTCAAGAAATTCCATATTTAATTACGGGAGTTAGAGCGTAGACAGACAGACAAACCGAAGTCATTAACACTTTTCAACCTTTTTGGAAACTATTAAAATAAAAGAAAGATTTTTAATAAGAATGCTTTTTTATCGACGTCCAAAAAAGTAGTAAATAAGTCAAAATTTTCTGTACTCAAACCAATTAAAAGATCAAAATCATTCATTGATGACTACATCCTACTATATACCATACTTTGTTATCAATGAATGCAATTTTGATCTTTTAATATGTTTGAGTACAGAAAATTTTGCCTTATTTACTACATTTTAGGACGACGATAAAAAAAGCATTCTTTTTAAAAATCTTTATTATTATTATTATTATTATTATTATTTTTAATTGAAACTAAAAAAACCGAAATTTAAATTTAAAACCGAAATGAAGCAGGACGCGAAGCTTTTCAAATTCTTCAAATACTGTAAAATTTTCTGATATTCTGAATTACTTATGGGTCATTCACTGATCACCCAAAGGTTACTCACAGGTCATTCACTGGTCACTCATGGATCACTCACTGGTCACTCAAGGGTCACTCATGGTCATCCATGGTCACTCAAGGGTCACTCAAAGGTCACTCAGGGTCATCTATGGTCACTCATATTCATAGGGATGACCCTTGACTCAAAATATAGCAGAAAAGTGGCTCGATGACATACAGAATAGCACAGTGACAGATAACCCGGGTGAATAAAAAAACATTCTAAAAAACATCCATATTTCGAAAAACGTAATTCATTTAAAAACTCCTTTAAAACCAGACTTAATCTGTAAAATTTATAAAATCAAAGTTTTCAAACTGTTAAAAAGTTTTCAAAAACGTAAAAAGAGATAAGTATGTAGTACGAAAAAGAGTTATTCCATTCTTTTTCACTGATTGAACAACAAGTTGTAGAAAATCATTAGCTTTAAAACTAGATTTATCATCGAAAAGAAAAAAGTCTACGAGCAGTACAGAGGAATTTTCAGACCGTCTGACCGTAAGATACATGAGATTTTGATAGACGCTAATGATCTAACTTTATAGAAAATACGCAGTTTTAAATTCCCCAAATTAACTATAAATCCTTTAATAGAATTATACTCTTTGAACTTTAATCTTCAAAGTTACGTGATCAATTGCCGTATGAAATTTGCACTTATTTATAAATGGCTACTCTTTTGTTTTATTTCATTTTTGTCAAGTTTAAAAATTGTATTATAAATTTAATACATAAAATATTTATATTAATTAATAGGAGTATTATTTAAAAATTTTTGAAGATATAATCTTTTGTTATGGTGTTATTACTAAACACAACACAATTTCGCTCGCAACATTTAAATAGATTGGTATTTTGAGCCATTTTTTTAGTGCTAGAGGCCTATTTCAGTCGGTACAGTTGTCGAATTTTTATAATACACTCTTAATTAGTGCTAAAGGCCTATTTCAGTCGGTTTATTGAATGGGGATTTATTGAATGAAGTCCCCCCAAGGCACAACTTTGACATGAGTCCCCCCCAGGCCCAACTTTGACATGAGTCCCCCCCAAGGTACCCCTATTTCAATCGGTACAGCGTTGTCGAATTTTTATAATACACTCTTAATAGTGCTAAGGGCCTATTTCAGTCGGTTTATTGAATGGGGATTTATTGAATGAAGTCCCCCCAACGCACAACTTTGACATGAGTCCCCCCCCCCAAAATACAACTTTGACATGAGTCCCCCCCCCCAAAATACAACTTTGACATGAGTCCCCCCCCAGGCCCAACTTTGACATGAGTCCCCCCCAAGGTACCCCTATTTCAGTCGGTTTATTAAATGGGGATTTTTTGAATGAAGTCCCCCCCCAAGGCACAACTTTGACATGAGTCCCCCCCAAGGTACCCCTATTTCAGTCGGTACAGCGTTGTCGAATTTTTATAATACACTCTTAATAGTGCTAAGGGCCTATTTCAGTCGGTTTATTGAATGGGGATTTATTGAATGAAGTCCCCCCAAGGCACAACTTTGACATGAGTCCCCCCCAGGCCCAACTTTGACATGAGTCCCCCCCAAGGTACCCCTATTTCAATCGGTACAGCGTTGTCGAATTTTTATAATACACTCTTAATAGTGCTAAGGGCCTATTTCAGTCGGTTTATTGAATGGGGATTTATTGAATGAAGTCCCCCCAACGCACAACTTTGACATGAGTCCCCCCCCCCAGGCCCAACTTTGACATGAGTCCCCCCCAAGGTACCCCTATTTCAGTCGGTTTATTAAATGGGGATTTTTTGAATGAAGTCCCCCCCAAGGCACAACTTTGACATGAGTCCCCCCCAAGGTACCCCTATTTCAGTCGGTACAGCGTTGTCGAATTTTTATAATACACTCTTAATAGTGCTAAGGGCCTATTTCAGTCGGTTTATTGAATGGGGATTTATTAAATGAAGTCCCCCCAAGGCACAACTTTGACATGAGTCCCCCCCAGGCACAACTTTGACATGAGTCCCCCCCAAGGTACCCCTTTTTCAATCGGTACAGCGTTGTCGAATTTTTATAATACACTCTTAATAGTGCTAAGGGCCTATTTCAGTCGGTTTATTGAATGGGTATTTATTGAATGAAGTCTCCCCAAGTCACAACTTTGACATGAGTCCCCCTCAGGCACAACTTTGACATGAGTCCCCCCCCCAAGGTACAACTTTGACATGAGTCCCCCCCAAGGCACAACTTTGACATGAGTCCCCCCCAGGCACAACTTTGACATGAGTCCCCCCCAGGCACAACTTTTACATGAGTCCCCCCCAAGGTATCCCTATTTCAGTCGGTACAGCTTTGTCGAATTTTTATAATACACTCTTAATAGTGCTAAGGGCCTATTTCAGTCGGTATATTGAATGGGGATTTATTGAATGAAGTCCCCCAAGGCTCAACTTTGACATGAGTCCCCCCCAGGCCCAACTTTGACATGAGTCCCCCAAGGCCCAACTTTGACATGAGTCCCCCCCAAGGTACAACTTTGACATGAGTCCCCCCCCAAGGCACACCTTTGACATGAGTCCCCCCCAAGGCACACCTCCCCCTCATTGGGAAAAAGAGAAAAAACGTTGTTTTGCGGATATAAGACAGTTTGGACTTCCAACGTTATTTGTTACATTATCTGCAGCTGAAACACATTGGTTTGATTTAATGAAAACTTTATCATGGAATTTAGATCGTCCCGAATTAACTAAAGAAGAATTTGTCGATATTAACAAGTTTAGCAGTAGGCCTCTGGCACTAAATTAAAATCTTTCAATGTCAGATTTTCATGTTTTAAATATTGAAATAATGTCGTGTCTGTATATTTTATTTTATTTTTTTTTTTTGGCTCAAATCGCTTTAACGCCACATGTAATAGGAGTAAAGAGTACAAATAAAGTTTTTTCTAGAAGAAATTTTTTCTACGATTTTTTCTACGATACGTTGAGCGCTACGCGAATTCTTAAAGAAATCCCCGTAAAGTCATGTGCGCTCTTTAGAAGCGCGTTATGTTTACCGTGTTTCAATAAAATCCATTAAAATGCCTTAATGATATTTAGTAATAAATAAACAAATTTAAAATAAATTTTCAGTAATTACTTAAAACAATGTAATTTTTTTTAGTTTTTTATCATATTTTTCACTTGTCAGCCACCGGTGGTTGACGCGGTTTTATATCATAATTTACATTGTCAGCCACCGGTGGTCGACGCGGCCTAAACGGAAAGTTCAGTGTCAGCCACCGTTGGTTGACATGGCACTCAACGTGTTAACCACTGGGAAGAAACCTAATTGTACGCGCCGAGAAAATAACGATAAACAGGTCATTTCATATATGCTGAATACCGTGAATTGACAATTGAATTTAAGAGGAAATGGTAATATGTTCCTCATTAAAATGAAAATATATAATGATTCTACTTATTTTAAAAGAGATATACAAGTTTTTTCCTTATACAATTTATTTGGCTTCATTTATCGTTTTGTGGCTACCTTTTGCATCTTAAGGCTAATTAGACAACGACATACCACTTTTAATATCAATTTTAAAGCACTACAAACTTTCGTGGCTGAATCACAATTGGAATCCGATACCATGGATATACGAAGGTCAAAGCTTCATTCAGCCACCTAGATTCACCTCCATATACAACCTGGAATTTTGAATTTCATAGTCATTACGCAATCGGTATTCAGTATCTATGTATTATACTAGACTTGACATACTCTTTAAATAGACTTGGGTAGAAAATATGGAGTTACGACCCAAAACAATTAAAGATAATAATAAAAAAAGAATTATTCTAACAATAAATGAAGCAATTTTCTAAAAATATCGCAACATTTCATCAAAATTGAAAATAAAAATGTTATTAATTTGATTTTCCTGAAAAATAAATAAATAAATAAAAATCTTGATTATTAACTAATTTTTACTTTCTCTTACCCATAAAGTAGAGAAAGTATTGTTTTAGTGTCAAATTTTCGAACGTGAGTGTTTGTTATAAATACACGTTTTGAGGTCTCCTGAATCTGAAAATCATGTTTTTAGCGGTTGGTCTGTGTGTGTGTGTCTGTCTCTGTGTCTGTGTGTGTGTGTTATCAGCATATCTCAAGAACAAAATTTTAGTAGAAATTCCAAACTCGGTATTCTAAATGTGTATGATATAGGGACGCTACACTAAGCTTTTCGTTGAGATAAAGCAAAAGGTTCGTGTACAGGGACACTCAACAGATACATTACGCCTATGGGAGATATTGTAGTAAGTAGAGTTTAACATCTATAGACTGCACTAAACCAAATTAAACAAATATATATTTTTATATGCATAAAAACATGCCTCATGTATAATATGGCAGGGAAATCATTCACTGTTCATTTACAGGGCTACACAAAAGAACTAGATTATAGTGCGACAATAGCTGAAATTTGATGGATGTGCATTTCAGGTTGTGCCGTATATTATTACTATAGGATTGTATTTAGGTGCACTGTGTGGTTTGTACATATTCTTCAAAAGATATAGAGAGAGGGTTGCAAATATTTAAGCGATAACATTCTTTTTTATTGTTAGTGGAAGTTCTTTGTTATGATATTTTACTATGTCCAGGAAATCTGTTCAAGAATTGAAATAATTATTCATAGATATATGATAAACTAGTATGTTGTGGCCACCACAAGACTTTCTTCTATATTTTCCTATACATATTCAATCAGTAACAATATTAAAAAAAAAAAAAAAAAAAAAAAAACGATTTTTTTTTCTAAGTTTTTTTTTTTTGTTAAAAGTAAAAAAAATCGATAACTTTGTTTTAAATTATCACAGATTTATGGTTCAACCATTCGTTTTAAAGGTATTGACGAGATCTTTCGAATGATACCCATCTTCAAAATTTAACCCTCCCGGGGGGGTACTTCCCCCCCAGGGGGGGAACCGATGCCCCCCCATGCACAAATTTTTTTTCCTAGTTAACTACTACTATTATCAATAATTCATATTAATTTTACAATCACAAGTTTAAAATAACTCTCATTATGCCCATTTATACGGAATTTTGTCCTATAAAATGCGATCACAGCGCCACCTGTTGAGCTATTGATCCCCAAATCTAATGGGCACCAGTTCATGTCAGGGTGCAACTAAATACCAAGTTTGGTTAAATTTCATTCATTGGTTCGTGAGATACAGCGTCCACAAAAAAATGATACAGACAGACAGACACACAGACAGACAGACAGACACACAGACAGACATTTTTTAAAAACTATCAATTCGTGTTCAGGACATCCCAAAACGTGTAGATCCGTCAAAAAACGGAGGTCGAAAATTTTCGCGAATCCAATACTTTCTCTATATTACATATAGAAGAAAGTAAAAATATATGTTTTTAAGCTAAATATTCATCGCTTGTTTCTTGTGTATTTACACGTATGCACACATTTTTAGAAATTTCCTGATTACCAAAGTCAAATTTTTTAAAGTTTGATTATTGTCTGTGTCTCTTAGAGTAACTTAAAAACAAATAATTTCAGGCGATCCAGGCGATAGTTGTATTTGGAAATTAATATAAATTTGTTGCTGGAAAAGTTTGATCAAAACTGATAAGTTTCAAGGAATGTTGCATGTGGACGTTGTCTGAATAATTTTAAGTGAACTTTTAATAACAGATTTAAATTATATATACATGTAGGTGCAATAATGAAACGGGGGCTTCAGGGGTCTGGTAGCCCCTCTCACTCACAAGTAAACCTTCTCTCCTTTGATACCGGTTTACCGGAAACCTATATATTTTCTAAAAGCTTATGTCACAAGTAGAAAAACTGTGAAATCTTAGGGGCAGAGGGATAAGCGTTTAGGAGTTATAGGACATAAAGTGTTGGAAACATGACACCAAAAGTCGCTAAAATGTTCGTTTCACGTATTTATATGAACTAATAATATGGTAAGAAGGTGGAGATATCAATATAAAGGAAGAAACAACTCGTTGAAAAGAAACAGTATACGTTGGAAAGCTGAAAATATGACTTGTTCCTGACTTTAAATAAAATCCATTACAAGAGACAATCAATGTGCAATTTATCAAATAAACAGTGAGACGGGCAGAAAGACAGTTCACAATGGGCACATTATACAAAAGCGATAGCCGCCCATTTGCAAGCTCATCATTTGTCAATGAATCGAAGCAGTAATTCATTAGCGCAGTCCACATTCCAGGTTCATCGTCCAAGTATCCGCTTTTATAAAAAGCATACTTAATCAAGTTCTTGAAACGAGGAGCGTTGAACAGATATAAGGAAAAGAATTGCAGGACCAGAAAACTATCGCGGTGCCAGATGTGCTCATGTGTCTCGATAATGATTGTGTCCATTATGTAACAAACAAAAGATTTGTAGTGTCTGAAAAAATGAATATCCAGAGGCTAAATCTTTCCTGTACATCCTTCAGGTACCAATTCTTATTGTAGGACTTTATCATCAAGTACTTCGGAAGCAGACAATGCATGATCTTTGTTAGAACAACATGAATCCACTAAAAGCAGAATTTTCTTCCTTTCATTAGCCGTATTTGGCCGAAATGCGTCACGAGAGAAGTGGAGACGGTGACTGTTGCGACTAGCATTGCTGTTCCTTATAGCCACCATCATCGTCGAAGTCCATATCCTCGCCCCATTCTTCTCAATCGCCTCTAGCAAATCCTAATCCTGATTCCTTCCACAATCTCCATATCATTTTCCAGGAGAGTAATTATGTGTTTTATCATCTCCGATTCCTGCATGTTCGGAGACCGATTGCTTGTTCCGAATCGGAAGACCAAGGCAGCCACAACGACTTCAGGATCCATGTAATAAGAAGCAAAGTAAGAAGAAGACTTACAATACCTTAATACTTGACAGCAATATACGGGAACATACAAGAAATAGAGACGTCATTATAGGAATATGTCCTTCTATACACACTTTACTGATACTTTGTGGGCCCTGTATCTCCTAAACGCTTGTCCCTCTGCCCCTAAGATTTCACAGTTTTTATACTTGTGACATAAGCTTTCAGAAAATATATGGGTTTCCGGATAACCGGTATCAAAGGAGAGAAGGTTTACTTGTCAGAACTAATTATCATATAAAACTCTTCAGAAGCCTAATTTGAATTATTTTAACATAGGATTACATAACAGAACTCGTTATGTTAACTCTTAATTTCCAACCTTTCTTTATAGTATTAAATTTCAGGGTAACAGAAAGTCGTTTGAGCGACATACCAGATTATTTTAATACTGAAGATCGTGTTATATATATGTAGAATGTGTAAATTATTCAATTTATTCTAAAAATTACTGTTATTTTTCTCAATCTTATCAGAACATACAAAAGAAAAAAGAAAAAAAGTATCGAAATATATAACATCATTCTACTGAAATTTTTGAAGGGTAAAAAACAGATAAGTTACATGACTGATAACTTTTTAAATAATTTTTTACTTAACTTTTAACTAACTCGTCTTTAATTCTCAGGAGCATACTATAAAAAATTTAAACTTATTACGCGATTCTCTACACAATATTTTCTCACTAACTTTTATCCATATTAATCAATCTCAAATTTTAGGCTTAGAAGCATTAAAACCCGCTTAAGTATACCTACTATTAAGATTTAAGAATATTGAAAATCAATTCACTGTCAAACTTTTTCCTTCTATTAAATTGACAAAACCAACATGTTTTTATCCTCTTTCTCTCATTTTTTTTTTTTTTTTTTATGTCAATTTTTTCAATTTGAACTTCCTTTATGAAAAGAAAAGAAAATATTTCTTTTCATTTTTTGTTTGCTTTCATTTTTTTTCTCTGTAAACACATCAAACTTATGTTACTATGTGGCTTCAAAGAAGATAAAATATTTTAGAAAATAAAATCTCTCTCTATTGATCTTTTTGAAATGTTTCAGTATGTTATTGAATTAAATATCTCATTAAATTTAAGCCATTTTACCAATAAAAAATTTCAACAATTATTGCATTTCAACAAAACAAAAGTTTAATGTAGTTATGACAGACAATAAAGGAAATGTTTTTTCAATTTAATTTAGAAAATTATTCATGAAGCCTGAAAGTTCATTTCAGAAAATTATGGAGTGGAAGGCTGAATTTTTATACCAACTATGTGAAAAATACCAGAGCCGGGAATCGAACCCGCGCCTTTCGCTTTACGTGCGGATGCTGAAACCATCAAGCTACCCTGGCTGATTACCAGCTAGGCATTTCTCACATAACATTCGTTGGCAAAGTCACCGAGTCTGCAAACACAGCTGTATCACGTGACATTATTAATCATGGCACAACTCCAATAGACCATGATTAATTGAATGAATAAATTTCTAAATGATAAATAAATTTCTAAATTAAATTGAAAAAATTTCATGGTCTATTGGAGTTGTGCCATGATTAATAATGTCACTTGATACAGCTGTGCTTCCAGACTCGGTGACTTTGCCAACGAATGTTACGTGAGAAATTTCTAGCTGGTAATCAGCCGGGGTAGCTCGATGGACTGAGCATCAGCACGTGAAACGGAAAGCCCGGGTTCGATTCCCGGCACTGGTATTTTTCACATAGTTGGCATAAAAAATCATCCTTCCACTCCATAATTTTCTGAAAGGAAATATATTTGTTGAACTAATCTTGGCAAATTTATTTTCTTTAAAATATATATTTAAAAAAAAAAAAGTGTAGTTAATTTGTTATGTGTTATAATGCATTTGTTAAGCGTTATAATACATTTGTACATTTTATTTGACAAAGCAAAGTGTTTCTGTTCAATATGACGTCATATGTGTAAAAGTTTAAAAAAAAAAAAAAAAGGTTATATTTTACTAATAATACAAAAGCGAATATCATGAGCTTAGCCACATATTGCTTTTTGAACTCCGGGTTATTCATAAAATTATCTTGCTTTTATGGAAGAATTTAATTATTTTACTAAACCGGTTAACTTCTACAGAATTCACTTGTAAATTATGTTAAATTTTCTGGTTGCCATAGAGATACTGTTTTCAAGTATTTTCTCTAATTTTAAAATAGTTAAAATTTTAAGATAATTCCTTTTATCCTCATAATTTTATTTTTATGATAATAGAAGTAAAAATTCATCAATAATATGATTCACCTCGTTTAAGCAGAAATTTTCTTTATAAACATATATAATCTCGTAAGAAGATTATTCTGTATTTTTTAATTTTTTTCTGGGTATACGCTTATCAACGTAGTTGCTAAGTTTAGCATTTTTTGGTTACTGAACATTTTTAATAGAAATATTTATTTTATTTAATCAGTGAAAACTGTTACAGAAATATATTTAAAAAAATGTTCTATTAAAATCTTTGTGGTGGCCAAAAAGTGCTAAAATTAGCAACTATGTTCATGAAGATTTTCCTTATTATTAGAAAACAAAATCTGGTGTGAAACAACCACAAGACTTCCATTACCCACTATTACGCATATTATATGCACTTTAGGGAGATAATGTGATCAGAAGATATAAAATTGACCTAACAAAGTAGGCATCAAAAATGTTCCAGTAAGAGAAAGCTGATACACGTGTAAAGACATATGGAAACAGAGTTTGCATAGCGAATTAAAAAAATAAGAAAAAAAAAATCGGTAGAGCAATTTTTTGAAACATTAATTTCCAAGATCTAAAATTGACCTACCAAATGAGGATGACTGTTAATTTTCCTCTAATAACCACGAAATACATGAGAAAGGGTATGTAACAATTGTGAGGAATATGTGGTCTCCATTCCTCAATCTTAACTTAATTACTTAAGTGGTAAATGATCAGAGCACGAGACAAAGTTAAATACAAACAAAGTTTATTAACGATCAATTTCAAGGCGGGTGTTGGACTAACTCAGAATTAGCTCTTAAATAATTTTAGGGGATAACTTCAGTAACTCATTAAATAAACGTAACTTATTCTCACCAATACAGATACTGTTGACGATTGCTCTCTCTCTATCCACACTGCTCCGCCGGTGACAGGATTCCCTTGATTCACCTAACGTTGCACTATCGGTTGGCACCTTCCAAAGCGGCTATGGCTGTTATTCACCAATAACTTCGACTCCCGGTTGAACATGAAAATTTGAAAAGCGTATAAAGGCGGGGGTGCAGATTTTCAGCAAATTTTGCAGTGTTGTTTCTGCCATCTAGTGGTATAGTTATTTTCAGATTTTTTTAGGTGAAAATAACCAATCAAAGATTATATGAAATCCTCGTCGCTAGATGGCAGAAACAGCTTGCCAAATTTTGCTGGAAAGTTGTACCTTGCCTTTAGACGCTTTTCAAGTTTTTGTGTTGAACCGGGAGTTTAAGTTAATGGTGAATACAGCCATAAGACATACACCAAAACTAAGAACTTATCACTAAATATCACCTAAGCAAACGCTTTCATCATCGACTTTGCACTATTCTTCTTCTCTCCTTCACACTTTCACACCCACACACATCCATATTTATATCCAAGCTTCATCTATTCCATTCACTTCATTTAATTCTAAGATTTCTCCCTATTCACTCGCGCTTCGCAACTTGTGAACTTAGCTGCAGCGCCATGCTGATGTGAACTCTACTAAACACCGACCTTACAATCCCCCCCCCAAAAGAAAAAAAATTGACGTAAAAATCCTCAACGGGTTTTTACCCGTTAAATTTTTAAAACACAATATATCATCTAAACTAAGCCAACTTCACTGTGAGAATAGCCGTTACCTATAGTTCTAAAACTAAACTTTAGAATAATTTAGAAAAAAAAGGGGGAAAGTTTAATTTACCAAGCAATAAAATGCTTACACCTTAAAAAATTCGTGAACGGAAAACCTGACAAACCCCGATAAAAGAATTTTAAATTTCAAATTCAATTGGGGACCCTTTACAGCAGGAAACTCCGGAACTAAAAAAACTGAGTTTAGCCCAACAAATACATAAGGAATAACAGCGCATTTTTCTGTCAACCCAGAAAAGCAAAATCTCGATTTGTAGGAGGATTTAGTTACAGGGGTGTCGCTTTGACATAAATGCGACAGTTACTAGCAACTTGAAGAAAAAAAGTCTTCATTTAGAAAGGGAAAAAAAATCTTGAGTTTGTTCTAGAGCGCTACGTCAGAACATCCAAGCTGTCCGTCGTTGGTTTAATGCAGACAGGTACTTTAACATCAGTTTATCCTGGTAGTACATTCCGGTTAACATCAAGAGGCTCCGGGCGTCAGAAATAGTTCATCAGAACTCATTCTAAAATTCAAAAACTTCTTACAGTAAAAAATTCAAAAGAGAAGTTATACTCTGTCAGGAAAATACAATCGAGACCATTTTGTCTCTACAGATATAACATAGTTTATATATACAGAAAAGTATTCCCTTCCTGGGCTATAGCATGAACGAAAAACTAAGTTGTTAGTGTTTTTATATTTAAAAGCTAAACACGATTGATGCATATATCAAAAAAAAAAACATTTCCCCACTCTAAAACATATATACAGATAAACTTTTAGTACGTATACAAAAGTTGGATAATTACAAATATTCATTTTATATATACAAATACATTATTTATAGAAATATGAAAGGGGGGAATTTTTACAAAGGGCTAAGAAAAAACATTTTATATTACCCACCCTGCAGGCGATGGCTAAAAAGTAATAGAACTTAACGTACATACATAAAATATATTAAGAGATAACGAAAAGTGCTGACAGAGAAGCTTAAACATGAATTTCAATGTGAAAGTTCATGCACTGATTTTAAATTTTGATTTTTTTAGCTTGAGAAAGTCCTTTGCTTTCATACAAAGTTCGAAAGTCCAACATGCTTCAAGGCATGTCGCACATTTTGGTACAGCTCTGATAGAAAAGCACTTTAGAATAAAAAAAATAAGGAACGATATCACCTGACTTAAGGTTTTAGCTGTAACATCAGTAGGATCACACATCTTAGTCAGGCTGGTCTGTGCACTTGTCAGGGAAATATCCGGGCTGGCGCTTTGCAGAACGGAGTCATACGTAGTAGAGGCACTTTGCTGGGATGGGCTCGAACACGGCACCGTTTCACTGTCCATAGTGTCAGAAGAAGATTCAGCTTCCTCTCTACTCATGAATTTCGAGGTCCTGGAGGGCTTACAAGATTTAAAACAGTTCAATGCATTAGTGGAAATTACAACATTTTCTTTTAACTTCGTAAAAAAAAAATTTTAGGAGCAGCGTTATGTAACCTTTCGTTTTCTTTTATTTTGACGACATTTTCATTAGAAATCAACAAGTCTGACAGGTGTAGAATTAAACTGTAATTTATCATGAAGTGCATTTAAATTACTAGAAAAGTCTGTTGACTTAACAGTTGTAAAACAGAAATTTGATCTATTGACGAAAGGTTTAGCCGCAACACTTAATGAGATTTCATTCTTCTCTAAATTGGAAGGTAATGGAGAGTTCAAATTAGAAACGAATTGAGAAGAAGAATTTAAATGAGTGGTATTTTCTTCTAAAAGAATATAACGTTCACTTAGGTGAACTTGCACCTCAGTATCAGCGATACATACAGTGCTTTTAGCAAAATTAGTTCTAACCTTATGGTCTTTCAAAAAATCTAGGCCAATGATACAAGGATACTGTAGATTTTCAATGACATAAAACGGCCGTAGCACTTCAAATTCGTTTAACTTTACTTTTAAATTAAGCACTCCTCGACTTACACAGGACTCACCTTGAGCCGTAATAACATTATACTATAATATATAATAACTTATACTATAATAACATTATAGCAGAAGTTAACGGTTTAAAGGAAAAATATTTACTATAAGTTTCATAAGATATAAATGATTTTGTGTTACAAGATGCAGGCATCACAACAACATGCAGGATAACATTTAAGTGTAGTAAGTTTCTGGACAAATAGAAATAGAATTTAGAAATATAGATTGTACTTTGGTATTATGGAAGCTCGGTTGATTTCTTGCAACATTTTCAGGTTTATTTCTAGCAACATTTTCAGGTAGATTTAAATGACTGTTTCTTGGCTGTTGAAAATGAGTCGCATTTTGCGGGTAATTGAAGTTATCAGTTGGAGGGGGGGCGAAATTTTTTCGCTGTTCCTTTTGAACATTTACGTGTTCCTGCAAAAGATCGGAGTTATTCGCAGGTTTAGCAGCGTGACGTGATTGATATTTATCTAACATTTGAAACAGACTATCATACGAGGCGATAGGTTTTAAATCTAGTAAATCTTGAATCTGAATTGTGAACAGCGGGGTTATAATATCCAGTACTGCAGAGAAGGATAAAGTTAATTCTAATTGCTTAGTTAAATCAAGTTTACGGAGAATAAAATCTTTTTGTAAAAAAATAGAACCGACTCCAAAAAGTAACTACTATTCAAACAACTAAAAAAAAAGGTATGAAATGAAACTGTAAATTGCGCCTAAAAGTATAAAATAATTTCCTTTGCCAAACAACCTATAGCACTACAATTAATCATAACTTTTACAGTCGGCGCAAAATTAAATAAAATTTAATTAGTTTTTAAAGGTTTGTTTTTCGATCGATAGCAACAAATGCTGTTGTCTCGAATGATCCATTTTCATGTTTCCTTTATTATTTTATCACTGTATACAATTGGTCCATTAGTAGCATCTACATAGAACAGTGAACATCCTTTACAATGCGGTATTTATGTTTCTACGAAGTTAGAGTTTCCTTTGCAAATTTGGTATAACTTTGATAACTATCATCCTTGGTGGCTTTTGGGCGATCAATACATACACGCAAGATGTATATTTTCATAATATATATTGTACGATGTATTGTTTCATATTCTTGATTACTCTCTTAATATACCTTATCAAACTAATCATGATATCCCAAAGAAATTAAATATGTTTGCCAGATAATTTTGCGATTTTTCTTTCACCAAGGACGTCAGATACCAGCATCTTCGCCAACTTTTGCTGCTTACGAAATCTTATTTGTTTTCTTGAATCAAAGTAGTTTTCGGCTGCGTTTTGCAGGTGACAGACAATATGAGATGTGTATATTGAATAGGATTTGATTTTTGTATTGAATAAAGTTATCAATTTTTATTTAATTTTGCGCCGACTTCAAAAGTTATGATTAATTGTAGTGCTATAGGTTGTTTGGCAAAGGAAATTATTTTATACTTTTAGGCGCAATTTACAGTTTCATTTCATACCCTTTTTTTTTTTTTTTTTTTTTTTTTTGAATAGTAGTTGCTTTTTGGAGTCGGTTCTATTTTTTTTACAAAAAGATTTTATTTTTCTCTTTTCACTGAAAACTTATTCATATAGCAGAACATCAAAAGACGTTCGACGGCAGCTTCACAAATTACAACTTCCAAGAAAAGTGACATAACTCAAAAAAGGGTTTATGTCACTGAAAAATACATCCAATGTGAACAAAAATGTTACATCTCCTTTTAGAAAGTTATCCACTCGAGAGACAGTTGTGCCAGTTTTATTCTAGTCAAGTTATTTTTAAGTTGACCTTCTCAAATGCTGCATTTTTAAGTTGTGTCACTTTTCTTGCATGAGCAAAAAACTATCTGTTGAATGAAGATACGTTAAGTTAAAAAGTCTTTAGAAATGTAAAGAACGGATACGCTGTATTCGTAACCAAAAATTCTGTTAGGCATATATATTGAACTTAACAGTGAATACGTGTCACCCGCTGCGCTGGAAATTGCGCAGCATAAAGTTCAAACAAAGAGCAAAATATGCATTGCAGCTGACGGACAGAAGTTTCAACATCGATACTTACATACTGCTTTTACCAGTGTAGCTGCATGCGTTCAGCAGTTAGAGTGAGAACAGACTTTTGAGAGAATCCTGTAATTTGTTTATATCTTAAAGAAATCATAATGAAACCTTTTCCAGGCTAAGATCAAGACAACAAAAAAGTATTAAAATTAAATCATCTCTTACGAAGTTAAAAGCTAACAAATTTCAACAACAACAACGAGAAACATGGTTTGTATTGAGAACTTCTTCCTTTATGAAGTCGGTTTAAACGTCTATGTGTTAATCGATGTGACCGCTTACAGTAACAGTACTTTGAACCACAAAGTGTACGTGTAATACGCTACGCTGCAAAGTGTGCAACGTAGTTCAAGTGTGCCCAGTGTTGGAAATTTCGAACAAACAACTGCACGTTTTAAGCGTTCTATTTTTAACAATAATGTCTAAATACTGTCTTTTTTTAGTAAATCGATGATGCTCTACAACATTGTAATTAACTTTTCTCCCATCTTGTACCGTTTTTGAGATAGGAGCGCTAATACAGCTGTTTTTCACCAGATGGCGTTTTATTTTTTTTAGATTGCAAAGATATTACAATGGGATCTACTTCAGATCAAGATTTTTACAACAAAACAAAAAGTATCAAGTAACCGTATTTTGAACTATATAGCGTATGTCTCACCAGCTACGCTACAACGTGTGCAATGTAGCTCAAGTGTGCATAGTGTAAGAAATTTCGAACAAACAAATGCACGTTTTTGGCATTGTATTTTTAGCATCAATGTCTAAACTATCTTTTCGTACTAAATCGGTGATGCTCTGCAATTTTATAATTTACTTTTTCCCCCTGTCTTGAACCGTTTCCTAGATAGGAAAGCTAGCATGAATGTCTAAACTATCTTTTTGTACTAAATCGATGATACTTTTCAACTTTGTAATTAACTTTTTTCTTTAGAACCGTTTTCGAGATAGGAAAACTACGCTATTTTCCACCAGGTGGCGCTGCAAGCGGTTAAACCTTGTACTGCATGGCCACTTTGCTATACTTACATACCATTTTTATCACTATAGCTGCAGCCGTTTAGCAGTTAAAAGAGTCTAGACTGATTTTTTGGGGCACCCTGTATTTTCTTTAGATCGTAAAGATATTACAATGGGACCTATTTCAGACCAAGACCTTTTCAACAAAACAAAAATTATCATAATCGGAGCATCCGTTCAGAAGTTATGAGCTAACAAACATAAAAAAAACATACGGTTTGAATTGAGAACCTTCATTCTTTTTTGAAGTCGGTTAAAAAAGGTTGTCGGTTTATCGAATATAGACATTTTAGTCGTATAAATTTCCTGCATTAATTTTTCTCTATCGGCACTTGAGTAAAAGGTGCTTAAAATTTATACTTTGAAATCTTCATAAGTGGGGTATCAATACATATGTAAAATTGTAACAACTAAAAATATAACAACTATGAATATATAAAAATATAACAACTTTACATATCAATTTTACATACTTCGAAACATTGTTCAAGTCACTCAAAAAATTCAAGTACATTATTTCAGCCGGTAAAGCAAACCCGAGCAGGGGGAGGGGGGGAATGTCGAACGAAACTGGGCGCCACTGTGAGGAATATATGGTCTCCATTCCTCAATCTTAACTTAATTCCTTAAGTAGTAAATGATCAGAGCACGAGACAAAGTTAAATACAAACAAAGTTTATTAACGATCAGTTTCAAGGCGGGTGTTGGGCTAACTCAGAATTAGCTCTTAAATAACTTTAGGGGATAACTTCAGTAACTCATTAAATAAACGTAACTTATTCTCACCGATACAGATACTGTTGACGATTGCTCTCTCTCTATCCACACTGCTCCGCCGGTGACAGGATTCCCTTGATTCACCTAACGTTGCGCTATCGGTTGGCACCTTCCAAAGCGGCTGTGACATCCACCAAAACTAAGAACTTATCACTAAAATCACCTAAGCAAACTCTTTCATCATCGACTCTGCACTATTCTCCTTCTCTCCTTCACACTTTCACAACCACACACATCCATATTTATATCCAAGCTTCATCTATTCCATTCACTTCATTTAATTCTAAGATTTATCCCTATTCACTCGCGCTTCGCAACTTGTGAACTTAGCTGCAGCACCATGCTGATGTGAACTCTACTAAACACCGACCTTACACAATTATGTAATACTTTTCAAGAAAAGCGTTAGAGCCGTAATTGAGATACCTTAACAAAACTTGGTGTACTCAATTGTTGACCGGAAAACAAAAATTATATGCAAAAGAGTATTTAAAAAGGGGTTAATATGGAAAGTTTAAAAAAAAAAAAAAAAAAAAAAAAAAAAGGTACAGTCGTTTTTAAAGGAATGCACTTGTGAGACCTTTAATTGAAATATTTATACAGGACGATAATCAATTTTCCTGAACTAAACAACTAATTCATACGAAAGGACATCTGATAGAGTGTTTATATAGCAAATTTGAAAAAAAAATCGGGAGAGTTGTTTTTGAGATACGGACTTACGGTCCCACTTTCGGTTCCGATGTTCAACTTCTGGCTTTTCAAATTTCACAAAAATTTGGAAAAATCATCTGTACACCAGACCTGTCTCAATTCTGAAGTTTCTTGTTCTGCCTTTATTAGATTTGGAGATACGATAGTCAGATGATTCCACACACACTTACACACATACTGATCAATTGCCAGAAACTACTTTTTTGGACTAAGGAGACCTTAAAATATGTAAATTAGATGAAAACTCTATATTGATTTTTTGGACCGAATACAATAATTCCATTACCTACGGTAATCAGGTAATGGAAATAAAACTTTAAGTACCGTGATTTCTGCAAAAAATAGCACAAAATTGATAATACAAAATAAAACTAAGAGGTAAAAAAGCTGAAAATTATTAATTTTTCAGATTACTCGACTTTCCGAATATTAAGTAATTAACAAATGTATAAATAAATTAAAGTAAGAGAAAGCATTAAATAAACAAAAGAGAAAGTTATACTTAGGCGTTTGAGTATTTTTCACCATATAGTACGTTCTTTAATTTTACGCTATTGCACTTCAAATAATTTGAGCCCATAGATCATAATGATAAAGAATTTTTCGTCGTGTCCCTGCAAAAATATGGAAGTGTTAGATTCCCCAAAATCTATACAGTTTGCGTGATTGTGTCAATAACATATATATAAATTTTCAGCTTAATCGGATAAGTCATTTAGACGGTATCGCACTTTACACAGTTTGAACCGGTAAGCCATAATTTAAGTAAAGAATTTTTCGTTGTGTCCCGTTAAAAAATATATAAGTGCTGAATTATCCAAACTTCATATAGTTCGTATGTCAATTCATATAGTTCGTATGTCGATGATCTATAATACGTATTTCCAATTCATTCGAATAAGAAGTTTAGGCACTATCGCACTTTAAATAATTTAAGCCCATAAGCCATAATGACATAGAATGTTTTTTGTGTCCCTGTAAAAAAACTGCGAGTGCTAGTTTCACCAAATTCTATACACTTTGTGTGACGGTAACCTATAAAAAGTTTATAAATTTTCAGCCCAATCGAATAAGTTATTTAAAAGCTATGGCACTTTAAATAATTTGAGCCTGTAGGCCATAATGATAAAGAATTTTTCTTTGTGTCACTGTAAAGAAACTAATTTCCCAAAATCAATAGGGTTCGTGCTATGGTGACCTAAATAACGTATGAGCCAACTTTCAGCTCATTCGAACAAAGCGATTGGACGCTATCGTGTTCACTCACATACATACACTCATACATATATCACAATAAAAATAGCAAAAATGAACCTGCGGGTCCTCAAAACGTATAGATACACCAAAATCTCAAAGCCAACTTTTTGTCATGATTACAATATATTTTTTTACATATGTGTGTTCGGAAAGTATAAAAACAGTTTCCATTTGGAGAAATATAATTCGTTTAAAAACCTCTCTTAAATAAAACTTACTTGGAACACTTGTATCACCTGTGAAATATTTATTATCAAAGTTTTTATCTGTAAAGAAAAATTTTAAAAAATAGATAAAAGGATAAGTTATACCTAAAAAGATTTTTTTTTTTTTTCTGTTCTTTTTCGCTGATTGATCAACAAGTTGTTCAACATCATTAGCTAGAAAACTAGATTTATCATTTATCATCCAATAAATAAAACTACAAAGAGCTCAAAGAAATTCTAAGACAATCTGGGCGTGGGATACATGAGATTTTGATAGACGCTAATGATCTATCTTTAAAGGAGAAATGTAGCTTTAAATTCTCAAACCAACTAAAAATGCTTTAATAGAATTTCAGAGATCGTAATCGTCTTTGAACTTTAATCCTCAAAGTTACAGGATCAGTTGCTATATAATACATGTTGTAATTTTAAAAAAAAAACAGTCACTTTTTAAAAAATTCTTTTTTTTTTTTTTTTTTTCCATAAGTATGGTAAAAAATATATATATTAATATAGGCTTTAAACACTATTTATATAGTCGTTATAAGAAAGATGCTTTGAATTTTCATGATGCCAAAATCTTTAGTTACACAAATATTCCAAAACATTATAGCGGGTCCAATATATACCTTTTTTCTGCTTTACTCCTTTACCTAACGCTTTATGAAGCAGAAAAAAAATGTATTTGAAACATATTTTTTAGTTACTTAAAGAGTATTTTTAAAGATATATGGAATATACACCTTTTTTCTGCTTTACTCTTTTACCTACCGCTTTATGAAGCAGAAAAAAATGTATTTGAAACATATTTTTTAGTTACTTAAGAGTATTTTTAAAGATATATGGAATATACACCTTTTTTCTGCTTTACTCCTTTACCTACCGCTTAATGAAGCAGAAAAAAAATGTATTTGAAACATATTTTTTAGTTACTTAAGAGTATTTTTAAAGATATATGGAATATACACCTTTTTTCTGCTTTACTCCTTTACCTACCGCTTTATGAAGCAGAAAAAAATGTATTTGAAACATATTTTTTAGTTACTTAAGAGTATTTTTAAAGATATATGCAATAAAAATTATTCGTATCACTTCATCCTAGTAATTAATGAGGATTTAGTGAGCTATATTTTACTGTACCGCTGGTACATAGAGGTCGAAAATGATGTTTGAACCTTAAAAAAGTGTTAAAAAAAAGTATTTACTTTGCATGTTTCTTATATTTTTTCTTAATACTGATAGAAGTTTCTTGAAGAGAATAATAGATTTTTAGAATTAATAATAACACACATAAAAATCTTGAAAAGGCCAATCAAAAACAGGGGGGGAGGGGGGGGGGCTCTATGAAGTCCTTTCCGGAAAAAAAAAAAAAAAAAGACTCTATGTAGCGTCTTGCGCCTTGTAGTGAGATTAAAGTAAAGTATACACGATCAGTTCTTATAAATATCTCTGACATTTCTTCCATAAAGTGTCTTTTTTAAACGCTTTTTAAACTAATTGTACTTTAAAGTACTGCCGGTAGATAAGTGTTAAATCTAAACATCATCACTAAATTTTAATTTATATAGCCTTAACAAGTTAGAAAACATTTATCTTTATATAGAATTATGAGATAGAATATGTTTGAATATTCTTTTTTAATCGCTTTTACAAAAAAATCTATTTGTACTTTTTATTAAACTTACAATGTACAATGGTTTTACCTACTATAGTTTTGCTCCATACAATTTGTTTTCATTTGTTGCCATAGGGTCTTTTTTTTTTCAACACTAGGGCTAACTGGTTTCTAATCTTTCGCTTACATGGTATTAGAAACTATTAAAACACGGAAATCGTAACCTGGAATTTGAACCCAGCACCTATTAATTGCAGACCAGAGTGCTAACTATTCAGCCACCAGACGATTTGCCATACAACTTCTAATATTGAATTTCCTAACAATGACTTCGGTAGAAAATGTGAAGTTAAAAACAAATCAAAACGGTTCTTAATTTTTTTTTTTTTTTTTTTTTTTTTTTTTTTAAACCTAAACAGTTCTTGAAATATATCACAACATTTCATCAAAATCGAAAAAAAAAAAAAAAAGTTATTTGCATCATTGTAAGTTTTAAAAAGTCTCTATTATTAACTAACTTGTTTTAATACAAAACGCATGTTATTAAATAAATAAATAAATAAATAAAAGAATATATAGATTACGCAATTTATTTCTAAAAGTTTTTTTTTTTCCCTCAGTCTAATTTTAACGTACATAAAAAAGTTATCGAAATATATAACTCTATTTTATTGAAATATATAAATGTATATGCAAACATGCAAACATTCTAAATAACATTATGTTAAATTGTTAATACCCTCCATTTTTCCCACTACGCTTTATTTTTAGACTAATTTTCTCCAATTGTATTTGCGATTAAGTAAGAAAAAATATACTCTAAAAAAAGACTGATGTGAAAAAAGGGCGTTTTCAAACAATTTTATTAAATATTGATCAGAATGTCGGAAGTTATGTTTCTATATATATATATATATATATATATATATATATATATATATATAAATTATTTCCACAGAGTTTCCAACTTTCCTAATTTATTCCGGACCATTGTTAGTTCAGCCTTTTTTACAAACCTCTGTCTATATATATATATATATTTATTTATTTTTTAGAGTAATTTTTTATTATTTTATCGTAGTTATATATTTCAGAAAATAATTCTATAAATGACGTAGTGTGAAAAAAAGGCGGGGATAAAAATGCTCCAAAATTAATTAAGATAGTTGGCAACTCAGCTTATATAAATGATAAAAAAAAAAAAAAAAAAAAAAAAAAAAAAAATTACCTTAAATTTTAACTAACATTAATTCACATAAATTTTTTTTCACTCTCTTTCACTCATAATAATCAGTCTGAGACTTTAAGCCAAGAAGCATTAAAATCCGCATACGTATAGCTGCGATTATTATTTAAGAATATTGGAAATTAATATATTATCAAAACTTTTCCTCCTTTCGAATTGACAAAGTCGACATGTTATTATCCTTTTTTTTTTTTTTTTTCAAAGTGAACTTCCTTTATGAAAAGAGAAAAAAATATTTTATTTCATATTTTGCTTGCTTTCAATTTTTTTTTCTCTGTAAACACATTAAAATTATGTTACTACGTGGCATCAAAGAAGATAAAATATTTAAAAAAAAAAAAAAATCTCCCTCTATTGATCTTTTTGAAATATGTCATTGTTATTTTAAATTAAATATCTCATTAAATCTAAGCCACTTTACCAATAAAAAATTGATTAATTATTTCATTTCAACAAAATAAAAATTTAATGAAGTTATGTCTGAAAAATGAATGAAATATTTTTATTGAACCAATCTTGGAATATTTATTTTCTTTCTACCTGACCGCCTTTGAAAAAAGTAAGATTGTAATATTGTATTCACTTCAGTTTTTCTTATGAAATAAAAAAATGCTTAATTCAAATTGAGATTAAGAATGTAACAATGCACATTATTATAAACCTTAAGGATAATGTTTTAAAACTTCAAATCCGAAAAAAAGCTCTAAAAATTCAAAATTGTATCATTTTGAATTATAAGTGTATTGTGAAAAAAAAAAAAAAAAAAAAAAAAAAAAAAACAGCTCAGTGACCGAATATATCCGTCAGCAGCGGTCAGGTGGTTCAGATATGGATGCAAAAATGTGTGATTTCTTTGTTATGCATTATAATATATTGTAAAATTTTAATTGATCAAAATAATATGTATCCCTTAAAATAACGTTAAAGCGTAAAATGTCCCTTAAAATTACATTATTCAATTTTTAAATACTAAATTTCATTTTTATACGACTAACCGTTTTCATATAGACTTTCACTAAAACGATAGGTCATATACTCTTTAAATTTTATTAAGTAAATGCAAATCGCTTTTTAGTACAAGTCTTTTTCATCAAAAATGAATGTTTTATAATAAAATCAATTATAGATGAAAGTCGCGCATTTTTTTTTTTTTTTCTTTGTGTAACCAACCTTGCAAGTGTTATTTATTAGACATAATGTCGCATAAATTTCTCGTTTATATGTGATTTACAATCTACGCTTCCTGTATTGTTTTTCAAATAATATTGACGTCTTTTGATGAATAGAAAATTAAAAGTTTAAAGTTAACACTTACTTTGTTTAATGTAACAATTTTTTAAAATACAACTGACAAAATAGAATATTTTTGACAAAATAGAACATTTTTTGGGCCATTAGCACTAGTAACGAATTGATAAAAACTAATAACAGAAAACATTTTTTACATGCTTTTATTTAAGTTGCTGCGTTAGTTATGTGTGGAGGCCAAATCAAAGAATCACCCACTTTCTATCATCGGATTGAGGTGAAATGTTGCATGCATGTATAACTCAGATGGCAATACATGATCAAGTAGCAACGGACTTAGTTGAGGTTTGGGTCTAAGTCCAAAATTTATTTACGAAAATTCTTGTTCCTGAATTTATTCTTGTTGATCGAAAATTCCGGTTATGCCTGGAACGTCGAACTTCTAAAGCTATGCGTGTCACAAGATCCTCCATACTGTAAACGAGAGCGTCATACACCAAGAACTTCGTTTAGCCCAATAAAAAGTTCTCAATATTGTACTCAATAAAGGTATTTTAACAATGGCAGGTAAATCTGCTACAAAGGGATGTTGCATATGTAAAGTCATCTACTGTCTACCCATGTCATTTGTAATCTGAATTACTATGTGATACTCTCTGACTAGTCTCAGTTTATTAAACTCCTCCTAGAAGTTTGATAACTTTGTGGTGACACCATTGACTACGTATTACAATAGACCACGAATTAGTTTTCTGTTTGTTCCCGAACATCACATCCCCACCAATCCACCAATTCATTCGCTAAACTAGTTTTTCTACTGTTAAATCGACATTCTACTTCAATCAAAGTAGGTTTCCTCCACCTTCCCCTGTCACAAAATTTCTGTGCTGTATTCCCTTCAATTTGACTGTGACACGTCTAAAGAGTCTTTTTCAGCGTTTTATATTAGATTCTTATTGAAATTTCATAATATTTTTTTTCTGGAAAACTACTAATGAAATGTATTATTTACGGCTGCAATTAAACTTTTATCCCCAAAGTTGCCAAGAAAGCAATTATTGCCAAAAGAAAGCACCTATTCACTCCAAATTCATAGTGATGTTCGCGGAATTTTCCTCCACAGCAAGTATAGGGAATCCATCCAATAGTTCCTATTAGTACTCAATGTGTAACACCGAGTATATTTTTTCAAATATCGATGAGCAAAAGATAGAAAATCTTTTCGCAAACAACAAAGATTAAAAAGGTAAAAAGAAAGCAACGCCTTTATTTTTTATTTTATTTTATTTTTATTTTTTCTTTCGGAAGATTGGCTTGTTTAAAATTTTGTTAATAGCAGTTTTTTTTATTAAAAAAAAAAAGCAAGTAATATAAAAGAGAATATTTTAAAGTCAATTCCTACTTACACACTATCCGCGTTTGTAATGATCGATAGATGGCGCTTTTTCAGCTCTTGTTGTTAGTAAATATTACAGCCACGTGTATCTATTTTTGTTCTTTTTGTTATTCTATTTAATATTCGTACTAAAATTTCTCCGCCATTACATCATGGAAAATTGATTGCTTTTGGAAAAAAATATTTCAGTTTATTCAAAGTTCGATCGGAAGTAGATTTTTAACTGGCGCTGGACAAATATTAGTTTCAAATCATCTGATTAATTCTTTACTTCCATTAGCCGAAGCAACTGAAATTTTAAATTTGTCATTTGGAAATAAATGGAAGCTTAATTCTGGATTTCATGATCCCTTGGAGTTACACTGGAGCACACAACAGTATGTGTTATCTTTTTTACCGGATTTATTCATTTTTATTCAATAAATATATGTGAAACTAAACATCGGCTAGCAATGGCGGCTTGGTGGAATTCGAATTAAAGCAGGTTTATTGTAATTTTTAATAATTTTGAATTAGGAAATAAAAAGCGCGCGTGTAAAATGAAAGAAAATAATTATAAGATTAAAAAAAAAAAACTTTTTATATACCATGTTTTAAACAACTTTCTGATGAATCATAGAGCTCTTATCAATGTGCATAATTTTTTTTTTTTTTTTAAGTGGACAATGATGTCAGTTTTTGTGAAATGCATAATTTAACTTTTTATAGTTTAATATTCACATTTAATTAAATGCATTTATTTTTATGTCGAAAGAAAATGAACTCGTACTTTTTTTTTTTTTTTTTGGCAACAATTAAATTATAGCTAATATTTTAATGGCTATATTAACGCTATGAGGATGTTATTATTTTCATATTTTAAATAATTATAAGAAAACTAATAAAAAATTCGAAAATCGGACTTCGAAGTATTGTGTTGTCACCGTGTTCTGAGCAATCCTGAAAGTTTCAAATTTCTAGCTAGTCGGGAAGTTAGTTAAAAATCGATTGCAAGATTTGTACAAGATATATTTAGGGAGAGGGTGAACTAATAGTAGGAATTGAAAAAAAACTGTATTGATAAAGAATATTCTCTTTTCTCTCATAAATAACATTAAAATACATGAAAGCGAAACATGTAAACATATAAATTTACAGATGTTATTTTAATAAATGTGAATTTCAAAAACCGAGTCTTTTTCTTTCCATTAAAAAATATTACTTAAAACACATCAAAGGAAAATGTTCAAAAAGGTAAATTTAAAGAGTCTGCTTTAATGCATAACTTTCAAAGACAAAATTTTCGTTGAATTCTAATATTTTTAGGTTTTTCAATTTTTTAAACAATTACGGAAATACGTGCACTTTAAAGTTACTTTTGATTTTCTTCAGAATTAGGGTTTTACTGTTGTTTTCATTTTAGAAAATATATCGTTACATTGATTTAGTATTCTGTAAAATATTTAATAATGTTGTTTGTTTATCCATTTATTTATTTATTTTAAGAAACTAGCGTTAAATTCTTTATAATGTACTTAATACAACTATTTTATATTAGGTCTTCCCTCAAAGAATAAGTGTGAACGATTTTGATGAGAATACAGACTTACTAATATGCTTTCACAAGTGCAGAGTAGTGTGTTGTGGCTATCAAAAAACTTCCTTTTATATTTTCTTATTATTATTTATTGAAATTATTTTCCATGATAAATGCACAAAATTTTCACCTCCTAAAAAAAAAAAAAAATCCATTTTGTGCTGTTGTTTGAGGATTTTTTTTTTTTTTTTTCATTTTAAAAAAATTCGATATATTTCTTTTAAATTATCACAGATCTATAATTCAACTTTCCGTTTTAAACCCGTTAGCGCCCAGTGTCCTCATTTGAGGACAGGTAATAAAATGGCACGTATATTTTTTGTGGTTTCTTAGAATGATTTCTGCTTTTTAGTGAAGTTTATAGCGTCACTCTAAATGACCCCTGAAAGTTTTATGTGCTTACTCTTAATTATTATTTCTTATGATATAGATAGTTATTTTATGATTTTTCATTCGTCGCGCATATATTTGCTTTTTGTGCAGGTATACTAACTTAAATCAAGTTAAATAATAATATATATATTATAATACTTTACTTTCGAGATCTGTGTCAACATATAATAAGAAATTAATCTGTTATCTCAAAGTTTTTCTATCTCGAAGTTTTCTCGCTAGGACACTAAACGTCAATAAATGAGGATAGGCTTTAAATTTAATACTATGAGAGGAATTGTTTAAGTTATTATATTTTACTGTCAGTTGTCTATATTAATTTAGAAGTGAAATAATCAGCTAATAATATTTTGCAATGTTAATTCGGGCGTTAACGGGTTAAAGGATTGAAGAGCTCTTTTCAAAGATATCCATAATGATGGCGATGACCCTACATGTACAAAACATTTTTCTTGGTTGACTATTACTATTATTTTTTTCACACTGAAAAGGTAAAAAAAATTTTATTATGCGCATTCATACTAAATGCTGTGTTCTATTGCTATATTAAACTATTTTTACCGGTATAACGAAGCCAGCTGTAGCTCGATTCATCCCCAAATGTAATCAGCACTAATTTAAGTCAAAGTCCAACTAAATATCATTTTTGGTTAAATTTCGTCCAATAGTTCGTAAAATACAGCGTCCACAAAATTTTTGATGCGCGCACACGCATACACAAAGAGACAGACAGACATTTTCTAAAACTGATCAAATCGCGTACAGAACAAACAGGTAAATTCAATCCCAAAACATGTAAATCCATCGAAAACATGCACACTGACTGTTCCCAGTTAATGTTTCCAGCTTGATTATTTCGTAGTCGCTTACGTGCATTTCATTGCTCTTGTGTTTCATCCGCCCTTTTAAATCTCCTAAGAGCATTTAATGCATAAATATAGTAATAAGACATAGATTGATCATTGGGGAGGGGGGGGGGAATGATACTCAGAGAAAAGTCCATAATATAACCGTCTTTCTCCGAGTGAATACACACAGATAATTTAGAAAATAAAATTTATGAATAATTTATGTACTAAAGGTGAATGAAAAACTGCCGATACAATTTCAAATTCTTTTTTCTTTTCTTTTTTTATATATTTATTAATTTAATTAATATTTAAAGTTAAACACTTTTTATATACTAAAACTAATGTTCTTTACCTACGCCGCTGTTAACTATATTTAAAAGAATTTTGAAAATTCTGTATTACTTACTAATATAAAATCTTGAAAAATATCAAACTTTAAAAAATGTATTCCATTAAAAATCAAACCAGTTTTTTCTTCACAATAAACCGCGATTGTAATGAAATGCTCACCCTCTGGTGGAATAAGGTGAAATTACAATTAATATGCTTTAATTCGGCTTTCATCTAGCCGCCATTGCATGCCGATGTTTAGTTTCACATATATTTATTGAATAAAAATGAATAAATCCGGTAAAAAAGATAACACATACTGTTGTGTGCTCCAGTGTAACTTCAAAGGACCAACAAATCCAGAATTAAGCTTCCATTTATTTCCAAATGACAAATTTAAAATTTCAGTTGCTTCGGCTAATGGAAGTAAAGAATTAATCAGATGATTTGAAACTAATATTTGTCCAGCGCCAGTTAAAAATCTACTTCCGATCGAACTTTGAATAAACTGAAATATTTTTTTCCAAAAGCGATCAATTTTCCATGATGTAATGGCGGAGAAATTATAGTACAAATATTAAGTAGAATAACAAAAAGAACAATAATAAATACACGTGGCTATTATATTTACTAACAGCAAAAGCTGAAAAAGCACCATCTATCGATCATTACAAACGCGGATAACAAAGCAACTGATTATAAAAATTATATTTTTTCATAATTTAGTCAAACATAATTTACTTTTATGATAACTTATCCATTGTCTTTTCATAAATTTATTAGAAGAATTAAAAAACGCAATATTTCGACTTTTTAAAAATTCATCAACGTTCCATTCTATTCTATTACAATTGCCGAGTTTCAATGGTTTCAATATCACTGTATGGCTGATGTCAAAAAAAAAATTTCGGCATCAAAAATTTTTGCATGATAACAATGGGATGGTAGATCTATATAAATTATTATATCTATGATTTAATGTTTCATTATTTTGTCTCCTAGGCATATTAAAGTTCTAAAAATGTGTCAATAAAATTGCGCGTTCAGAAATGAATAAACAAAGCTTTCCGAATAAAGGTTGGCTTTTTTTTAGTTCCCCATCATAACCCCCCATCAACTTAGGTAATCGTGAAAATTTTCGACCTCGGTTTTTTTACTTTTTTACACGTTTTCAGGTGTGAGGAATCCGAAAATGACAAAATTTCTATGGTGTCTGTCTGTAGGGTGTCTGTTAGTCTGTTAGTCTGTTAGTGTGTAAGTCCGTTAGTTTGTTAGTCTGTGTACACGATATCTCAAGAACAAACTGTCGCAGAGAGGTCAGATCAGTTTTAAAATATTACTTTCGACACTGGCAAGAACTCTATTTATTTGCAACATTCGAATTTAAAAACTTCGTAAGTTATTAGAAATTTACGATTTTCTTAACATGGGAGAATAGGACAAAAATTCACTTAAACGTGCATTAAATGGAAACTTTTTACTGTAAAAATGTCAGACCAGTTTTAAAATATCAGTTTTGATGCCGGAAGGAACATCAGTAACTATAAATATGCTACTTTGAAAATTTCGCAAGTTATTGGAAATTTACGAATTCCTTAACGTGGCAGTATAGGGCAAAATTTCACATAAACGTCAATTTTCAGAGATATTTTCATCGTAAAGATGTCAGACTACTTTTGAAATATTATTTAGGACACTGGTATGAATATTAATAACTATGATTTTTCCAATGTAAAAATTTCGTAAGTTATTGGAAATTTACGAATTTCTTAACATGGCAACATAGAGCAAAATTTCACATAAACGTCAATATTGAGGGATATTTTCATCGTAAAGATGTCAAACTACTTTCGAAATATTATTTAGGATACTGGCATGAATATCATAGACTATGATTTTTCCAATTTAAAAAAATTCGTAAGTTATTTGGAATTTACGATTTACTTAACATGCCAGAATAAGGCAAAATTGAGCATAAACTTTCATTTTAAAGGCTCATAAATACATTAGACAACTTCAAAATTACATTTATGATATTTGTTTGAACATGATTGAATACAAATATTCTAATAGGAAAATTTCGTAAATTATTCGTAATTTACGATTTTACCAACATAGCGAAATTGTAAATTTTTCATATAAATATGAATTTTGAGGATTATTGCATTGGAAATAGTAGCATGAAAACTAAACCACGGAATTGACCCTGATAAAATAAATTAATAGATTAAAATAAGATAAATATATCGAAGTGAACGGTGGATAGCCTATTAGGCGGGGTTTTCACTCTGTCACTGTATCAAGCTTTTGTCAAATTCATTTCTTTTAACATGATTATATCTCTCAAACTAGAAATTTATGAGAACTAGTTTTCTTTCTTTCACACAATAGATCTAGAGCCCCTTAAATAAAGTATATATAGGCTGACGCATCATCGCCAATTTTTTGCCTCGTATGAGGGCAGCATTCCCGCTTGGCGTTCTTATCGCTTAACTAGCGGCTTTAAGAAGTCTTGATCTGAAGCTACGATCGGTCAAGAGCAATAAGCAACAAGTAATACCCTAACAAAACAACACATTTATACACAGTACATTCTTGGTATATTTTTCATCCTCAGGATATTGTGTGGATGTACTGGGAATAAGATGTACAGTCGGCAGCATAATTTTTCGAGTACTAGCCAATAATTCCTATATTAAAAAAGTACACTTAAAACTGTTTGGTTAAATAAATCCTTGTCGAATCATGTTCTTAGACTGACTAAGAACGGTGGATAGCCTATTAGGCGGGGTTTTCACTCTGTCACTGTATCAAGCTTTTGTCAAATTCATTTCTTTTAACATGATAATATCTCTCAAACTAGAAATTTATGAGAACTAGTTTTCTTTCTTTCACACAATAGATCTAGAGCCCCTTAAATAAAATATATATAGGCTGACGCATCATCGCCAATTTTTTGCCTCGTATGAGGGCAGCATTCCCGCTTGGCGTTCTTATCGCTTAACTAGCGGTTTTAAGAAATCTTGATCTGAAGCTACGATCGGTCAAGAGCAATAAGCAACAAGTAATACCCTAACAAAACAACACATTTATACACAGTACATTCTTGGTATATTTTTCATCCTCAGGATATTGTGTGGATGTACTGGGAATAAGATGTACAGTCGGCAGCATAATTTTTCGAGCACTAGCCAATAATTCCTATATTAAAAAAGTACACTTAAAACTGTTTTGTTAAATAAATCCTTGTCGAATCATGTTCTTAGACTGACTAAGAACATGACTCGATAAGGATTTATTTAACAAAGCAGTATTAAGTGTACTTTTTTTAGACAGGGATTATTGCTAGTATTCGAATAATTTTGCAGCCGACTGTATTGTTAGGAATTTCTTTCTGTTTCAAATACAAATCATAACTTAAAAAATAAAAATAAAATAAAATAAAAAATAAAAAAACCTTACTGTTTAAAAGTGGAAAATCTATATTTATTCACTTACCTTTTCTGCTATTTCTAACATATACTATTCATTTAAACGAAACTTAAAATAAATTGTAATTACGACACGGAAATGAAACAACTTTGGAGACCCCAGAAAATTTCGCAAAAACTCAAACGCACAGTAATAAAAGGTCCTCTTTAATTAATTTATTATTATTAACATAAATATTATGATTAAAATAGCACATTCTTTGTATTTTTACGTTTGAACATGTGAAAAACACAGAGAAAAATAAAAGTTATATTATTGAAGTGAAAACTTCTTTAGGCGCGTTGAGCACTTTTGGGTGAAGAAAAATCTTTGAATTCCCGTCATCGTCAGCTGACGCTTTCCATTTGAAGTGAAAACTTTTGGGTGAACAAAAATCATTGAATTCGCATCATCGTTAGCAAACGCTTTCCATCCTTGTATGATACAAATAATGTATCATACAATTAACTTGCTAATGTGAAGTGTTAATAATTATATACTGTATATTGTTTTAAAATCTGGTGCGGCTCTACACGACTTCTCTCATCTCCGGGCACTGTCTCTATTGCAGTTAGACCTCACAAAACCGTGAGAAAGCCCAAAACTGCCATTTTCCTCACGTTTTTAAAATCTGGTGCGGCTCTACACGACTTCTCTCATCTCCGGGCACTGTCTCTATTGCAGTTAGACCTCACAAAACCGTGAGAAAGGCCAAAGCCGCAATTTCTCTCAAGTTTTTACAATCTGGTGCGACTCTACACGACTTCTCTCATCTCCGGACACTTTCTCTATTGCAGTTAGACCTCACAAAACCGTGAGAAAGGCCAAAGCCGCCATTTTCTCACGTTTTTACAATCTGGTGCGGCTCTACACGACTTCACCCATCTCCGGACACTGCCTCTTAAAGATTGCAGCTGGAAACGTTGCAGTTAGACTTCACAGAACCATGAGAAAGACCAAATCCGCCATTTTTCTCACGTTTTTAAAATCTGGTGCGGCTCTACACGACTTCTCTCAGCTCCGGACACTGTCTCTTAAAGATTGCAGCCGGAAACGTTGCAGTTAGACCTCACAGAACCGTGATAAAGGCCAAAGACTCCATTTTTCTCACGTTTTTACAATCTGGTGCGGCTCTACACGACTTCTCTCATCTCCGGACACTGTCTCTATTGCAGTTTGACCTCACAAAACAGTGAGAAAGGCCAAAGCCGCCATTTTTCTCACGTTTTTACAATCTGATACGGCTCTACACGACTTCTCTCATCTCCGGATACTGTCTCTTAAAGATTGCAGCCGGAAACGTTCCAGTTAGACCTCACAAAACCGTGATAAAGCTCAAAGCCGCCATTTTTCTCACGTTTTTACAGTCTGGTGCGGCTTTACACGACTTCTCTCATCTCCGACCACTGTCTCTATTCCAGTTAGACCTCACAAAACCGTGAGAAAGGCCAAAGCCGCCATTTTTCTCACGTTTTTACTATCTGGTGCGGCTCTACACGACTTCTCTCATCTCCGGACACTGTCTCTATTGCAGTTAGCGCATTAAATAAAATTGTAATATAATTTTTGTAGTAGTAGTTTATATTAATGAATAAAAAAACACTTCTTTTAAAAGTATTTCCTACACAATAAAATATTTCTTGACGATTCAAGAAATACACACGTAATTGTTCACGTTTTCACTTCTGTCGGTACTCCCGAAGTGCAACTTTTTTTTTTTTATTCTTCATAAATTATCTTATGGAAATCTGAGCATTTTATGTTCTTTTCTTGAGTGATTATAGCAATTTATCACTAAACAATCTCCCATATGATAATTTACCGAGCTAAAATTATGAAAATGATGAAAAAAGTAACTCCAAAGTAATACAAAACGTAGCTGCCGTTAAAATAATGGCTGCCGTTTGTTTATCTACGGTAAACGCTGGGTACATGTGGCAACCCTAAGGCAACAAAATGGCTGATGCGCCAGTTCGTATGTATAGGAGCCTTAAGTAGATCAGTGAATTTTTCAATGACGTCACTTTTAGTATGAATTACTATTTGAACAAAAGGAACCAGTTTGCGTGATTTTAAAGGAATCGAAAATACTTTTAAGACGTTATCCACAGTGTTTCTTTCTCTTCTTTTTCAAATTTAATTTACACTGTGAAGCTAAGAAATTTGTTCTCCCATGACGTCACTATCGTATCGTTTCGACAAAATTTAATCGTAACTGGTCCATATTAGAGAAATATTTATATAGATTATTGGGCAAATATTTAGTCGAAACCTACACTTGTGTTGTATCTGACTTGATCTCCACAAACACTTACGAGCAGACTTCAATTCAAGCATATACAAATCGGATTTATGTGCAAACACTAAACAATAAAACAAATTTAGTAATTTTCTGTTTTATTTATAAAATTTCTTCGCGTAAATTTAAATTTATTAACAAAAAGACTTACATAAAAAATAGAACAGTTTTATTTTTATTATTCGATTGATTCAAATAAAAACAATCGAAATAAGCATAAAATTAATTTAGCGCATAAAATTGCAGTTATGGAAAGAAAAATCAATTTAAATGACATCATTTTGGGTAAAATTCGCTAATTTTAGAATGAAGTTAAAAAAAAAAAAAAAAAAATGCTTTTTCAAGACAGAAAAATACGGGGGGGGGGGGAGGGTCGAGGCTATGTCATACCCCAACAAGATATATAAATTAGAGTGCTGATTCAATGTATGAAGGATTAGCTTTCCGTGGTTCAAGATGAATCACGTGACATGCTCCAATAAGTTGCTGTGTTTGGCCCTTTATCGCTATTTTGGCATTTAAAATATCAGTTCGACAAATTATCATTATTATTAGTAGGCCGTGGGCCATAGCTTGATATCGTTCAAGTCCGTTTCAATCATGGAGGGGCAATTTCAAATTAATGTTAAAATTAAAAGAATATTCTATTATCCACAAATTCGCAATGTTCTGGTCTGAAGATGTGCACATTATTTAAAAATTGATTAAATAAATTTTACAAATTTGACATTTCTGCGGTCCTGCTATTTTACTTAACACTTAGAGATAGTCAACTTCTATACTCATTCCTTCGCTTATCCTCCAATCAGAACAGTAATTTTCTTTCCGCTGTTATTTTTAGCCCAATGACAGCTGCTGTTACGGCGCGCGCTACCATTTGATATGTTTTGTTTACGTTTATTTATGTTTACATTATCTTGAGTATTGTTGTCATTTTCATCCAATTCTATTCTTGCTTTCTTTTCGTATATTTTAAAGTAATCTTTAGATTTAATATAATGTGAGAAAAAGAATGACATATTGTTTGCATATCGGGAATGAAATAAATTCAAAAATGTAGTATTTTTCTCAAATAAGATCTAAAGTTTCTCTCGACATTATTATCCTGCGTATTTTTAACATTTTGATCGAATTCTGTTATCACTGTTTTTTCCTATATTTTGAAGTAGAATTTTTTACAGGTAATATAATATCAGGAGAAATTACTTTTTGTTTGCACATCGGGGATGAGATACATTCAAAAGTGATGTGTTTTTCTTAAATAAGCAGGGCTAATGTGAGATTGTGTGCTGATCAGTGGAATGCTTTAAATGTTCGTGAAAGAGAAATATCTACCGATTTGCTTCTTCCAATTAATAAACAGTCCAAGCTGCCTTTAGACAACCGCATAGGTTACCATAAAAAGTGTTACAGTAAGTTTTATTCTGAAATGCAGATAAATTTTTGCTGAAACGTCAGTGGAGGCCCCCATGTGGAGACACAAAAAGATTTTGGGTTCTGTTTGCGTGTCTGTTTCTTGTGTGTTAGCGGCCGCAAAAACCACGCTATATTGACTTGCAATTTGCTGAACATGTTCATGAACCACACGAAATTAGCTGTATAGTTCTAGCTATGTATTCCATTTGTAGTTCCTGTACAGGGACACACCAAAGTTTTTTTTTATCATTACGGCCTATGGAGAGAATTCGTATGTACCGCGATAGCGGCCGCAAAAATCTCCCGATTGACTTGCAACTTCGTATACATGTTCAGGCTCTATTTAGAAACAGCTGTGTATTTTTTATGTCTAGATTATTTAGGGATCGTGTACAGGGACACGACAAAGTTTTTCTTATCATTACCGACTATGGGGTGAGTTTCGTTTAAGCGAATTTGAACTTCGTTACTCTGCATTCAAGGAAATGAAATCAGCGTACATTATTGAGATGCTTAAATTGATGTTCTCTATAGAAATTAAATATGTGTGCTCTTAATTAATGTACAGGACCTTACAAAAGTATTCCTACAATGTCATGTAATCATTCAAATTTTGTCAAATTTCGAACAATTATTTTTGAAAAACATAGAATAAGTTGAAATGTTTTTACTGGTGTTCTTTTACAGAGAAAAGCAAAAGAATTTCATAACATTAGAACTTATGGGCAAATTTTTATCTAAGCGCATTTTAACGCGTTTATGCTGCATTTAGTAGAATTAACATACATTATAAACATACTTAAAAACATGTTTTCTCTATCTCTCTCTTTAAAAAAAAAAAAAAAAAAAAAAAAAAAAAAGGGTGTATAAGCTAAATTTATTTACAGGACCATACAAAAGAATTCCGATAACGTTCTGTAATCATTCAAATGATGCCAACTTAGGTTGAAATATAAGTAAGTTATAATTAATTAGGTGTACTATTTCTATTGGCGTATGTAATAACGTTGGCTCTTTTTCAGGGACACACAAAAGAATATCGTGCCATTATGGTCTATAGACAGTATGTATTAAAAATGTATTTTAACATGCTTACATTAACTATTATGAAATGTTATTATAATGTTTAAAAGCATGTTTTTCTGTGGAAACTGTGGGCATAGAATTGATAATTAGTTTACAGGGTTACACAGGGTAATCTTTTTGCATGAAATTTGGTACATGTATTTATGATTTAAATACTTGTACCAAATCATAGTTTGGAACAAGATTATGAATAAAATAATCTAATAGCCTTCTATTTATGTAAGAAATTAACAGAAAGCTGTTATTAGGGAAATATGTAAATATATATATATAGACAGAGATATACAGCAGAAAGTTGAAGGGGGGTGGTAGCCCCCGTTAGTATCTGTTTATGTAGTATGTATCTGTTTATGTAGTAAGTCGTCATATATATGTATACATATATATAATAAAGAGAGAGAGATGCATGTTAGGACTCACCCGAAGAGACAGAAAACGAAACATTTGTATTAGATTAGGGAGCAAACCAATGTTACTGATGTTATTTCTAGAATTAAGTTAAAATGGAGCTGGACTGGGCACTTCCAGAAGAAATGATGATAGATTGACCACCACTCCTATTTTGGATATCGAGATAAAACAAAAGACCGAGAAAGAGACCAGTGTGTTGTTGAAGAGATAAAATTGTGAAGTTTGGAAGAGAGAAGGGAGAAGAATTGCAGAAAACAGGACAGATTGGAATCACGTAGAAGGGGCCTTTATCCTGCAGTGGATTGATAAAGGCTGAAATTTATGATGATAATGATAAATATAAATATGGAATTAATAAAAACTATCAATGATCTAATGAGTGATGAAAATAGGACGTTGAGGCTCCTGATCTGCAGATCCACTAAATATTAATATTTTTCCCTTTCTTAGTACTTTTTCTCAGGAGTATGATTTTAGCACTTGTGTGCAAGATATTTTAAAATTTATTCAACGAATCACAGTATCATCAGAAATATATTGCACACTGCTTTAAACCAGCATCGTAATGTAAACTCAATTCCTTCAAATTGAAATCAATTTTCCAAATTTATGTGCAAAGTTTACTTCCAGAACATTTGATATTTTCATTAGCTATCTTAAAAAGAATATATTAGCAACATTTTCGGGTTGCCCCCAAAAAGTTGAAACGAACTTGTTTTTAAATGACATTTTTAGTTTATGGCCCACGGTCTATAGGTAACATGACAGTCCTATGACCGAAATAAATTGTTTTTAAAATAATTTTACACATATTTCACATTTTAATAAATAATAAGATACCTTTTTTTCATCGTTTCCCAACAAAGTGTAAAAGTGTTTATAAAAGAAAATTTAAACTTTTAAAGAGCTAAATTTAACAACAAATAATAAATTTTCAACTATTTTTAAGCATTTTGTCGGTTAAATTTCGACTAAACGAAATGAAACAGAAGTAAAATCAAAATCAAAATGATTTACAACAAAAGAATATTAATCTACGTAAGTAAACATAAACATTGGTGGTTATGAGCTTTGCCAAGAACAATCACCAAACCGTTGCCATAGAAATTTACTGAAAATAAGCTGTTACCAAGGGAACCACCGAATACGCAGATGCAAGGAGAGCATGTCACATGACTCATCTTGGACCTTCTTAAAGGTTACCATTTATCACTCTACTTTATATATCTCGTTGCCCAACATGTGACTTCTGATACTCCATTTCCCTATGAATTTCCCTCTGGGATACAATTTTTTTCTTATAGAATGCAAACATTTCCCCATAAAACACAAATATAAACATTATAATTCTGCATTTTTCCCTGCAGTAGTCACGTGTCAAGGGTTTATTAAGTAACGCGGATAAAATCCATTTTTAATACACAAATAAAATCTTTAAAAAAAAAAACAATATTTACCTCAAAAAATATATTTAATGCATCATGTAATACCCTGGTAACAAAATAAAATACGGAAGATAAACTTTTCATTGCTGTTGTTGTTAATTTCTGTTACAAATCCGAGATTATGTCTTTATCTAATGTAAGAAGTTAGTCTTTTAAAACTAAAAATGTACAAATTTCAACCAGTTTTGGAATTGTTGCGCCATAAAAGTATCAAAGATCTTCAAGAAACATTTTGTGATGAACATAATTTGGAAAAAAAAATCAGTTATGAAGATTTCAAGGTTTTAATAAAATCTAAATTATGCTTGGATGTGAAAGACAGAGATGTTTGCTATTTATTTTGCCAAATTGATCGCTATTCTAAAGGAAATGTTACACTTAAGGAACTAGACAGTTATATTTCTGAGTATGAAAAGAAAAGAATCATAAGCAGTAAGTAAATATGGTCAGAACTCAGTTTATATAAGAACTGAGATTTTTAACGTGCTTTTATTAACAAATTATTGGCAAATAATGCCAAATTTATCAGCCAACCACGATAGATCTTTGACACAAAGGAATGAATGAGAAATAAGTATTATGAAAGCAGTCTTTTTAAATTTTGAATATACATTTCTTTCAGTTTCCCTTTTGTTTTTAGCTGTTGATAATGTAGCTTAATTGTGCTACTGCTCTTGCCGATTTTGAATTTATTTCACTATTTTGGCGATTATTTTTATTTGCATAACTTTTAGTAATCTTGAATCTGCTAAAAGGTTCAATTACCGCATTTAACACAAAAAAGCATTAATTTAGCATAATATTTGAAAAAATCGATAAGTCGTAAAAATAAATTACATTTTTCTCGTAAAATATATTGCTTATGTTAAAATTTTTGTAAAATAATAACATAAAATTTGATTTATTTCTAGTGCTTTTACATTTGAGAACCACCAGTTAGTGATTTGGCATGTTTCTTTCAACGCGATTTTTGAAGCATTTAGCAAAAAATTAGAAGTTACTCTAAAAATAATTAAAGAGATTCTAATTAAATTAAAGGTATTTTCCAATTTGATGATTCCCGCGTGAAGATCTGGAAAGTTTCTTTCCTGGATCCCACAATAAACTGCCAAACTGTATTCAAATTATATAGCTAAATTAAATACATTTCTAAAAAAATATATTAAAATTATTAAAATAAATTTGGCATATTCTGGAAACAGAATACGCCAAAAACTTCTTCACGTGTTCTTTACATTTGAAACTAATTGTTTGACTCGCCAAGACGCCAAGGGCATAAATTTATAATTTGGCAACCTGAAAAATAGGTTTATTTGTCCGTCGCAAAAAATCTGTTAATGCAATCGATTATGAAGGCTAGATAAAATGATTTGAAAAAAAAAAAAAAAAAAAAGGGGGAGGGTGATCTATTCAAGAAGGAGTGACAGTCGCCAAATAAATGATAAACGCGCCATATGTGGAGGTTCTTTTCTCGCCAAATCGCATACGAGGAAAACAACACGTTGCTCTGTTTGCATCGTTGAAATCTGAAATTGCGCTAAGGCCGTCGCTTATTCTTGACTAGACCCAAAAAAAAGATTTGTTAGCGTTGATTAAATATTTAATAGCTGGAATGTTTCAAGGTTCTTACGTATTATCGCAACCAGGTTGGCGCGATTTGTAAATTTGAGTAAGAAAGTTAAGTTATTAGTATTAATTAAGTTATTATTATTATTAGTTATTATTATTATTATTATTATTATAAGTATATTATTATTATTATTATTATTAGTTATTATTATTATTATTATTATTATTAAGTTATTATTATTATTAGTTAAGTTATTAGTATTAGTTAAAGTATTTCACGGCATTCAATCTAACCAGTAAGCAAAATAATTTCTTTACGAAAAACCACGTATAACACGTAGGGTTGCCGTAAGTAGGGTCGCCAAATTTGGCGATTTATGCGAATTTTGGCCTGGTTGCGTTAATACGTAAGTACCTGTTTCAATAATTTATTATATATGTATTTTTACAATCTCCGTGTTTCATAATAATCTTTTTTTCTTTATATAAGAGAACATTGACTACATATTATAATAGACTCCGGACTAGTAACTTATTTATTCCCGTCATAACATCTCCACCAATTCTTTCGCCAAACAAGTTTTTCTACTGGCAAACCGACATTCCACTTCTACTAAACAGGTTTCCGGCCTGACGAATTGTGTTTTTTTTTTTTTTTTTTTTTTTTTTTTTTTGAGTTTTTAAATGAACTGCGAGTACTCCCCTTAGAAGCGCTCCACATCGCTCCAAGAGTGATGAGCGGGGGCTGCTACCTGCCTGTTAAATGTGTGTGACTGTGGGTAGCGTAGCGCAAAGACAGTAGCTCTAACAGTCACGAAATTCAACATGAAGGTGCCCCTCGAGACGTCCTAGTAATGAATAAAACAAAATAAGGTCTAAATTATAAATTGAAAAGAAAAATGTAATTCTATGTAAAGACCATCATTTAGCGATTTTGTGGTTTCCTTTCCCACCCACTGCTATAAACAGCCAAATTATGATCGAAATATTTAGTTAAATTAGAGTTAAATACAAAAAATAAAAAGTTTAAAATGATCATAGTAAATAATAAAAAATTAATAATATTAAAAAATAGTATAAATTATAATAAATTCAAATCTAAAAATATTATGGTACTTTTTTAGTTCCCCATCATACTATAGGTATGGGGAACTTAGGTAAACGTGAAAAATTTCGGCCTTCTTTTTTTTTACTTTTTTATACGTTTTCATGTGTGAGGAATCCGAAAATGACAAAATTTGCATGGTGTCTGTCTGTAGGGTGTCTGTTAGTGTGCCAGTCCGTTAGTGGGTCAGTCTGTTAGTCCGTTAGTTTGTTAGTCTGTTTACACGATATCTCACGAACAAATAATCGCAGACAGGTCAGATCAGTTTTAAAATATTACTTTCGATACTGGTAAGAACCCTATTTATTTGGAACATTCGAATTAAAAAACTTCGTAAGTTATTAGAAATTTACGATTTTCTTAACATGGAAGAATAGGACAAAAATTCACTTAAACGTGCATTAACTGGAAACTTTTTACTGTAAAAATGTCAGACCAGTTTTAAAATATCAGTTTTGATGCCGGAATGAACATCAGTAACTATAAATATGCTACTTTGAAAATTTCGCAAGTTATTGGAAATTTACGAATTTCTTAACATGGCAGTATATGGCAAAATTTTACATAAACGTCAATTTTTAGAGATATTTTCATCGTAAAGATGTCAGACTACTTTTAAAATATTATTTAGGACACTGGCATGAATATTAATGACTATGAATTTTCCGATATAAAAATTTCGCAAGTTATTGAAAATTTACGAATTTCTTAACATGGCAGAATAGAGCAAAATTTCACATAAACGTCAATCTTGAGGGATATTTTCATCGTAAAGATGTCAAACCACTTTCGAAATATTATTTAGGATACTGGCATGAATAGCATAGACTATGATTTTTTCAATTTAAAAAATTCGTAAGTTATTTGGAATTTACGATTTACTTCCCAAGCAGCACCGAAACGTTCTCTGAACGTTCAAAAATTGTTCTGCAAACACGTTCTTAGAACGTTCACTTTGAACGTGTTATAGACGTCTATTTGTCCATCTTAAAGAGGTACAATAGTATGGTTCAGAGAACGTTCAATGAACGTGTAACTATCACCATCAGTGTTATAGAAGCGTTCTGAGAACGTTCTATGTATACGGTCTCAAGAAGTCTAAACATGTTTAGAACGTTTTCAAAACGTTATACACATTTTCCGAACGTTCTAGAAAACGTACTGTAAGCGTTTTAAAATAGTGTAGAAACGTTCTATACACACGTTCTCACAACGTTATGTAAACAATTTTTGATCGTGCTAAAAATGTGTTTCATGTATAATAAAATGGAAGAACTCGCAACATTTGTTCCGGGTCGAAAGAAGACACGACCCTTCGTCAGACGAACATAGTAGGCACGAATGCTGCAAATGCAAGAGCTACGTTGCAGTTTTTTTGCAGCACTCGTGCCTACTTTGTTCGGTTGATGAAGGGTTGTGTCTTTTCTCGACCCGAAGTTATTTAAAAAAAAAAATTGTATTTCTTTCTCCCATTGTTTAATGGTGTTTTCCATTTCCTGCGGCTTATTTCTGTTGAGCTATCTAAATGATAGACCAGATTGTTTCTGCCTATAAGGTTGTCTGAGTGAGTAATGCTGACCGGGATGTCGGCCTGGATAGCTCAGTTGGTAGAGCCTTGACCTTGTAAGTCAAAGATCCGTGGTTCGAGTCCCGGTCCAGGCATTATTTTCACTCAGTCGGAAAAATTAAATTTCAATAAATATGATATCCCTCCACAGTTGATTGTGTGATTTTATTTTTAAAAAAAAAAAAAAAAAAAAAGTATACTTAAATATATCTAACATTAAATTGTAATAATACAAAATCGAATGGGGGAAAAATAGTAATAATAATAAATAATTAAAAGGTATTTAGCATGAAAAATTTAAAAAATTAAAGTTTTCAAATTATTATTATTACTAGCAGGCTACGCCCGCTTCGCTGGTCACTATATTAAAATGAATTTTTGAAAGAATTGAATTAATATTTATTTTTTTACACCACATTCTTGAAAAAAACCAAAAAAAAAAAGAAAAGAAACTGAAATTGCTCCAAACCTCGCTTAGGGTACCCGCTGTCTACGGCAGCTCTTTTCCCGCCCGCACTGCATCAGGCCTAGATTTCCCATGCCTGCAGAAAGATCTTTTCCGGGCACTTCAATCTGGACATTTATCGACGGCAGGGGGGATCTGCTACAATTTAAGAACTACGATTTTAAATTTTAAAGATGACTGTATCTCAGCATCTATTAAATATTTTAGTTTTGAACCATGTATTTTATAGCCAATGCTATTTACACTATATTACAATTTGATTCCGACCAATGAAATAAAATAAAACAAAACAAAAAGTTGATTAAAAAATAAATATAACATATAAACAAATAAATTTTAATAATTTTAATCCTTTTTACTACGTATATACTACTATTTTTCCCGATAAATACTGTAAATTAAAAAAATTAACAAATAAAAGTTTTTTCTTTTAAAGGAATTAATTAAAAATTGAAAAATAAGAAGTTGTTCTACTATAAAAAATTAAATATAACTGTTATAAATTTTTTTCTGTTGCATTACGATTAATAAATATAACAAATTAAAAAAAAAAAAAAAAAAAAAAGAAAAAGAAAAAAAGAAAAAAAAATTCGCCTTCAAATGAATGTATTAAATAAAAATAATTTGCGTAATAGCCGTTGCTAAGATACGCAGACGATTGAAGCAAAATAATAAATCTATGAAAAATGAAGCATTAAAGCCAATATTTAAAATCGAAAAAACTTTAATTTAAAAAATTCAAATTCGAAATTCGAAAAAAATCTCGATGAGGTGCACACCTGCAGGGTCCCAGGTACCTATATGCCAAATTTGGAAGCTCTGCGATCAGTAGTGTGAGCACCAGAGCGCAGATACACACACAGACACACAGACACACACACACACAGACACTTCTCTTTATTTATATAGATGAGCACCAGAGCGCAGATACACACACAGACACACACACACAGAGACACTTCTCTTTATTTATATAGATTACTCTTTATTTATTTATTTATTTATTTTTTATGGTTTTTGAAAACTTTAATTTATTTAATTTTGTTAAATTTTAATGCAGATTTGGGCAAAAACTATGCAAATCCTAGACTAGACATATGAAAATTGTGTAGAATAAACTTATCTGTAATAGTGTATCCAAATGTCAGGAAGAAATTTTAAACCAAACGCAATGAAAATGATGGCAGAAAAAGTTACCGTTATCTATCTTGGACCTTGGAGTCCGTTTTCGTGCTTCCGTAGTCATAACTGGCAAACCCAATAAAAATTTCACAGTTTGGCGAATTTTTTCGTTTTTTTTTTTTTTTTTTTTTTTTTTTTAAGATTCAAGATTCAGCAAAATGTATGTCACTTTTATATTATTAATTGAAAAGGAATTTATTTTAGTTATATTTATTATTTTTATGAGAAATACAAAACTCAAGATTTTTATTCAGATTTTTTTTTTTTTTTTTTTAAATATTACGTGTTATTGCGTATCTATTTAATAATATTTTACAAAATAATTGACGTTTATTATGAAGTAAAATATAAAAATTTTATCGTAACTAAAATAATCGCATACCTGCTCATATGAATCAATTACAATAAATTACAGGAAATGTTAAACTCGTGTCTTGTGACTATCACATATTCTTTTCTTTATTTTCTAATACAATTCACATAGTTTAGATCAAATCACACATTTTACATAGTAAAATTGAAAAATAAAACAAAATAAAATAAATAAATAAATAAATAATAATAATAATAAACTTTTTTTTTTTTTTTTTTTTTTAATAAAAAAAAAAATATATCGATAACTTTGTTTTACATTATCACAGATAAGTGATTCAACCGTTCGTTTTAAAAGATATCAATGAGTAATTTTGAAAAAATATTATAAAAATTTGCACACCCAAGGAGTGGAGAAGGATTGTTAAAAGTCTTCATGTTCACCGTTAATATTTAAAAAAAAATCAGTTTCACAATGTTCAGCTAAAGAAATCCCTATTGTGTGCATTTATAAGACTAGGGGGCTCTGCCCCCTGCTCGCTCCGCTCACCAACCCCCGAGGAAGGCTTTCCCTCACCCCGACTTGCTTCGCTCATTAACCCCTGCTGGATTTTGCCCGTCTATTCGCAACTTTGCCTTTCATTGAATTGGAATATTAATAATACATAACACAAAAGAAAAGTTGAACAATATTATAGAAATCCACCATATATGGTATCACATTGAAATACACAATATTTAATATTATATCGTTTAAAATATGTGAAAAATCTGTCTTAACGTTCGACAGTTTAATAACAATTTGCCATTATTTTGAGAGAAAACATATGTTAAACAGCTAGACACACAAAATAAACAACGATAGCACTAACTGTTTAGAACAGAGAGAAATTCTTATCTAAACGATTTAGCGCTACAACTTTGGTATACGTTCCACTTGTTGAATTTTTGTCACTGTTGGACGATGAATTTTTCGGGTATTATTGCTTGATTAAAGAAATTATGAACTTATTTTTTCTAATGCCTATATTTTTTACTATTGAATTTTTTTTTAGTTAATTTAGGGCAATATGTAACACTCTGCATTTATTTCTAATGTACAACAAGGTTTAAAATGGTGCTTACAACAGTAAAGATGCAACTTTTTAAAGTGCATTTTTCCTAGAATATGATTTAGTCAGATCTATTGAAATTAAATATCTTATGTTATTATTGCAATTATTTTAAACATTTCATTAGTAGTAGTACGACAGGACAATTTTTTTCAGATAGCGATTTTGCATTGTCGCCATGAATGTGCCAAGATGCCCGTCAATATCCGATTTTACCATTTCTTAAACTATATTAAATACTAAGTTAAATCGGGGGGGGGGGGGGAAATCACACTTTTCGAAACCTACTGATAAGCGAAAAATTCATCCTTGATTATATTGTAAAAACGAATTGCCGATTTGGAGTATTCAAGATAGACTATCATCATTCATAAATTGGGTGGCTTTTGAATGTTTGTTGACAATATTTTCTGAATAAATATTCATGATGGCTCCTGAATACTTGTTGGCGATATATTATGAATAATTATTATTGTTGGCGATATCTACTGGTATATATTGAACATGAGACATCTTAATAGTTGTCGGTGATATCTCCTGAACTTGTGTTAATGATTGGCTTCTAAATATTTGTTGGCTACAACTTCTGGATGTGTACTGGTTACACCTTGATTTTTTTACATATATATTATATAATATCGAATTTAGAAAATAAAAAATGCGTGTGGAGAATGAAATATAATGATATTGGATAATATAATTTAATTTAATTTATAGAGACATCAAAGGTACAGGAAAAACTACTTTAGCCATTTTCTTTCTATTACTACGGATAATATTTTACCTGGAGATATTTTGTATATTTAGCTCAAATAAAAAATGTTCTTCTTTTTTTCTCTCGTGAATTAAGTTAAAAAATATTTAAAATAAAATTGAAAAAAAAAAAAATGTGCTAAAGCAATGGAACAGTTTAACCTCTTGGCGAAATTTTAAATTTGGCACCGAAGTAGCTTAGACTTTTCCCGCAAAAATCTTGACATGCATAACTGAGATAGATAATTTAAGTCATCGTCAAAATAAATGAAAAATTTAAAATCTGGCAGTGAGGTCCTGTATTAGGTGTAACAAAAATATTTTAGCAATGCAGCTACTTCATTCCATTACATGGCAAAATAGACAAAAAAAAAAAAAAAAAAAAAAAAAAAAAGTCCTGTTGTATTAAATTAAATTCTGTTTTCTGCAAGTTTTACATCAATGCTTAAAAAACAAAGGAACAACTATAGTATTTCCCCTCAGCTAGATTTGGCGATTTTTCGTTGGCAATTATGGCTAAATCATAAATCTAAAAATCATATAGCACAAATGATAAAATCGTAAGCTAAATTATAAATCATAAATCCAAAATAAATAGCATGCAGGCTGCTATATTATATCGCAAACAATCCAGAACGACATCGTTATCGTTCAAATCGGCGCCAAAGAAAAATCGCCAAATTCAACTGAGGAGAAATACTATAGTTGTACCAAAACAAAAATAGGTTGTGAATTTTATTATTATTATTGCACTATTTTATAATTTTTCTCGGTACTTACGTATTAACGCCACCGCAGCAGAAGTTGCGCCAATAAAGAGTAATCTTGTTGTTCGCACACAATAGACATAAGGGGACAGCGAGACATCTTTTGGAATCTTATTTATCAGAGTGAACATCTATAGTATCTCCCCACGACTGAATTTGGCGATTTATATTTGGCGATTATGACTAAATCATAAATCTAAAAATCATAAATGATAAAATCATAAGCTAAATCGTAAATCATAAGCTAAATCATAAAATCATAAATCCAAAATAAGCAGCGTGTAGGCTGCCATATTATATCTCAAAGAGTCGAGAACGACATCGTTATCGTTCAAAACGGCGCCAAAGAAAAATCGCTAAATTCAGTTGTTGGGAGATACTATAGTTGTACTGGTGGCGTTAATACGTAAGTACCTTTTTCTCTGTATTTAATGCATGGCTAGAGTTAAAATGGCTATTGTGGTTGCGTAAATGAATTCCTTGGCGAAAAACGTACGAGTTTCTTCATTTCTAAATTTTAAAAATAGCTAAATTGGTCATAGTAAAGATCCATCATTTTAAATATATTTTGAGTGAAAAAACTAAATCTTTATATAAAGTAATGAATCCCGGAAAAAATCGCACGGAAAAAATCGCACCGGAAGAAATCGCACTGGAAAAAATCGCACCCGGAAAAAATCGCGCCGGAAAAAAATCGCACCAGGAAAAAATCGCACCGGAAAAAATCGCACGCGGAAAAAATCGCACCGGAAAAAATCGCACCGGAAAAACATTCATGTTTGCGTACACGCATGCCTCTCTCCCCAGAAAGCAAAACTCATCTTAAGATTCATATGGGCCTTAGGCAATAAATTTTAAATTCAATTTAATCTTATAAACGACGTTACAGAAAAGAAAAGGGCGGTGGTATTATTAAATTGCATGCTCTGTCCCTCTAGATCTGGAAGAGTGGATATATATGATAATTTAACAACTTTCTAGCAATAAAATTTAAGAAAATAGTAAATGTTTGAATACCAATCAGAGATATGGGGATTCCAAAAAAAAAAAGGACACCGGAAGAAGGGCATTCTTCCAATTCGCGAATCGCAAAATAAAAAATATCAAATAAGGAATTTAAAGAATAACTTTCAATTGATTTGGTGCAACATTCATTGGAAAAAAAGGGGGGGGGGACTAAGTGCAGGTTGAAAGAAAACAATTGTTTTTTATATCACCTTCTTACCAATTTTAATGAAACATTTTATAATCACGTACAATTTGTGAAAAAATTACAGTAAGTGTCAGACATACTTGGGGGTGGGGGATTAAAGAGGGGGAGCAGAGGAAAATAAGGTGATGTTTTATATCACTATTTTACCGAATTTAATGATATATTCTATAACAATCACTTACTTTTTATGAAGATCACAATGAGTGTACTATACACCTGGGGGGGGCAAGGGGGGGGGGAATAGATGGAAATAAAATATATTCTTCTTTAAACTACCCCATTATCGATTAAAGAAAAAAAAACTTTGTATAATCATGTACAATTTGTAAAAAAAGAAAATGTATAAGACATATATATATATATATATCTTTATATATATATTTCTTTTGTGCGTGTGTATGTCACTGAACTCCTCCTAAACGGCTGGACTGAGTTTAATGAAATTTTTTGTGTCTTCAGGTGGATTCGAGAATGGTTTAGATTTACAAATGAAAGTTGTAACTTAATTAGTTCTTTCTTAATTAATTTTTAACCAACTCTTATAACAACTTTTCCACCTAGATGGCGTGAGTTGTCGTAAACACGATGTCAGAATTTATTTAATGTTGAAATGAATAATATTATAGTTTTAAAAAATTAACGAACACGCTTTTATAGAAATGTGAACTAAAAAGCACGAAATATCTATCTTAGTATTAAAATTCAGGGTAAGAGAAAATCGTGTGAGTGACACACCGTAATATTTACATACATTTAAATCTTTAATTAAAATATCTTAGAATTAACAAAAACCATTTTAAAAAAACCTCCCCTAACGGGGATCAAACGCTGGACCTTTATATTCGTAGCGCGGCGCCTTACCTCGACGCCGCATCGTTCACGTAGAGAAAGTATTTTTTTTACAATATAAATTTTTTGTTTGCTCCCAGAGAAGTTACAAACAAACATACATACATACATACATACATACAGGTGAAGCTAATAAAAGCGTGTTAAAAATGAATTTTTAACCGTATCTTACGAAGTGTTTAAAATATTTTTTCAAAATTAATATTTTTAGAATCGTAACCGTATCTTACGAAATGTTTAAAATATTTTTTTTCAAAGTTAATATTTTAGAATCGTAAACAAGATGTCAGAATTTATTTAATGTTGAAATGAAAAATGAATTTTTAACCGTAAGTGTTTAAAATATTTTTCAACGTTAATATTGTTAAAATGTTAAAATTAGTTAAAATAGTATATTCTTTTAAAAAATTCGTCAATATCCGATGGAGTTATTTTATGTTAAAATGAAAAATAAATTTTTAGGCTATTATTATTTGTGCAGATGGAAAATGTACTAAAAGTTTTCCGAAAAATTTCACGATCACAAATGTTGACGGATATCCAATATATCGTCGAAGAATTCCCGATAATGGCGGACAATCTTATCATCTATGGCGGTCATCTATGTCAACAGCATAGATATTGACATTGATAACCGATGGTCCCATATTCGCCTCTGTTGAGCAAAACATTCAATGCTCATATTAATGTTCAGTTCTGCAGTTCAGTGAAGATCATCAAATACATTTGCAAGTATGTGAATAAAGGCAGTGATATGGCTGTATTTCGAGTTGAAAATACCAATGTGAATGCTCCTCTGGTGAATAACAACGATGAAATAACACTTTACCAAACTGGCCGGTACGTGAGCTCCAATGAAGCTGTTTGGCGTATCTTTGGTTTCCCAATTCATGAACGGGATCCAGCAGTTCTTCATTTAGCCGTCCATCTTGAAAATGGCCAGCGCGTATATTTCACGAGCGAGACAGCGATTGATCGTGCTATAAATCCACCAAAAACTACACTCACCGAATTTTTTGAATTGTGTAATCGTGCGGATGCTTTTGGTGCTTTTCCACGGACATTACTCTATTCAGAAGTACCACGCTATTTCACATGGGCTCCAACAAAAAAATGGATGCCCCTCAAGCAAGGCACGCTGATTGATGCATGTCCCGGTTTATTCAAATCAAACACCTTGGAACGAGTATTTACGGCCAATCCAAGGCAGACTGAGTGTTTTTATCTTCGACTGTTATTGGTTAATGTCATCGGCCCTTTGTCATTTCAAGATTTACATAAAGTGAATGGACAACAGTATCCAACGTATTAAGATGCATGCCTTGCACTCGGCTTGCTGGAAGACGACAACCAGTGGGAGTGTATGCTTGCTGAAGTAGGACTGAACTGTATAGCAAAACAAATTCGTCTACTATTCGCTATAGTGTTGACTACATGTTTCTCGGCCCGAGCAGAGACATTATGGGATAATCACAAAGATTCAATGACTAATGATATATTGCATCAATATCGTTCACGGTGCAACGATCTAACGATAGTATTCAGTGACGCTATGTACAATGAAGCATTGATTGCTATTGAAGATCTTTGCATTATCATTGCCAACTTACCACTCAGTCATTTCGGTATGCATTCAACATATCGAAATGCACCTGATTTAATAAGCACTGAATTGAATCGTGAACTACAATACAATACTGTAGAAATGGCAGCGATTGTTGCTCGCAATGTCCCACTAATGAATGAAGAACAAAGAACCATTTACGACCGCATCATGCTCGCAGTTTTGGCAGGACAAGGTGGATTCTTTTTTTGGGGGGTGCACCAGGTGGAACTGGCAAAACATTCCTTATTTTGCTAATTCTCGCCGAAATACGATCAAATAATGGCTGTTGCTTCATCTGGCATTGCGGCAACTTTATTGGGTGGATGCAGAACAGCTCATTCATTATTTAAACTGCCACTAAATATTCAAACTAACCCAGACGCAGTGTGCAACATAAAAAAACAATCGTCCATGGCCACAGTGCTGAAATAGTGTAAAATTCTTATCTGGGATGAATGCACTATGGAACACAAACATTCGATTGAGGCGTCGAACAGGACATTGAAAGATATAAAAAACAACGACAAACTATTTGGCGGCACTCTGTTACTTATTTCAGGTGATTTCAGACAAGCATTTGCCGTTATTCCGTGTTCAACATACGCTGATGAGATCAACGCGTGCTTAAAATCATCGTCATTGTGGCTTGATGTTGAAAAAGTACAACTGAAAGTAAATTTGTGCGTTCAAAAGCTTCAAGATCCATCCGCTGAAACATTCTCAAAACAATTGTTAGATATCGGCGATGGAAAAGTTACTACAGATGAAACTGGATGCATAAAATTACCGACCGATTTCTGCACAATCATTGATTCTCAAGATGCTCTTATTGACTAGATATTTCCCGATGTACACAGACGATACACAAATCATGAGTGGCTGGCAGAAAGAGCAATTTTAGCAGCAAAAAATGTGGACGTCAACGAACTGAATCTCAAGATACAACATTTGTTACCAGGAGACTTGGTGTCATACAAATCTAATGATACAGTTTGCGATGCCACCGAAGCTGTAAATTATCCAACAATGTTTTTAAACTCATTGGATTTACCAGGCATGCCACCGCATATTTTACAACTGAAGGTTGGATCTCCGGTTATTTTGCTTCGTAATTTGAACCCACCACGGTTGTGCAACGGCACGCGATTAATCATAAAAAAATTAATGAAAAATGTTATCGAAGCCATCATTTTAAATGACAAATTCCGAGGTGAAAATATATTACTACTGCGAATTCCTATTATACCCACAGATGTGCCAATTCAATTTAAACGCCCTCAATTTCCAATTAGATTGGCATTTGCAATGACTATCAATAAGTCTCAGGGCCAAACGATGTCTGTCTGTGGCTTAGATTGGAGCACATCATGTTTTTCACACGGACAATTATACGTGGCTCTCGAGTGGGCAAACCATCCAGTTTGTATTGGCGAAAGATGGGATAACAAAAAATATTGTACACTCTGTTGCATTAAGGGTATTGTTGATATTGTTTTTTAGTAATGATATTGTTTTAGTAATGATATTTATTGTATAATGATATTGTTTTTTAGTAATATTGTTATAAGTAGCGATATGTATATAATTTTAAAGAATCAATTTTAATAAATTAAAAAAATAAATGATTGGTGTTTTGTTATTTTTATATTCTTTCACCGTTCACAGCGCTCCATACATCTTCCACTTATATACCACATCCTAACACACTTACAATAAGTTAGTAATTTTTTTCTAGCAAAATATTCTCTAGAAATAATTTATATGACAAAACAACGTTTGTCGGGTCAGCTAGTATATATATATATATATATATATATATATATATTATTTTTTGAAGTGAAAACTACTTTAGGCGCGTTGAGCACTTTTGGGTGAACGAAAATCATGAAATTCGCGTCATCGTCAGCGAAGGCTTTCCATGAGAATCGAAAGTGGAATTCGAGATTTCAGCTGATTTACACGTATTGAGGTGTCCTGAATGGGTTTTCTTTTGTATCTCAGCTACTAATTAAAATAATTTCATAAGTAATACATCATTAGAAAGCTTTGTTGATTTAGAATCGAACAGTAGATTAGAGAAATTTCTACCGCCAGATGGCGTTGTAATATTTAAAAATTTCAAGATTTGAAATTCTAATTATGATTAAATTATTTTTAATACATCATTCGAAAGGTATTTTTAAGTTCTTTTATATTATCGAAAGTGGAATTCGAGATTTTACCTGATTTACACGTTTTGGGGTGTCCTGAATCGGTTCTATTTTGTATCTTAGCTACTAATTAAAATAATTTCATAAGTAATCAATATTTTAACCTAATATAAGGCTTAGTTCATTTAATTTGGGAGGCTACAAATATTGTGCCGAATCATATAATACAGATCATAAACACTTCTTTACAAACCAAAAATAATTCGAAAATAATAATCTAATAGCTCGACGATACAATTCACAAGTTGCTTAGTTTTCACTTCTATCGTCAGTCCCCAAACACTGCTTTGATATATATATATATATATATATTTGAGGGGGGGGTAAAGAAAGGGGGGCGCAAAAAAATAAAATATTTTTCATATCACCATTTTACCGATTTTAATGATATATTCTATAACTATCACTTGCGTTTTATGAAGATCACAAATGAGTGTATTACATACCAGGGGGATCAAGGGGGCGTAGATTTAAGTAAAATATATTATTCTTTAAACTACCCTATTATCAATTTAAAAAAAAACTTAGTGTGTATACATCTTACTGTTTAAGAAAAATTACAGTGAGTGTTACACATATCTGGGGAGCAGAGTGAAGAAAATGGTTGTTTTTATATACAAGTAATATATAAGTATATAATGTTTTTATATGTAAGTAAAATATATTATTCTTTAAACTACCCTATTATCAATTTTAAAAAAAACTTAGTGTGTATAAATCTTACTGTTTAAGAAAAATTACAGCGAGTGTTACACATATCGAGTGTTACACATATCTCTCTCTCTTTATATGTGTATATATATGTTACATAGCTGTTTAGAAATACGTTCTGTGATATAGTTTTATTCTCTGTGCGATTTTTTCCAGTGCGATTTTTTCCGGTGCGATTTTTTCACAATGCGATTTTTTCCGAGTGCGATTTTTTCCGGTGCGATTTTTTCCAAGTGCGATTTTTTCCGGTGCGATTTTTTCCGCCTCCCTAAAGGAATCTATGTTGTTGTCTCGTAAATTTCATTTTAAAAAATTCTGAGCTTAACTTCTAAATTTATACCAATCGTTGTTTAACATAATTATTATATTCATTACTAAATCTTTTTCGCCTAACGTTAAAATATAAACTAATAATATAAACTAAACTAATACTATAAACTTAACTAATAATATAAAATAAAATAAAAAGATAAACAAATTTTCATTTCATTTTTATTAAATTTTTACTTAATGTTTTTAAAATATCGGTTATTTTCATGTTTTGCTATCCGCGTTTGTAATGATCGATAGATGGCGCTCTCTGAACACTGCAGTTGTTAGTAAATATAGCAGCCACGTGTAATTATTATTCTTTCTCCGCCATTTCATCATGGAAAGTCGATTGCATAATATGAGGATATGCAGTGGTGTGATAATTTCACCTTAGCCCACCAGAGGGCGAGCATTTCATTACAATCGCGGATTCTAAATAATTCTTTTCTTCTCTCGAGCATCTCAAAGATGCTAATATTTCAATTTTCTTATTTACACCATTGATCACATTTTAATTTTCCTGAGGAAAGTGACGTCAGAGACATTGAAAAAAACGTCATAAGAGAAACTTTTCCCTCCGGTGGCAAATAGAGTACCTTCATAAACCCGACGTTTTTCTTAATAGCTTCGTTAATTAAAATGATAGAAATTTCTAAGCAGCTGAAATGCCTTCCTTGAAGCAGTCGGAATACACTGATACCTCTCATGATGCAGAGCACTTTGCCCTCCGCGAGAAGATGCTGTCGCAGACAAAAAAAATTGACGCCAGGGACAGTTAATTTTTTTTAATATATAGAGAAATTTTCTCCTCTATTGTAATATTAAAATTCTGAAAAAATAAATGACAGCGCGACTTGTTGAGCGTTATATGTGTAAAAAAAAAAAAAAAGGTAATAATCACTAACTGTTATCAAGATGGAGATAAATATAAGTTTTCAGGAAACTCTGTTCATTAGTTTTTGACCTAGAGTTGACACAAAATTCTTATCACACATATTCATACACACAGACAAACAGGCATTTTCTAAGAAATATCAATTTTTTATTAGAACATCTTAAAAAGGGAAAAATCTATCGAAACGCGAAAATATTTACGAATCAAATCTTTCTTCTTTTTATTATAGAAGAAAGTAATAAATAAATAAGGAAAACAAAATGTTTAGCTACTTTTTTTTTATTGTTTCAGCTTCTAAATTTACAATATCATAAAGATCATTTACAACGTATCATCACTGTTTATTATTATTATGTTTGTTACTTACATAAGAAAAAAGTACTAGATTTGTGAAAATGTTCAACCTCCGGTTTTCGATAAATATACACGTTTTGTGACTTCTGAGTATGATTTGGCTTTTTTATCATTTGAAAATGACTGTGAGTTCGTTAATAAATAAATAAATAAAAATAAATGTGGACGCGGTTTCTCACAAAGCAATTGACGCAAAGTAACATAACATTTGAATGGACCTGGAATTAGTGCTTAGTAGCTTTTAAGATATTATCGTCCATCATGTGGCGCTGATATAATGTGATCCCATTTAAGGAAAGGTTGTATCACAGCTTGTATGATACATAAATGCACTAAAGTTATATATGAGATCAGCATTATGTAAATCCCTGCTGATTCAATTTGGGTGCATATCGGTCGACAGGTGCCTCTGCTATGCTGCAATTTAATCTTGTTAACGGGAAGCAATATATCAGTTTCTATGATATTTAAAGTCTTCACATTTCGTTTGTGAGATGGCTATTGTAAAGTTAAATAAATTAATTTTCCATATCGTCTATTTTAGGTAGCGCTACTACGTTGAAGTTTTACCCGTTTAGTTAAAATCTTATTTCAATTTCTGTCATTTAAATATACCAAACTTGGTATGTGAAAAATATATTATTAAAATTTATTCTGATTAAATGCGGATATAAATTGGCAAACAAGTTGTGCTGCTATTACTTTGTACGATTTCTAGATGTCTACACTTCAGCATCAATTGCTGAAAATTACACGAAATTACAAATAAAAAGTTTATTATATGAAAGTAAATTGATTAAAATTCTGTATATGCTAATCATAGGTAACGCTGTTCATATAGAATGATATAAAAGAAAGTTTTATAATGTTCCGAGCATAACTAATTTTGTATTATATCTGTGTCACTCAACGAAAAAACAGTTATATTTTTATTGATATGAGTATAATACAGAAATTATTTATTTTTTAGTAATAAATTTCATAATTAACAAAAGAGAAAAATAATTCGGACCTCATAGTTTATAAAAAATGTTCCATCTCTACTTCACTATATTGTTTAATTTAGTGATAAACCCTAGAGATAATGCCTTAAAATATGCTTGATTTCAAATGAAAAAGAAGAAATCTCCCGAAATCTATCTTTAGAGCTTTATATGGAAAATAAAAGTTTAAAATAGGTTATTTTTTAAATAGCTCTTATATCGTATAAAAAGTTTGTGCACGTTGTATGCTGTGTAACAAAAAAGTATAGAAAGAAAAAAAATTTATACTATTGAATATTTACAAGGAGCAATTTCGAATTATATATCATATTTTATCGAAAAATATTTGTGAAACCCTTTAAAACAATCATTAATATTAATCATAGCATATTCTATACGTTTTATTTTGCCAAATCGCAATAAATATGCCAAAATGATATACATTCCTGCTTCCTGCGTAGTTTAGCAGAGCAGATGGCCGCAGCACACGTGTCGGGATAATTGATGATTAGGCGAAATGCAGTTCAAACATTAACATCCGCTTTTGATTCGGAATTTTTATACTATTTAAAACTTAAATATTTTTATAAACTAGTATATTGCGGCCATTACAAATCTTTCTTTTATGCTTTTCTGTACAAGTACATGATATTTATTAAAATTATTTTCTATGATGAATACAGACAATTTTCATCTGAAAGAAGTAAAACATTAAGCATAAAAAAAAAAAAAAAAAAAAAAAAAAAAAATCTATGGTATACAGAAGATATTTTAGGAAATGTGTTTTATAAATAAAAAATGTAAAAAATTGATAATATTGTTTTAAATTTTCACAGTTTTTTAGGGTTCAAGCATTCGTTTTAAAGGTATGGATGACTTTCTTTGTAAAACAAACATGTTGAAATTTTAACCCATAGGAAAAAGCGATGACCTACAAAAATCACCCCTAGATTTTTTTTTCTAGTTGGCTATTTCTATTACACACACACACACACACATATATATATATATATTACATAATTTCAATATCACATTTTTATACTATTTGTAGTTTAGAGCATTTATAAGTAATAGAAAGTATGCTATTGCTTTTCCGTTAACGAAATTAAATTGCAACGTACCAGCGACACCTGCCGATCGATATGCACCCAAATGGAATCAGCAGAGTTTTATATGATATCAATATTCCATATCAAGTGTGTGTATTTATAATCAAGTGTATTTATAAGTATTACTGTATTTATAATAATTTATATCACAAAATCTGAAAAATTGCTTTATGTTAGCGGGATTAATTGCAGAACAGCAGCGCCACCAGCTGGCCAATATACGCTTCTAAATTAGATCAGCGTAATTTTACATAATATCTTGCTTACATGTTAATTTGGTGCATTTATACACCGTAGAATCTGAGATATAACTTCCCCGATTTACAAAATAGCATCACCACCTTTCATTTGATACATTCAAAGAAAAATCATCAACAATTTAGGTCAAGATCTAACTAAATATCAAATTTTGCGAAATTCCGTTCATTGGTTTGTGAGATACAGAGTCCACAAAATTTTTACAATACACACACAAAAAGACGGACACGCAGATTGAAATTGTCTGAAAATGGTCGAATTGTATCTTGGATATCTCAATTGTATAAACTGCTGGAAAACCAGAAGTCAGAAATTTTCAATTATAAAATGCATTTTTCGCAGATGAAAGTAGAAATACTATTACGTTAACTTAATATACCTCTGCTAAAATTTTATGGTTGGTTGTAGGATTTAAGGCCGATTGACTCCTGATGTGTCCTAGGCCTACAGGAGGAATGCCCTCCGTGGGGGTCTTTCTAAGGGGTCCTAGCCCGTATTTACGCGAGTTTCGGAGGAAACCACGGAAAACTCCGAACGGCTAGGTCGATGAGCGCGACCTGGGATCGAACCCGGCACCTCCCATCTACCAGCTTTGAGCGCAGAACCGCTCGGCCGCTGGTGGGCCGCTAAAATTTTATGAAACATATAACATTGAATATCAGAAAAAAAAAAAAAGTCCGGAGTAATATGTTTTATTAAATTCAAAAAATAAAATTATAAATACAGATACTTAAACTTTATTTATTTTTTTTCCCTATTACCTCATCACTATTACCATTCTTTAATAACATGTTAACAAGACTTAAAACTAAAAATAAGGCAACATAAACAGAGAAAAAGACATTTTGTCTTATTCGTTACAACCACACTGAGACAGAACGTGTTACGACGGTGATACACTAGAACGTTTTCCTTAGAACTAGAATTGTATGTTTTACAGATGGTACAAAGCAAACCTTTTCAAAACGTTCTAAACATTACTATTTCTGAACGTCTAATAGAACGTTCTTTTGACACGAAACACCGTGTTTGAACGATTGTAACCGTTATTAGACGTTCACAGAACGTTCCCGTGCTACTTGGGTTAACATGTGAGAATAAGGCAAAATTGAGTATAAACTTCCATTTTGAGGATCGTAAATACATTAGGCAATTTCAAAATTACATTTATGATATTCGTTTGGACATGATTGAATACGAATATTCTAATAGGAAAATTTCGTAAATTATTCGTAATTTACGATTTTATCAACATAGCGAAATTGTAAATTTTTCATATAAATATGAATTTTGAGTATTATTGCATTGGAAATAGTAGCATGAAAACTAAACAAGGAATTGACCCTGATAAAATAAATTAATAGATTAGAATAAGATAAATATATCGAAGTGAAAGGTGGATAGCCTATTAGGCGGGTATTTCATTCTGTCACTGTATCAAGCTTTGATCAAATTCATTTCTTTTAAAATTATTATAATATGTCTCGCTCTAGAAATTTGTGAGAGCATAAATATGATGGGGGAACTGAGCAGAGTCCACCTATGCCAACTAGTTACTTTCCGAACACTATAGTAAGGGAAGTATTGTAATCATGTCAAAAATTCCAATTTGAGATTTTGATGTTTCTATACGTTTCGAGGTCCAATGAGTCCTTATTCACTATTTTTGCGATGATGTATGTATGTGTGTGTGTACGTATGTGTGTATGTCTGTGAGTGAACACGCTAGCGTCTAAACGCTTTGTTCGAATAAGCTGAAAGTTGGTGCGTATATTGTAAGTCACCATAGTACGAACCCTATAGATTTTGGTGAATCTAGCACTTATATTTTTTTTTTACAGGGACACAAAGAACTAGTATGTTGTGGCCACCACAAGACATTCTTCTATATTTTACTATACAAATTCCCTCAGTAACAATATTGAAAATAAAAATCTAAGTTTTTTTTCGTTAAAAGTAAAAAAAATCGATAACTTTGTTTTAAATTATCACATATTTATAGTTCAACCATTCGTTTTACAGGTATTGACGAGACCTTTCGAAAGTTACCCATCTTGGAAATTTACCCCACCCCGTGGGGTACTTCCCCCCAGGGGGGAAGCGATGCCCCCAAATGCCCAAAATTTTTTTCCTTATTAACTACCTCTATTAATAATAATTTATATTAATTTTACAATCACAGGTTAAGAATAACTCTCATTATGTATATTTATACGAAATTTTGTCCTATACTGCCATGTTAAAAATTTAGAAAAAATACGATCACAGCGCCTCCTGATGTGTGATTGATCCCCAAATCTAATCAGCGCCAGCTTATGGCAGGGGGCAACTAAATACCAAGTTTGGTTAATTTTTTTTTTTTTTTTTTTTTTTTAATTACGTTTTTTTTTTTTTTTTTTTTTTTTTTTCTAAGTTTTTTTTTTTTTTTTTTTTTTTTTTCGTAAAAAGTAAAAAAAAATCGATAACTTTGTTTTAAATTATCACAGATTTATAGTTCAACCATTCGTTTTAAAGGTATTGACGAGACCTTTCGAAAGATAACCATCTTGAAAATTTACTCCCCTCGAGGGGGGACTTCCCCCCTCCCAGGGGGTTGATGACGCTCCTACACATACAAAAAAAATTTCCCAGTTGACTGTCTCTATTATAAATAATTCTTGTAAAGTTCCTAATGATTATTAAAAAATAATTCTCTTTATGCACATTTATACAAAATTTTGTAATATATCACCATGTTAAAAATTTAGAAAAAGCGGGATGACAACGCAACCTGTAAGACAATTTTTACCAAAAGTTGATAGGCACTAATTTATGTCAAGGTGCAACTACATACCAATTTGTATGAAATTCTGTGCAGTAGTTCCTGAGACACAGTTGCCACAAAATTTTGTCACACACACACAGACGGACAGACAGACAGACAGACAGACATTTCCTAAAAATGGTCAAATCGTTTTCTACAGCTCTCAAAACGTGTAAATCCAACAAAAACCCGAGGTCGAAAATTTTTACGAATCCAATACTTATTTCTTCTATTGAATATAGAAGAAAGTAAAAATTCTTTATCATTATGGTCTATGGGACCAAAATCTTAAAAGTGCGATAGCATCTAAACGCCTTCTTCAATTGAGCAAAAAATTTATACACATATTGTAGGTCACAGTTACTCAATCTTTATACAGTTTAGAGAATCTGGCACTTACAGTTTTTTTACAGGGGCACAAAGAAAAATTCTTTATCATTATGACCTATGGGGCCAAATTTTTAAAAGTGCGATAGCGTCTAAACGCTTATTTAATCTTAATAAAAAATTTGTACACATGTTATAGGTCACAGTTGCACGAACTGTATAGATTTTGGTGAATTTAGAACTTACAGTTTTTTACAGGGACACAAAGAAAAATTCTTTATCATTATGGCCTGTGGGACCAAATTTTTACTTTCTTCTATATTCAATAGAAGAAAGTATTGGATTCTTAAAAATTTTCGACCTCGGATTTTTGATGGATTTACACGTTTTGAGAGCTGTAGAACACGATTTGAAAATTTTTACTTTCTTCTATCTTCAATAGAAGAAAGTATTGGATTCGTAAAAATTTTCGATTCCGGGTTTTTGATGGATTTACACGTTTTGAGAGCTGTAGAACACGATTTTACCATTTTTAGAAAATGTCTGTCTGCCTGTCTGTCTGTCTGTCTGTGTGTCTGTGTGTGTGACAAAATTTTGTGGCAACTTCATCTCTAGAACTATTGCACAGAATTTCATACAAATTGGTATGTAGTTGCACCTTGACATAAATTAGTGCCTATCAACTTTTGGTAAAAATCGTCTTACAGGTTGCGTTGCCATCCCGCTTTTTCTAAATGTTTAACAGGGTGATATAGGGCAAAAATTTTCAAAATGGGTATCTTTCGAAAGGTCTCGTCAGTACCTTTAAAACGAATGGTTGAACTATAAATCTGTGATAATTTAAAACAAAGTTATCGATTTTTTTTACTTTTTGCGAAGAAAAAACTTAGATTTTTTTTTTTTTCTCCCCTTAATTTTATCAAACTCCCACGGTTTCCGTGTTCTGACAAACTTAAACTAATTTTTGCTTTTTTCCCCTAATTTTGTCAAAGTCCTACGGTTTCCGTGTCTTGACAAACTTTAGCAAATTTTCACATTTTACCCAAAATTTTGTCAAAGTCCCACTTTTTTTTTTTTTTTTTTTTTTTTTTCTCCCCTTAATTCTATCAAACTCCCAAGGTTTCCGTGTTCTGACAAACTTAAACAAATTTTTGCATTTTTCCCCCAATTTTGTCAGTCCCACGGTTTCCGTGTTTTGACAAACTTAGAATAATTTTCACATTTTACCCAAAATTTTGTCAAAGTACCACTTTTTTTTTTAATTATTGTTACTGAGTGAATTTGTATAGGAAAATATAGAAGAAAATCTCGTGGTGGCCACAATTAGATATTTAGTGTTATACTACTTCTCTAATATGGAAATCATCTGCATTATCATTGAAGATAATTTTTTTAAATAATAATTTTAATAAAATATTTTTACTGAGTGAATTTGTATAGGTAAGTATAGAAGAAAGTCATGTGGTGGCCACAACATACTAGTTAAAAGTGCGATAGCATCTAATTAGATGCTATTGCACTTTTAACACATAAATTTTCACATAACTTACACATCTTACACTTAAATTTTTAGCTCAATTGAATAAGGCGTTTATAAACGCCTTATTCAATTGAGCTAAAAATTTATATGAATATTATAAATTACTGCTGCACTAACTATAAGCATTTTGGTGAATCTAGCATTTATAGGTTTTTTTACAAGGACACAACGAAAAATTCTTTATAATTATGATCTATGGGCTCAAAGTTCAGTAGCGTTAAATAAAACATCGTGTAATATATGGATAAAAGTACTCAAACACTTTATTATGGTTTTATCTCTTTTGTTTGTCTAACAACTCCTCTTTCTTTACTTTATCTACAAAACTGTTAATTACTCAATGTTCGGAAAGTCGAGTGGAGTCACTCCAGATTTTTTTTTTTTTTTCGGGATCGGATTGAGGTGGAATAGAAAAAAGTAATACATTTAAAGTACATATTTCGATGACTTTGCACTGAAGTTAATTTTTGTAAAATATTAAATTTAAATTAGATTTCATTATTCTAATTCCAGGGTTTTAATAAAAAAAAAAAATCTTTCAATTTTAAATAATCGGGTTTTTTTTTTTTTTTTCCTTATTGGCTGTTTATTTAGCCCCTATTTTTGATTTGATGAATATGGCATATTTCAAAATAGTTTCATTTGAAAATATCTATTACCAGGCAATCGAAAACCGACTAGTTTTAATAATCAAAAGCTCAAAAAGTGAACACATTTTAGAAATCTCACACAAATTACTGATCTAATATTACTATCTTGAAGAAATATAGTGCATATAGACAGGGCTTGATTTTCCAAGGAGCAAATGAGGCAAGCGCCCAGGCCCCCCATGTACAAGAGGGCCCTTAAGTAAACTGCTTTTTGAAATTAAAAGCATTTTACATGTATTAAAAATTCACTTTGTACACTTCTGTTGTAGAAAGGACTCTAATTAATGATTTTCTCCTGGGCCCCCACTTCTGTAAGTTAGTCCCTGCACATAGACAAACAGAAATTCGAAATGGAATGAATATAGAAATTAAAATGTAATAATCAATACAATCTCAAACAACACATCGCCGTTATAGGCGAAGAGGTTCAGCTCTCTAAGCAGGTAGGCGGAAATTCATAACCAGAGAGCACTCGTCGGCTTTTCAGAGTTTTCCGTAGTTTTCTCAAAAACTTGCCTAATTATAAGTCACGACACCTCAGAAAAATCCCTTATATGGAAGGAATTTTACCAGCCGTAGATTTCAAGCGTAGAGAGAGTTGGCCTGATCTTTACCAACATCAATACCAATAACCAAAAAATATAATAAACCTCTTTATATGCATAAATTATTAGTGGCCTAGTTTAGTTTGTCTGTAATAAACACATTAGTATATTAAGATGAGTGTTTTAGAAGATCACAAATCAATCTGACAGGTTGTGTAATCTTCGAGGAAATTATAAGTTTAAAGTTTTCACTGTTAACTGCTTTTTCAGCCAGGCATAAAATGCTGCATTAAAAAAAAAAAAAAAAAAAAAAAAAATACTTTTATCATCTTAAAGCTTGGAGCCAGTTTTAAAACAATCTACAAAAATCTCATCGGTCGTATGACTTTGACATTAAGTTGAAGTTTGACAGATTTTGCACAGTTTTTTTTTTTTTTTTTTTTCTGAAATCCGGAATGTGATGAGTAATGATTTTCGTTTCAGCCGGAGGGCCTTTCGAAGCGACACCCATAATATATCCAGGAATGCGCAGTCAAGACAGTATCATCGAATGGATTTTGTGTCCCGAGGATCCTGGAGTCACCAACGAAACGGCGAATCATTACTTTTCTGTCACCCGAAATGGAGTTTTAAGCCTTTTCAATAAGGACATGGAAAAGCGTTTCGAAACCACTATAGAAACCAACAATGATAGAGGTATATTACTGCAATAATTTAAAGAATACAGATGGCTGTATCGCGGTATATAAGTTTTATTAGCTGTAAATACTGCCAAACTTTCACAAAGGTATTTCTTTTTCTTATAAGTACAGTGTGCAATCGAACAACCATAGCAAAGATGTTATCCTTTTGAAAAGAAGTTATAGATTACTGTATTTTATCTTAAAAATTTTACAGACATCTTCATCTAACAAGCAACACTCACAAACTGGGACATACCGATCGTAACCAAACATTACAGGTAGTTAAAGGGTATGAAGATATTCACTCCAACCAATTTATATCAGCAAACATTATTTCAGGACAGAGGTATTAGTGTTCGAAGTTGGAACTTTTTTTTTCCTCCAATATTGTGACGTCATTTAATTTATCTATTTGACTTCTCTATTTTTTTTTTTTTTTTTTTTTTTTTTTCACCAAACACGCGCTGTTGATTTATTTATTTAAATTTTATTTTTTAATCGTCTGCATGTGCAAATTTTTCTTCCTCAAAAAAATCACTTTTATTTTTAATTTTTTTTTTTAAGGACTTAGAGGACTATTAGTTTCAGTGTGGGTAAAAAAGTCATCGGCAGTTTTTAACACGCTTATATTAGCTTCACCTGTATGTATGTATGTATGTTTGTTTGTAACTTCTCTGGGAGCAAAACGTGATTGCACAAAATCCTTCATATCTCAAACAAAAAAAACAGATATCCGTAAAATTTTTGCTTTAAAATATAGCTAATACAAATGTCTAAAAATCAGTTTCTGGAATTTTTAAAATTCGGTCCCCAAGGGGGGCGGGGGGAGGGGGGCAAAACGTGATTTCACATGCGTAAAACGTGATTTCGCATAATCCTATATATCCCAAACAAAAAAAAAAATAGATATACGTTAAATTTTTGCTCTAAAATATATCTAAGGCAATTATCTAAAAACCAATTTCTGGAATTTTTGAAATTCAGCCCCCAGTTGGGGCAGCAAGGGGGGGGGGGCTATGGAGCAAAAACAAATAGAAATACAGTTAGGCCGTTGAAAATTGGTACAGATAGGTTTTAAAGTACTGCAAGTCGAATGGGGATATTTTCGATTGTGTAAAGTTATTAGGAGGGGCAAGAGGGGGAGGGGAAGGGAGGGGGGGGGCAAAAAAATAAAAATAGTGTCAGATCGTTCAAAATTGGTACATAGAGGTGTTCGATACTTACAAATCGATTGCGGATATTTTTGAATTTGTAAAATTATTAGGAGGGGTGGGTAGGGGGTGAGGGGGTAAGGGGAGGGTCTATGGGGCAAAAACAAATAGAAATACAGTTAGGTCGTTCAAAATTGGTACAGATAGATTTAAGAGGCCTGCAAGTCGAATGGGGATATTTTCGATTGTGTAAAGTTATTAGGAGGGGCAAGAAGTGGGGGAGGGGAGGGGGGGGCAAAAAAATAAAAATAGTGTCAGATCGTTCAAAGTTGGTACATAGAGGTTTTCGATACTTACAAATCGATTGCAGATATTTTTGAATTTGTTAAATTATTAGGAGGGGCGGGTAGGGGTGTGGGGCGGTAAGGGGGGGCTATGGAGCAAAAACAAATAGAAATACAGTTAGGCCGTTGAAAATTGGTACAGATAGGTTTTAAAGTCTGCAAGTCGAATGGGGATATTTTCGATTGTGTAAAGTTATTAGGAGGGGCAAGAAGGGGGGAGGAGGGAGAGGGGCAAAAAAATAAAAATAGTGTCAGATCGTTCAAAATTGGTACTTAGAGGTTTTCGATACTTACAAATCGATTGCGGATATTTTTGAATTTGTAAAATTATTAGGAGGGGCAGATAGGGGGGTGAGGGGGTAAGGGGGGGGCTATGGGGCAAAAACAAATAGAAATACAGTTAGGACGTTCAAAATTGGTACAGATAGATTTAAGAGGCCTGCAAGTCGAATGGGGATAAAATAAAAACAGATAAAAACCCCAAACTAATTGGTTGCCACCTTCATATTTGACAGTAGGCCGTAAATTTTTGGCATGCATTGCTGTATTTAATTTTCCCCAAACTTTTTGCTTGCCATCCGATCCGAAAATGTTATATTTGCTTTTATCAACGAAAATTACATTTTCCTAAAATTGTTTTGGATTTTTACATACATTTTAGCAAATGCCAGCCCATCTTGTCGATTTTCTTTGCTGATGTAGGACTTTCTTTGGAGTACTCTGCCATGATACTTCTGTTTCCTTAAAACATTTCTGACAGTTTCAGGATTTAGTGACTTCCCGAACCCTGAGGTCCCCTGAGTCCAAAAATCATGTTTTTAGCGGTTGGTTTGTGTGTGTGTGTGTGTGTCTGTGTGCCTGTTATCAGCATATATCAAAAACAAATTACAGCAGAAAGTCCAAACTAGGTATTCTAAATGTGTATGATATAAGGATGTCACACTAAATTTTTCGTTGAGATCAAGCAAGCGGTTCGTGTACAGGGACACCCAAGAGAATTCAAATACATTACGTCTATGGGAAAATTGCAGGTATACAGAGTTTAACATCTATAGACTGCACTAAACCAAATGAAAAGAATATATATTTTTATATGCGTAAAACCATGTATCATTTAGAATATGGTAGGGAAAACATTCACTGTTAGTTTACAGGGCTAACCAAAAAACTAGTCAAAAGTGCAACAAAAGTTGCAAATTGATGGAAGTGTATTTCAGGCTCGGACGTGTATTATTACTATATAATTATATTTAAGTGCACCATGTGGTCTGTATATAATCTTCAAAAGATATACAGGGGGGCAAATATTTAAACGATAACATTCTTTTCTGTTGTTAATGGATGTGCTTTACTATAATATTTTACCATTTCCACGAAAGCAGTTCAGGAATTGAAATGAGTTCCTCATAGAGATATGGTAAATAATGCATGTTTCTATGCTAAATATTCGTCGCTTGTTTTTTGTATATTTACACGTTTTGAGGCTTCCTGAATCCGAAGTCAAATTTTTAACTTTTGATCTTTGTCTGTGTCACCAACTTCTATGTCTGTGTCACCACGGCCGTATTCACCAACTTCTTAACACTCGGATTAAACGTCGGATCAGCGGTAATCGCTCTATCATACGAAAATCGGTATTCTCCAGCGAAAATCTGTAGTTCACCGGCTACTTTAACACTTCGTTTTTGATCCTCGAATATCGGAGGATTAACAGAGATAATTCTCGGATCTTTTCTTGACGCATGCGAATTCCGCAGCTCATCTTCTTAAACAAATAACAAACATGGCTGACGTTGACGATCTGTTCTCACTAGATGATATTGAAAGCTTAGAACTATTGGAAACATTTAAAAGAAGGAAAAGGACGGTGCATCAAATTAAAGTAAATGATTTGGATTCTTTGGATAATGTGGCATTTCGATATCGCTATCGATTAAATAAAGATTCCGTGGAATTTCTAATACGAATGTTCTGGTAATAGGCTGTCATCTGCCACAGAAAAGAATAATGCATTAACTTCGGCAGAAAAAAAATTAATAGCTTTAAGATTCTCTTAATCATATCAATCAAAATTTTAAATCGTAGCGTAAACAGTTGTCGTCTGCGTGATTATTCTTTTTAAAAATGTTCTAAAGTAAAGTTGATTCTTAATCCGTGCGTAAACAAAAGCGAAGTAAACAAGAGTATCAGTGTTGCCAATTTGCTTTTTACCCTTTCTAATCTACTAATCCGATTGATTAGTTAATTGAAGCCGAATGGTGAATAAATGCTATCTTCGTTCTTGGCCAATCAAAACGAAGCTTTTATTTCTCTTCCAGTTAATACATGGATCACGTAATCGGCTGATGGTGAATACCGTAGGAATTTAATCCAGTGTTAGCTTTGATTATTGGATTTGCTGATCCATGGTTTAATCCTCGATCAATGAAGTTTGGTGAATACGGCCCTTACAGTAACTTAAAAACGAATAATTTTAGGAGATCCAAATGTTGTATTTTGAAGTTAATATAAGTTTGCTGCTGGAAAAGTTTGATCAAGATTTATAAGTTTCAAGGAATGTTGCGTGTGAAAGTTGTCTGAATAATTTTAAGTGAACTTTTAATTTTAATAACAGATTTAAATTGTATATAAATGTAGGTGCAGTAATTAAACGAGGAGTTGAGGGGGACGGTAGCCCCCCCTCCCCCCTCACACAGAACTAATTATCATATAAAACTCTTCCGACGCCCAATTCGAATTGTTTCAGCATAACAGAACTCGTTATCTTACCCCTTAATTTCCAACCTGTATTTATAGTATTAAATTTCAGGGAAAGATAAAGTCGTGTGAGTGACACACCAGATTATTCCAGTGACTTATCACCAGATTTCGCACATCATTCGACATATCTTTGTTTCTCGCCATTTTCTCTATGAGTAATCTTCAGTGTTGGGCATAATTGATTAAAAAGTAATTGAATTACAATTGAATTATAATTAAATTACAAATATAAGCTTTTATTGTCAATCGATTAAAGAGTAATTGATTACAAATAAATTGAATTATTACAAATAAATCGAATAAGTAATTCAATTTTTTTGTAATGAATTACTTGTTAATTAATTGACAGTAAAATAGTTATAATTATAATTTAATTGTAATTCAATTACTTTTAATCAATTATGCCCCACACTGGAATCTTATCTTGGTTAAATTTCTCATTCCAAAAGTGTCCCAATACTATTTTGACTCTAATTTGCGTTTGAATTATATTTAAAAGTCTATATTAAAGGAAAATTCTAGAAAACTAGCAAAATTTTCCTTGTATATTGTACACCAAATGTAAAATATTTCTTGATTCGTTTTTGTTTTTGTTTAAATGTGATAAATATTTTTATAGCTTTACAGTTACGTGCATGTTAAGTGTCCCAATACTTTTTTTTTTTGAATGACTGCATGTAAAAGGTGCGAGAATTCTTACTTTCCTAACATACATGTGTAGGGAAAGTATTGTATTCATGAAGACTTTGAGATTTTGGTTTATCTATACGTTTTGAGGTGCCCTAAGCTCATTTTTGCTTATTTTTACGGTGATGTATGTATGTGTGTGTGTGTGTGTGTATTTAAGTGTATACGCAGCATGTGTGAGTAAACACGATAGCTCCTAAACGGTTTGTTCAAAACAGTTTAAAGTTGATCGTGTAGATTAGGTATGGTAGTATGTTAGATTAGATTGGTAGTATGTTACAGGTCACCGTGGCATGAACTGTGTAGATTGTGGTGGATCTACACTAGCACTTGGTGAATCTATACTAGCATTTGTTGAATCGATACTATCACTTGTAGTTTTTTCATACGGATACAAAAAAAGGTTCTTTACCATTATGACCTATGGGCTCAAATTGCTTAAATTGCGACAGCGCCAAAATTCCTTATTCGATTGAGCTGAAAATTTATGGGCGTGTTATAGGTAACTTTTGTACGAACTGTATAGATTTTGGGGGATCTATCACTTATAGGTTTTTGCAGGAACACAACGAAAAAATCCTTTATCATTATAACCTATGGGCTGAAATTAGTTGAAGTTCACTAACGTTAAACTCATATTCCATTGAATTGAATGTAGATAAATATGTTACAGATCACCATCGCACGCTCTGTATGGATTTTAATAACTGTGGGATTTATAGTTATTTTACAGGGACATGAAAAAATTCTTTATCATTATTGCCAATGGACCGAATTATTTGGAGTGAACTAGCGTCTAAGCTCTACTTTCGATTTTGATATAAATTAGGAGGCATGTTATAATTCACCATCGCGTCAACCGTACTGATTTACGTAAGTGTATGGCTTACTTTTTTATTATTTTTTATTTTTTTTTAACCTTTATACAAAGTCGAAATTTTGTACATCGCGGTCTATGGACTCAAATTATTTAAAGTTCGCTTTAGTAATGTTAAATCGTTAAAAACATTAAAAAAATAAATAAATATTTAATATTGCGAGCTTACCATTTATAGTTTTTTAACAGTGACACACAAAAGAATTTGGATGTTATTACAATCAATTAAATAACATACAATTTCGGAAGAAATAATCAAACAATCCATTATGATTTTCTTTTTTGTTTATCTAACAACGTCTTTTATTTAAATTTATTTATTCAATCGTTTATTACTAGTTTTTCGGAAAGTCAATATATATATATATATATATATATATATATATATACATAATATATTCATATATATATATATATACATAATATATATATATATACATAATATATATATATATATATAAATATGTATGTATATATTTTATCGAAATATTTAATAATAATAAAATAATATAAAAAAATTACATTCTATAATTGGTTATATTTTCAGAAATTTGAAAAAAAACTCTTCTGTGGGACGGGGATATACGTGGAGAGGGGGGGGGAGGGGAGTACTCCCGGGCGAACAAAGCTATCGATTATAATTTTCATTTTTAACAAAAAAAAAAGAAAAAATTCTCAAATTTCGTTTGTAGGACAAAAGATCGACTTTCTTTTGACAGTTATTGTTAGCTATCTCTGAAATGAACATCATCTATATTCATCATGGTAAATAAGTTGAATAAATAATTTGCATTGCGTGAATTAAGAAAATATTGATAATAGTTTTGAGATGGCCACAACATATTACTTTTTACCATGTTTCTATTAACTCGTTTTCTAGTTTGTTTGATTGATTGATTGTCCAGTACAAATCTTGCTATCGATTTTTAACCAACTTCATGACTAGCTAGACATTTGAAACTTTTAGAATAGCTCAGAACACGATGACAAAACATTACCTCGAAGCCCGTTTTTTGAATTTTTCATTACTTTTCTTTTAATTAATTAAAATATTAAAATAATAACCTCCTAATAGCTTTAAAACTAGCCATTAAAATATTAGTTAAAAATTAATTGTTGCCAAAAAATATTTACGAGTTCATTTTCTTTCGACATAAAAATAAACACATTTAATTAAACGTGAACTTTAAAAAATTATAAAAAGTTAAATTACGCATCTCACAAAAAATTGATGTCATTATAACTTTAAAAATTTTATGCACATTGATAAAGTGCTAACATAGTTAGTTCTATAGCTTTGATTCAACAGAAGATGGTGTGGTAGCGTCACAAACAGAAACGTAAATTAGGCAGGAATAAAACAGAGCCATTAAATAGCTTTTCCTTGTTTAATATAAAATATATTTACGTTATTTACATTACAAAAAATATATAGTAAAACGTAAATAGGCGTCATGCCTAATTAAAAAAAGCAATTGAACGCAAAGTTCATATCCGGCTCTCTGCCTTTCCAGATCTACAAAATCAATCTCTATCCTCTCAAATCTAGAGGTAATCTCCTCTCTTCTCTCTTGCTCGTCTCCCGGTCTCTTCCTGGACTTGAGAGAGGGGGGTCAACCCCCTGATGCATTCAGGCCCCCATAGGCTCTCCGGATTCCAGACCACACCTAGGAACTTTCGCCGGCCAGTCGCTTGACCGTTAGCTCAGCGCCATCCTGTCGGCCCTACCTTGATGTGATCGCTAGACATCGGAACCATCAAACGACAGCGAGAAATTGGGAGTCAATGATGTCTGTATCACTCTAAGACCACGCTAGCCTCCAACTCTTTTCTAAAGTGCAGACTTCCTGTCTCTGCTGTCGATCAAGTCTGTGAGATCCCGATACAAGATTCCGTGAAGAAAGGGGGGTCATCACAATGGTATATGAAAAGTTTTTCTAGGTTGATTACTTTAGAAATCGACCTATTGCAATCACTTCGTTTATCTATCTATCTATCTATAATGAAAATTTTGTCATCACGATAACTCCCGAAATAATACTCGAAATTGAACCAAATTTGGACAGTAATATAATACAAGATATAATTACAAGATAAAAAGAACTTTTATACACCATGTTTTTAAATTTTATGTTGAATCATATAAACGCTACTGAAGGCAGCGAGAACCCGGAGAAATCGGATAAAAGTATTAAAAAAATTCCTTGCTATCATGTTGTAAGCTATTATAAAAGTTTCAAATGGCTATCTAGCCGGGAAGTTAGTTAAAAGTTGATTGCAAGCTTTGTACTGGTAATGCTGCCGAAGGCAGCAGGGTCCCGAAGCAATTGGTTAAAAATATTTTTGAAATGCATTTTCACCGTATTCTGAACTATTCTGTAAATTTCAAATGTCTAGCTACTCGGGAAGTTAGATAAATAAATTTTCTGTTGAATCATATAAACGCTTCCGAATACAATAGGGACCTGAAACAGTTGACTAAAAGTATTAAAAACAATGTATTGTCACCGTGTTCTGAGCTATCCTGAAAGTTTCAAATATCTAGCTAGTCGGGAATTTCGTGAAAAATCGATTGTAAGCTTTGTACTAGTAACGCTGCCGAAGGCAGCAGGAACCCGAAACATCTGGTTAAAAATATTTTAAAAATGCATTTTCGCAGTGTTCTGAACTATTCTGAAAGTTTCAAATGTCTAGCTAGTCGGGAAGTTTGTTAAATAAATTTTCTGTCGAATCATATAAACGCTGCCGAAGGCGGTAGGAACCCGAAGCAGTTGACTAAAAGTATTAAAAAAAGTATTGTCACCGTGTTCTGAACTATCCTGAAAGTTTCAAATGTCTAGCTAGTCGGGAAGTTAGTGAAAAATCGATTGCAAGCTTTGTACTGGTAACGCTGTCGAAGGCAGCAGGAACACGAATCAGTTGGTTAAAAGTATTTTAAAATTGCATTTCCGCCGTGTTCTAAACTATTCTGAAAGTTTCAAATGTCTATCTAGTCAGGAATTAGTTAAATAAATTTTCTGTTGAATCATATAAACGCTGCCGAAGGCAGTAGGGACATGAAACAGTTGACTAAAAGTATTAAAAAAATGTATTGTCACCGTGTTATGAGCTAGCCTGAAAGGTTTAAATGTCTAGCTAGTCGGAAAGTTTGTGAAAAATCGATTGCAAGCTTTGTACTGAGAATGCTGCCGGAGGCAGCAGGAACCCGAAACAGTTGAATAAAGGTATTAAAAAAATGTATTTTCCCCGTGTTCTGAACTATTCTGAAAGTTTCAAATGTCTAGCTAGTCGGGAAGTTAGTTAAATAAATTTTCTGTCGAATCATATAAGCGCTGCCGAAGGCAGCGAGACCTGCAATAGTTGACTAAAATTATTAGAAAAATGTATTGTCACCGTGTTGTGAGCTGTCCTGAAAATTTCAAATATCTAGCTAGTTGGGAAGTTAGTTAAAAATCGATTGCAAGATTTGTCCCTGACAAACACACAAACAAACAAACAAACAAACAAACAAACATACAAACAAACAAACATACAAACAAACAAGAATCGAAGTTAATAAAAACATGGTAAAATATCTTGGATGAGTTCGTTAACCAAGTTGCTCCGACTTTCTGTTTTCAAGTGGAAGCCACTTGAAAATCTCAAACCCACATTGTAAAAAGCATATTTAAAGCAAGATTTGCTTGAATTTTGATGTAAATACAGGCCACATAAGGGTCTCAATGAAGTTTATTAATGAAGTTTATCCGCCATTTTTAATAAAGTGGAAGATATTTTAAGTTAAGCGGGGCCACTTGAAATCAGGCTACTACTTGAAAATTTAAAATCACAACAACTTCCGAAATAATACTCCAAATCTAACCAAATTTGGACAGTGTCTTAACTTATCTTATATAAATAACTTAGATGAATTTGTTAACCAAGTTGCTCCGCCATTTTGTTTTCAAGTCGAGACCACTTGAAAATTTCAAATTCAATTGTAAAAAGCGTATTCCGAATTTGTTTGAATTTTGATGTAAATATAGACCACATATCTCAATGAACTTTATTAATGAAATTCATCCGCCATTTTTAATAAAATGGTAGATATCTTAAGTTAAGCGGGCCACTTGAAAATTTAAAATTACAATAACTTATGAAATAATACTCCTAATCGAACCAAATTTGGACAGTGTCTTAACTTATCTTATAAATATCTTGAATGAGCTTGTTAACCAAGGTACTCCGCCATTTTGTTTTCAAATGGAGACCACTTGAAAATTTCAGATTTACATTGTAAAAAGAACATTCCAAATTTCTTTGAATTTTGATGTATACATAGACAATATAAGTGTCTCAATCAAGTTTATTAATGAACTTTAACCGCCATATTTAACAAAGTTTCGGATATTTTAAGTTAAGCGGTGCCACTTGAAATCAGGCTACCACTTGAATATTTAAAATCACGATAACTTCTAAAATAATACTCCAAATCGAACCAAATTTGGACAGTGAACTTATAAATATTTTGGATGAGTTAGCTAATCACCTTGCTCCGCCATTTTGTTTTCAAGTGGTTCCCACTTGAAATCACACTGCCACTTGAAAATATGTCATCAACATAACTTTTAAAATACTAAACTGATTCAAATAAAAGTTCGATAGTGAACTTATGGTTCAAATATCTTGGATAAGTTCACGTGTGGTGACTTGATCCGCAATTTTATTTCCAAGTGGCGGCCACTTGAAAATTTATGATTATGGTAACTTTAGTAATACTCAACCAATTTGCATCAAATTTAGTTCATTCAAATATCGCAGATAAGTTCGCTGGGCATTTCACTCCGCTTTTTTCTCCAAGTGTAACCACTTAAAAATTTCATAAGAGGATAATTTTTGAAATACTGATTTAATTTGAACTAGAGCTGGACAATGAATTTATCATACAAATATATTGGATAACTTCGCTGGGCAAGTTGTTTCGCCATTTTGTTTCCAAGTAGCAGCCACTTAACTGCCACTTGAAAATTTGCCATAACAATAACTTTTGAAAAACTGCACTGATTCGAACCACAGTTTGATAGTGAACCTATGTTTCAAATATCTTGGATGCGTTGCTGGGCAACTTGCTCCACTATATTTTTTCCAAGTTGCGGCTACTTGAAAGTTTGTTATCACGGTAACTGTTGAAATACTTGATCAGTTCAAACCAAAGTTGAAAAATGGATTATTCATTCAAACAACTATGATTTCGGTGGGGAAGTTTATTTCCAAGTTGCGTCCGCTTGAACGCTGCCATTTGAGGCTTTGTTATCACGATAACTTTGAAATACTGAGTTTATTCGAACCAAAGTTGGACAGAGGACTTATTTTGTAAATATTGCTGTGTACTTGGGGGTTCGTAAGTTGTCCGAGAATGAAAGGCGAAACTTGCAAAAGTTCAGTAGTTTATTTACAGAAAATTCCAGAAGAATACAAGTTGGTTCAACTTCAGTTTCCACAATAAACACAGCTTAAATAATAGCTGTCAACAGCAAATTCACAGTTAAAACTGTATCAAAACATTAAAAAAAGCAAGGCTCATTCAAAGAGGCTCAGAACTCCTTCAAAAGCCATGCAAGCGTTTGGTGAAACTCAACTGCGACTGACTGACTTGGCGCGTTCGGCCACCTTTTATAACCCTTTATCGAACCCAGAAAATTTTAGAAATTTCCCGCAAGTCTTTAACCAATCACGTTACAGCGTCCATCTTTGGTATATCGATAGTAAGGATTTCCCCCCCAAAAAAGTCGTCAAGGGGAGAAAGTCGTCAAATTTATTACCTGCCTTATTTAAGCTTTTTAATGCGTTTTTGAGGAGAAATTGGGCTGTTCTAGCTCTAACACAAACTAGAAATGCAGAAAATTAACATTTTATCAATTTACTAAGCCTGTTTGAAAGAATTTACAAATAAATAAATAAATAAAATAAAATAAAAATAGAACTATTTACAAATTTGCTGATCCACTTAATTTTTCAACACGATGATTTTTGAGATTCTGAATTAATTCAAACTAAATTTGTACATAGACTTATCTCACAAATGCATTTGAAATATTTGTTAACTTGGCCCACCATCTTGTTTCCAAGCGCCGGCCACTTGAAAATTTTAAATTCACATAAAAAGGTATTTATGAACCGATTTGTTTAAAACTCCATATGTACATAGCCTACATCAGTATTTCTACCAATTCCATTAATAATTTGTAGCCGACATTTTGAAACAAAATGACGGCTACTTGATAAGGAAAAAGAAATCAATCTTCCCTTCCGAATAAGCCGGAAGGACTTGTTTTATCTTATTAATTATGATTTTGTGTTTGCATTAATAGTTGCTTTATTAAAAATGCAACAACTTAAAGCTTTTTTTTTTTTTTTTTTTTTTTTTTTTTAAGTGAGGAGGGGTCTGTTATTTCTTTATTTTCCACTTATAAGAAGGAGAAAGAGTATAATAAAATAAATAAATAAATAAATAAAGCCCTTTTTTTATATATATATAGCTGTCTATATTTTCATCTCAGTGTCTAAAGCAGTGATTCAATAGAAATCTTTGTTTAGTCATTCGCAAAGTCATGACGTGTTTGAACACTAGAGGTCTATAGATACACTAGTGACCTCCACCTGAGTGGGAGGCTGTTCCTTTCTAAGGGGTCCTAGACCGTATTCATGCCAGTTTCTGAGAAAACCATTGAAAATTTCGAACAGCTAGGCAAGTATCCACGGTAAGAACAGGAAAATTAATCTGGCGTGTCACTCACACGATTTTCTCTTACCCTGCATTTCAATACCATGAAGATAGATTCCATATTAAGTCTTAAGAACAATAGCGTAAGATAATAAAGTTCAATGTATTTTTGAAATATTCTAAAACAGGTTTAGGAACTGATTTATTTGGCATGTAATTCTGTGTGAGAGAAGCTACTGCCCCCTCAACCCCCCCCCCTCGTTCAAATATAGTGCATACAATTATTTAAAAAAAAAAAAAAAAAAATCAAACCTGTTGTTAATTTAATAATTTGTCTTCAGACTTAAGTGGCAACCAAATACTATCTTCAAAACACCAAATTTGAATTTCCTGCAGCAATTTGTTTTTAACGGCCCTCTTCACTTACCGTCGCCGGAAACACGAGCCAATGTTATTCTATGGGGAAACTTTCTTTACAAATAACTTATTAACTAATACATATTTTTAATTTCTGTTTTCACATTCAGAAAATTCCCAACTGTTAAATTGACGGACCTTTTTTAAAAATGTATTTTTTTTTTTAATTTTTAATAATTTATTTTGAAATTGCAAAATGAAAAAATTTCACATATTGAAAATTCGTATTTTAAAGCTTCAAAATAAAATATAAAAAATTTTAAAAATATTTTTTATAAAAAGGGTCCGTCAATTTAACTGCTGGGAATTTTCAGAATGCGAAAACAGAATTTAAAAATATGTATTAGTTAATAAGTTATTTGTAAAGCAAAATTTCCCATAGAATAACATTAGCTTCGGCTTCCGGCGGCGGTGAGTGAAGCGGGCCCTTAAGTTATACTGATAACAGATATGCATACAGATCGACCGCTGAAAATTAGACTTTAGTATTCAGGGCACCTCAGAACATGATTTTATGTTTAAAAAAAAAAAAAGGTTTGAAAATTCAAAAAGCACTTTGTTTATAGTATGCGTATGAAAAATTAATTTTGCTTCCTAATTAGTGTTCGTCGATATAATGAAATGTAGCAAAGCACTTCCATCAGTTACATTCAATAGAATAGACCGTTTAGCTTAATTTTGGGTAGCCCTGTATATTGTCTATAATCAACTTGCAATATAAATAATACTGTGTACTTAAATTTTGTCTTACTTGAAAAACATCTAACACAAAAGAAATTACAATTTCAGCAATTTTGAGGTATAGCCGCAATATATCCAAATTTTTGCGTAGCCCTGTAAATGAAAGATGAATGATTTGATTTCTGTACAACTATCTTTACACAACAAGCTTTTATTCTAATTATAAATTTTGTTGTTTCCGTTTTGTTTAAGTCAGCCTATAGATGTTCTTATTACACTGTACATACTGTGCTGGAGTGAAGGTTACAAACATTCCAAGAGGTCAGGGGTCGTGTGACCAGACAGAACGGAGCCATGAGAAGCCGTCTGAGCGACAGTTGCTTTGTGTGGAAAAATTTTATATTTCTATGGAAGCGGTGACATCAATAGTTTCCGATTTCACGCATGGCCTTTTGTTGCTACCGACATTTCTCCGAGTTTCGGGTAGACCAAGATTGGCCGAAAATGATGTCACGGGTAGAGTGATATCACGATCAGCGAATCAGTGCTTCGTGTGGGGTATTCCCCTCCCCCTCCGAAGGTGTGCTCGGAAGGAAGGGACTCAAAAAAAGGAGAGAGACTTGGTGCTAAAATTGTGTAGCATGTTTTTGAAGTATGCTCGGAGGCGAGCATTTTGTAATAATTCTTAATTTATTTGAATTTCAACTATTTTGTTAAGTTTTGAATAAAAATAGCAAAAATCATCCCTGGACTCATGCTTGCGCATTCCGTTTTTCGAAGGTGTACTCCCAGAAATCACCACACCTAAAAGACCATTTTACGGCCTTCAGGATGTAAAATGGGATCCAGAAGACTCAGGTGCCTCCTCCCATTATCAAACATGCAACATCAGAGAGTTGAGCTAGCCCCCCAAAAAAAATTTTTTTCGAAACAACCCCCTGAACTTTTATAGAACTAAAAACATCTTAAAAATAAATTTTCTAGTCTTACACCTTGCATAATTACTAGATCCCAAGGTCTCATTTCACATTATATAAAAAAAAACAATTAAACATTCACATGCAATTTCGTGATGACAATCAAAGGTTCTACCCCTAACAAAATTTTAAAAGTCAAACACTGAAATTTCACAATTACACAATAAAATTTCATGAAAAAGAAAGAAAAATAATTCATAATCAATACATTCAAACTTTTTTTTTTTTTTTGGAATACAAATGAAAGAAAAAAAAAATAAATATTTACAAACAGTCCAAAAACACTACCTAAAACCAAGGCATTTTTTTTTTTTTTTTTTTTTTTTTTAATTCTTCGTGCATGCGACTTAACGCATCTGCATTCAAATGCTTTTTTCCGCTCTTATGCTCGACTGTGAAGTTGTATTGTTGTAAACATAAGGCCCATCTCGTCAAACGTGAATTTGTGCCCATCATTTTTTTAAGATAAACTAAAGGGTTATGATCGGTTTGAAGAACGAATTTTTGTCCATCTAAATAATGATTTAGTTTTTTCACCCCAAAAATGACTGCCGCTAATTCGCGTTTAATGGTACTATAATTACGCTCCGCCTTGGAGAATTTTTTGCTCAAATAAACAATTGGGTGTTCCTCGTTATTCCCGAAATTTTGAGCTAGGACCACACCCGCCCCTACAAGACTTGCATCAGTCTGAACAATGAAGTCTTTTGAAAAATCCGCAGCATAGAGTACCGGTCCCTTAGTTAGATCTAATTTTAGTACCTTAAATGCCTGATCACATTCCTGACTCCACTCAATGTTTTCCCTCTTATTTTTCCCTTTTAACAAATCCGTCAAAGGCGCAGCTTTTGTCGCATAATCCTTTATATATTTATGGTAAAATCCGGTCAGACCTAAAAATGACCTTACATGCGTCTTTGGAACAAACTTTGGACTTACATTGTCTTTGGAATGGGAAATTCTTGGATAGTTTGGATTTTCGCGTCACTCGGCGACCTCTTCCCTGACCCCACTTCGTGCCCTAAAAATTTTACATGGTCCTGGGCGAATAAACACTTTGCCGGTTTCACTTTTAGATTTGCCTCCTCCAAACGTTGTAACACAATGTCCAGATGCCGGATATGGAGCTCCCAACTGGATGAAAACACAGCCAGATCATCCACATATGGTCTCACAAAACTCACTAAATCCCCTAGCACCTCACTAATTAATTTACAAAAATAAAATGGAGCATTCACTAAGCCAAACATCATTTTTTTTGGAATAAACTCACCGAAAGGGGTTACAAACGCCGCATACCTTTGCGCACGTTTCGTTAACGGGATTTGGAAATACCCCTTCGTCAGATCCATTACTGAGATATATTTTGCAGTGCTCACTTCCTCAACTACCTCCTCAATATTCGGTAACGGGAAAAATTGCACTTGGGTTTTGGCATTGAGGGCCCTATAATCGACACACGGCCTAGGGTCTTTCCCCGGACTCTCTACAAGAATCATAGGCGATGCGTAATCTGACTGACCCACCTCAATCACCCCTAACTCTAACAGCCTGGAAATCTCCTTCCGCATAATTTCTAACTGCCGCGGAGACATGCGATAGGGTTTTGCACGAATCGGCTTATCATCTGTCAAAATGATATCCATATCTACCTTATGGGTCGTACCAGGGTCGTTAGAAAACACCGTTTTATGCTTTACTAGGACATTTTGTAAAGTTGCCAAATTCCCTTCCGAAACCTTATTACCCAAATTACTCCCCTTAATTAAGTCTGTCAAGTCGAAATGATTAGGGTCCGAAATCGGATACGGGATAGATGCATCCTCCTCAATTTCCTCGCCACCCTCTTCCAAAATTAAGTTGACATGCTCTGGGCGTTTATGATAAGGTTTCATTAAATTCACGTGGAAAATCGTGTCCTTACATCTCCTTCCCGGAAGATCTACCGTATAGTTCGTATCGGATATTACCCCCGTAACTACACCTGGACCTAGCCACTGTACTGCCATTTTATGTGGTTTTGCAGTAGCCAAAACCAACACCGAGTCTCCCACATTAAATTTTCGGGACACTGCATTTTGGTCGTACCATAACTTTCTTTTTTGTTGACATTCTGTCATGCGCTCCCCTGCCAAATCTTGACATCTTTTTAAGCGCTCATTTAAATCCAAAATATACTCTACTACATTTTGGTTAATTTCCTCTTCCTGCATCCAATTTTCGTAAACAATGGTATGAGGCATCCTCAAATTCTTCCCAAAAATAAGCTCTGAAGGAGAAAATCCCGTGCTCTCATGCGGCACCGTCCTCAACGCGAAAAGAGCCATAGGCAGATTTTCTTCCCAATCGCTTTTCGTTTCGAGACATAATGCTTTGAGAATCCTCTTAAGAGTGGAATGCATTCTTTCCACCTGATTAGATTGCGGATGACAGACAGAAGAATGGTTGATTTTGATATCATACTTCTCAAAAAACGCTGTCGATAAGTCACTCGTGAAATAAGCACCTTGATCGCAGACTAACTCTCTAGGAAATCCGGTCTTCGCGAAAATTTGCATCAATGCATTGATCACTGACCTCGAAGTTAGGTTTTCCACAGGAATAGCATCCGGGAATTTTGAAGCGACGCAAACAGCCGTTATCGCAAAACGATTATTTTTGTTACTCGTTACAAGCGGACCTATAGCGTCAATCGACAGACGTCTGAACGGTTCAGAAATAATCGGTACTAATCTCAACGGAGCTTTCTTCTTATCCCCTTTTTGTCCTACTTTTTGACAAATTTCACAAGTTTTGACATACTCTTCGATTTCCTGATAGCAATTTGGCCAAAAGAAATTAGTCAACACCCTCTGCTTAGTTTTACACGAGCCTAAATGCCCTGACACAGAATCATGACACAGGTTTAGAATCGCTGCCCTAAATTTCTTTGGCACGCACAACTGCATCCTGTTTTGGTTACGCTTAGAATCCGATATTCGAATTAACCGCTCATTTTTTATCTTAAATTCCTTTCCCGCTTCATTCCTAGCTTTTTCCCAACAATTTTTCAATGTGTCACACGCAGTTTGCTCTTTTTGAAACTCTTCAGCTGAAACCCCGATTAATGGACACCTGTTTCTTTTAACACAGGAAGAACAACTTTATTTTCTGCACTAGTCTCCTCTAACGACTCGCTTATCAAACCCGGTTCCTCCTCAAAATTCTGAATTTTTTTCTGAGTTGGCTTTTCATTATTTATTTCGGACTGCGCACTCTTAATCCTTTCTTGCTCACGTTTCTGACTTCGCGTTATCGCATTAATTGGATAAACAATTTTTTTATTGGACTCAATTAACTCTGCGGTTTTATTGCCTAGAAGATATATTCCCTGACTCAAATTAGCCGGTTTTACAGCCGCTTTTGTAATGACCTCTCCGAATTCTCCTTTTAAAACGATTTTCGCCAAAGGTAAACACCTACACGTTTCGTCAAACGGTTGCTTAATCCATACCTGTTCCGGCAGTAAATCCTCAACAGAAATCATATTCCTTTCGCACACGTCAATGTTTGAGCCACTATCTCTCAAGAATTCGCGCTCTTGTCCATTTATTTCTAATTTACCTATATAAGGCTCAAAACCAACACCTAAAATTTCGCCCGCACTTAAGTTATTGATCGGATTTGTTCTGCGATTAGGGTTTTGTGGGCAGTTAGGTCGAATATGGCCCCTTTCCGAGCACAAATAGCACACAATTTTACTATTTCTATCAAAATCACGATCTTTAGATTCGATTTTATCCCCTTTTAATTTTCCTGAGTCTTTTTTGTCGCCCTTAGCTGACTCAGCTTTCGGATTACTCCCACCGTCATGCTTACCTGACCCGAATTTCTGACCGTCTTTCCCAAATGAATTTCTACTCTTCGTAAAACGCTGAAAAGGCTTATATTCTCTTTTCCCATTCTCCTTTCTAACCGCGTCATACTTGTCGCACTTCTCCGCCAAATCCGAAGCTTTGTTGATTTCTTCCCACACATCTACAAAATGTTGTTTGATTTCGCATGGTACCCTTTTCTTTAACTGCTCCGTGAGCATCAATTCCTTTAATGACTCTAAATCTTTAATTTCTAAAGTCTCAAGCCAGTTATCTAGGTACCCTCTCAAATCGTGAACTAAATCAACCCATAATTCTTCACTTTTTTTGTTGTGCGATTCAAATTTCGTTCTTAGCGCACGCGCACTCAATCTGAATCTATTCATCAACACTTTTTTTACATGTTGAAAGTTATCAGCCTCTGACTCGTCTAATTTCATAATTATTTGTACGACGTCGCACGGCAATAAAGGGATAAGTTGCGACATCCAGTCCTGTTCGCTAACTTTTTCTTTACGTGCTAATCTTTCAAATATCGTAAAAAAAAAGAGAAATATCCATTTGTTTTGGGTCAAATTTCGGAGCTATGTCCTTTAAATTAATTTTCTTCAAAACCGTCTCTTGAACTAAACTCCCGGACCCTACGCTACTAGTTTCTGCAGCGCTCTGGATTCTGAGTTTCTCCAGTTCAAAATTTCGTTCGGCCTCTTCTTTTTCTTTTTCTTTTCGTAATTCCCATTCGCGCTCTTCTTTTTCTTTTCGTAATTTCCATTCGCGCTCTTCTTTTTCTTTTTGTTCCAAAATCCCTTCTATTAGCGCCTTCGCAACCCCTTCATCATAATTAGCCGCCTTTTCAATAGCTTCCTTGATTTCTAGTTTTTTGCTTTTATCTGTTAGCCCCGAAACACCAAATTCATCCGCTAACTCTAACAATATATTTTTAGTATACTTAATGAGAAATGCCATAATTACAAAATACAATTTCACTAATTACTGAAAAAAAATGCACATATAATAAAAACAATAAACAAATCAAATACCATGAAAATATAGACAAAAGTAACACTTTGATTATCACCTACGAAATTCTTTAAACACCTTTTCTCTAAACATTAACTACAATATTTACCCAGATACAATAAACAGTACCTATATTTAGTTAAAATAAACAACTAGAGAAAAAAAAAATCTTAGAATTTTTACCATTAGGCAAATCAACTAATTTCCAGTATACTCCTATATAAACAGTTACAGCATCCACAATCCTTACGTTGCTTTTAAAAAGAATTTAGAATTATAATCTTATCAAAACTTTTAAACAAAAATTTAAAGTTACCAAGCTCCCCGTTACAATAAACAGAACTTTAACGATAAATTTATCTCTCAAGTAAACGCCCCGTTAAGTCATGAAATTACTCTTTTCAACCGCCTTAACTATTAACTTGACTTCGAGATATCCGAGCTTAAAATTTTACACATAAAAACTAAATTCTTACTCTTAAAGCTTCGTAACTACATGCATTGTTACAAAAAAAAAAATAAATAAATAAACAAAAACTATCATCCCACAACTCAATCTCTGACACTTTGCATATCTGAAAATGAAAGAAAACATACCTGAAAAACCTCCTTGATTGACATCTCCAGGGAATTCAGCAGCACAGGGAAGAAGCGAAGTCCTTTTAATCCTTTCCACGCTATTGTCACAGGCATCAATAATCTCCAGTAAATCTCAGGGATTCCAGTTGTCACCGGGCTCACAGCAAACGTTCTTTTATACTTTTTCACCACAAACACATAGAAAACAGAGTTCGATGTTTTTTTTTCTCTAAAAACAACATGCCACCGATATGCCACCAATTTATATTTTTAATTAAAGCTGTGGTGATTTCTGGAAGTACACCTTCGAAAAACGGAATGCGCAAGCATGAGTCCAGGGATGATTTTTGCTATTTTTATTCAAAACTTAACAAAATAGTTGAAATTCAAATAAATTAAGAATTATTACAAAATGCTCGCCTCCGAGCATACTTCAAAAACATGCTACACAATTTTAGCACCAAGTCTCTCTCCTTTTTTTTGAGTCCCTTCCTTCCGAGCACACCTTCGGAGGGGGAGGAGAATACCCCACACGAAGCACTGATTCGCTGATCGTGATATCACTCTACCCGTGACATCATTTTCGGCCAATCTTGGTCTACCCGAAACTCGGAGAAATGTCGGTAGCAACAAAAGGCCATGCGTGAAATCGGAAACTATTGATGTCACCGCTTCCATAGAAATATAAAATTTTTCCACACAAAGCAACTGTCGCTCAGACGGCTTCTCATGGCTCCGTTCTGTCTGGTCACACGACCCCTGACCTCTTGGAATGTTTGTAACCTTCACTCCAGCACAATACCAGCAATTTCCCCATAGACATAATGTCCCTGTATACGAACCATTTACATGGTCTCAACGAAGAGTTTGGTGTAGCATCCGTACATGATACACATTTAGAATACCAAGTTTGGACTTTCTGCTATAATTTGTTTTTGAGATATGCTGATAACAGACAGACAGGCACACACACACACACACACACACACACACACACACACACAGACCAACCGCTAAAAACATGATTTTTGGATGCAGGGAACCTCAAAAAGTGTAAATATAACAAAAACTCAATTTCGAAAGTTTGACCCCAAAACAATACTTTCTCTACCTTATGAGTAAGAGAAAGTAAAAGAACTTCGTAAGCTGCACAATCTAAGATGAAATAAATTTACAATTATTTGTTTAAAATGTTATATTTTCGGAAAGTTGATACTTCAAGTTGAGAGACTATAAAAGTAATCTAAATTTTGGTTTAAACATAAACTACTGAATACTTTTTTCCCCCCTGTTTTCTGTTATCAAGATTTAGACAAGCAGCGTCAAAATGATGTTTTCTTCCATTTTATACGATAGATGGCAGCACTATACAGTTTTAAAAAGTAAACTTTTTATTTGGGCGACAAATCTGGTTTGGTGTATAAGTTGAAGAGCTCATAACTTATACATTACAGGCTGTATACTTATTCTGAAAATTTATTCTTTTGAGTGACCTGTTACAATTTTTCATGCTTGTTTGAATTAGTCAAAAATTTTATTATTTTGATGTAAAAACGCAATGGAAAATAGATATTTATATTTTCTATGTAAAATCACGACTTATATTAAAATAGATAATTTCATGTTTATGTTATATATGATTGATGTCTTGCATTAAATAAGAGTATAATTTTTGTGCCATGAGTTTATATTGATTAAAGTGTTGGGGTTAAATCCAACAACTTGGCCTGGGGGAGTGCACTCCGTAAAAGTTCTAGCCCGTGTTTTTTAAAGTTTCGGAGAAAACCACAGACGTCCGAACTCCGAACGACTAGAGCCTCCCAGTGGCTGAGCAGTTCTGCGCAAAGCTGTAGACGAAATGTACTGCGTACTGGGTTCGATCCCATATCGCACTCCTGAACCTAGTAGTTTGGAGTTTTCCGTAGTTTTCTCTGAAACTCGCGTATATACGGGAAAGAACCCCTGATAAAGATCCCCCGGAGGGCCCACCACCTAAGGCCTAGGACCTTCGTGTAGTCAATCGGCCTTATCCCAAACACCAACATATACCGAAGAGCTAGGCCGATGAGCGTGATCTAGGATCAAGCCCGTCATTTTCCATCTGTCAGCTTCCAGAGCAGAACCTTTCAGCCACTGATGGAGAGCATAATTTTTCGGAAAAAAAATTCTAATTTAAATTTACATAAATGAATTCTTAAACCTATATACGTGAAATTCGCATTACGTTTTATTCTAAATCATATGTTAATCATAAAAATAAATGCTTGCAAAGTAGATCTATAAAAATTTCTGCTTTCGTTATTTGTTGTCTGACGACTAAAATTCATTTTAATGAAAGATCATTTTATAGTAATTATATACACTCGTCTGTGTTAAATGCTAATTTTATTATTCATCAAAATGTATTGCTCTTATTGCTGTTTTGTATTTAAATATTGTAATTATGCGTTTGCATCAATAAACTGTATTTCTATACTATAATTTTTTCGGAATTTATTGTTTATTTAAATAAAATACTTTTCAGATACTTAAAAAAAAAAAAAAATCATATTAGAAAATTTCAAAGTCTTCAAAACTAATAAGTAGTAAATTTGTTTATATTAAAAAAGTTGACATTTTTTATTGCAATAAATTAACGGGATCTTAAATAACAAATCTTATGTAATTTAATTAATAAATACCTATATAGGCAGACGAACATTTCATTAATAGCTTAAAGAGAAAAAAAAAAAAAAAAAAAAAGCATTGCACTGAGACGAAAAAAATTATATGCACTATTAAAATCGATATTTCAACAAATTTTGAAGGGATCTTTCTAAACCAATTATTACCACTATAAGTAAAAAAAAAAAACCCAGGGCATATGCCTCCTCCCTACCCAGGTGTTACCTTATCCCTTTCATGCAAAAAATCACTAGTGTATAATATTTTAGTGCTGCCATCTACTGGACCACTTCTTAAACGATGCATTCTTTTAAATTGTTGATAACACTGCTCTGCACAAATTTTTTTTTTTTCGAGGTCTGAAACCATTCTTGCTGATTCTTATGTAAAATGACCTCCTGAATATGACTCCCATTTTGACCAATCACCCACCGTTTTCTAGAAACACCACCCCCTCCCTCAATTTCTTTCCCTTTCGATAATTTTATGACCATGAATTTGATTTGAAGAATGAAAAATAATTAATTTAACACCTAAAAGCTAAAAATATATAGTTTAAAAAATAACATTTATAACAGATTAAAAAAAAATATAAGATATGTAATGCATAATTTCAGTAGCAAATCCCCCCCCCCCCCAAAAAAAAAAAAAAAAAAAAAAAAGTTCCCTTGTCGCAAATGTCCATGTTTTACAATTTTCCAACCCTGTACCCCCCCCCCTCCCTCAGAGAACGGTTAAAATAATCCTTCCCCCCTCCTAAAATCGAATTTATAGCCATAAAATCACCGAAAAATGATAATAGTAATAATAATAATAATAATAATAATCGATGACGACTTTAACTTTTCTTTCTAGGCACTTTTGAGATTTTAAAAATATAATTATTATTATTTAACAATAAAAAAATTTAAAATAATATTATAGTTTTAAAAAATTAAAGAACACGCTTTAATTTACTTTCCTTATTTTAAATAAATGTAATTTTTATTGTTCACGTTTTTTTTTTTTTTTTTTTTCTGTCGAAAAAATAATGATAATTTTTTTGGCAACAATTAAATTAAGGAATAATATTAAATATTTTAAATAAATGTAATTTTTATTGTTCACATTTTTTTTTTTTTTTTCTGTCCAAAAAATAATGATAATTTTTTTTGGCAACAATTAAATTAAGGATTAAAATTAAATGGCCAATTTATCAGTAATTAGAAGGTTTTTATTTTAACATTTTAATTAATTAAAAGAAAACTAAAACAAAATTCGAAAATCGGGCTTCTAGGTGCATCAGGAGAGGTCATTACGAACCACCATGCAAATTTTTGTAGCTCAGCCATCAGCCGTTTTCTTAAAAAGCTCTGGAAACCATACACAATGGTTTTTTGTTTGAGATATGAAGGATTTTGTGCAATCACGTTTTGCTCCCAGAGAAGTTACAAACATACATACATACAGGTGAAGCTAATATAAGCGTGTTAAAAAAAAAAAGAAAATTAAAGGGGACTAATGTGCAAGTTGTACCAGACGGGACTAAAGTGAAAGTTGTACCTCAAGGGACTAATGTGAAAGTTGTACCTCACGGGACTAATGTGCAAGTTTCACCGAACGAACAAACTATTTCTTTCAACGAAAATGCCTACTAACCTTGGACGATAGGTCTAATATATCGTATCATATTATATATCGTATTTATCGTAACATAACTCAATACTTATTTCGCTTCCTTCTTCGACTCGTTTTAATACGCATTTTTTATATGCATGAGCAGCCCCTGAAAAACAAAAACATTAAATCATTAAATTAATTTTTTTACTTATTTTTATTTCATATTATTTCACACGCACTTTTTATTTCCTAATTCAAAATTATTTAAAAAAAACTTTTTCGATATCTCTTGTAACGATACTGATTATTATTAATTTTTTTCTTTTCTTTTTCTTTCAATAATAATAATAAAAAAAAAAGATTTTGATGAAATTCTGGCAAAAGCAGAATTTAGTTTAGGACGGAGGACTATTAGTTTTTTTTTTTCTTCCCAATTATAACATCGCTTTCAAATTATTCAATTATATTTTCGATAAATTTTAGATTTCGATAAATGTCCAACTATCGAAAAATGATTTCGACAAATGTCCAACTATCGAAAACGACAACGCAAAAATCCCAGATTGAGACTAATAGGCCCTCAGTCCTAAAAATAGGGGGGCATTCCTAAAACACGGTGGGTGATAGGGTAAAATGAGCGTCATATTCGGATTCAAGAGGTCATTTTCCATAAGAATATGCTGAAATGGTGTCAGAGGCAATTTTCATGCCGAGCAGTATAATATTTATTGTTCAAGGTTTCACGATAATCACTGGCTGCAAATAGGATCCAGAAAGCCCGAAGCGCACGGTGGGAGGGATTTAAAATTAAGATCAATCAGCAGAGAACCAAACATTGAGATTTTTTTTGTTGTTGTTGTTGTTGTTGTTGTTGTTGTTGTTGTTGTTGTTGTTGTTAGTAATATGTATACATACATATACACTCCTTGATAAAAAAATCTCAATTATAATCAATTGTCAATAAACTCAAAAAATATTAATTAGGCATGTATAATTATATCAACCTTTGTATTTGAAAAGTTCTACAGCATTATCATGAAATAAAGCTTATGTCAACCATTGCATTTTAAAAGCTTTAGAACATTATCATGAATTCAATCTTATCAAGTTTTTAAGTTTATTTTTAATTGAACTTTGGAGCTTTCTTTGCTTATTCTATATATGCTTTCACTTTGTTTCAAAATTCGTAAATATAGAATTCAAGAGTGATTTTACGCTGAAATGTGCAAACTTACTTTTACAAAAACTTAATATTGTTTCAAAAAATTAAATTTATTTCCTGCATCAAAGATGTTGTTGCAGTAAAAGTAGATTTGTATTTGAAGTGCAAACAAGGGGTTCATCCATAAAGATCGGCCATTCACATCCATGACATCCATTCACATCCATGAAGAACAGCCCTGGCGATAAACTTGACGAATTTGGTGACTTGGCTACCAAATTTGGTAAAAATGATAGACTATTGTTCTCGAAATTTTAATGCTCTGTCTTCAATAGGAGCCAAGTTCTGGAATTTTTCAAATCGATACATTGGTTTCTGGCGTAGAACAACCTGGAAAGTTTGCCAAAAATATCGAAGCTATAGAAGAATATTTACTTGCTGTCCTTTGGCAGTAAGTAAATATTAGCTGTAGTAGTTCAGCTGTGTTCAAGTATTGATCATTTTACCTGACGCAGCGAAATTTCTGCTTTGTGCTGTTTTCAATGCTGCTTACTTTACTTCTGTGGAAGGAATTAAACTTTTGTGGTAAATATTTTATTAGACTGTTTGGAGAATATTTGTTGAATAAAGTTCATTCATCGACATGCTCATTCCTTTACGAACTACTTTCTTCACATAAAAAAGTCAACATTTTTTAACAATATTTGAACTTTACAGAAATAGCTTTTTTCATTCTTTTTATTTCTTGATTTTTGAAAATAATAATCGATAAGCTCTTTTACTTTAATAATTTGTTCGGTTTAGTATTCACTCATTCAATATAAACATGTCAAATAAATCAGTTGAATAATTTTGACAAGTTTAGTATTCAGTGTTATTATTTTTATTTTTATGTAATGATTTCCAACAGAATTATTATGAAAAGTCTATTTTTCAACCTGCCATACGAAGGGTGTTCAAAAAGTATGGAACCTTATTTTTTTTCGCGTAAACCAATGAAACAAAAGAGACTTTCTTCAGTGTAGATGTAGATGGGATACTCATGCGCAATCGCGAATATTTTCCCTCTCACAGAAACGTCAGTATCTGCAGTCGGCGAATAAGTGAGGACGTGTAGTGAGCGGTCGTAGGATTTTAGTTTTTATAAAATGAGAGAAAATTTTGAGCAGCAATATTGCATCAAATTTTACCAAAAGGCTTGGGGTTACATGAGCGGATATCCTTCGTAAGATTCAGCAGACTTTCGGGAGGATTAAAACTTATGTATAAAAGAGTGGTACAATTGCTTCAAAGTTGGCCACACAACAGTGGACAGGTTGACCCTTTTCCTTGACTTCTGCGGTGTGGTACGTCATGAGTACGCCCCACAAGCCCAAACTATCCCAAAGGAGTATTACCAGGAGGTCTTTCGCCGCTTCCGTGATGCTGTGTGGCGCAAACGGCCGGATTTGTGAGCAGTGAAAACTTGGAAGCTTCATCATGATAAAGCGTCTGACCATTCTGCTCATTTGATTCAGACTTTCAACGCCAAACACAAACATCCTGTGTTTCGTCAGGTTCCCTACTCACCCGATATGACTCCTGTGATTTTTGGCAAGTCACTCAAACTGACATTTCTCAAGCTGAAAATTCCGCTAAAATGCTCCCGATTTGAATCAAGAGCGGAATTTAATGCGGAATTTGACGGCACTATTGCTCACCATTCCAAAAACTGCGTTCCCCAGATGTTTCCAACAATGACAGGAACGCTGGGCGAAGTGTGTGTATTACCAGGGTGAATACCTTGAAGGGGATTAGTGTTTGGTATTTCCAAATCAATAAATGTGTTTTTACCAACTAAAAGTTCGATACTTTTTTAACTCATCACGTGCGTAATTGATATCAATCTAATAAGAATTATTTGCAGATATAATTGTTAAAAACTTACGGGACTCCGCATACTTCTTAAAAAATGAATATGACAGGTATTAACTGAAAATGAAAAACGTTGCATTTTCTATGCTGCAGGTAGAAACATTAAATCACGGCTGCATTTTGGATCAAATTGTATGTGTAAATAAGTGTGTTTCTATAAGAATAGTTACTTTATCAAATCAAACAATGGAAATCGCTTCTGAGGCCTAGATGGATGAATATAAGTTACAATTTATCAATAGTAAACGTTATACACCATTTTATTATAACGCGGATTTCAGGTAGTAACCCAGCTTAAAATCACTTTACTTAATCTTTATATATAGATTTGTTAGATTCGTATTACAACTTAGTTAATTTTTTTTCTTTGAAATATTCACTTAATTTATGAATTACTCCAGTGCAGTTTCTTAATTATATATCTATTCTTTCATTTTTTATTATTTCGTGTTATATTTACTTATTCTCTTCTTTCAATCAGTGACCGGTAAAGCAAAAACGTGGGCCACTAGCATTACCTGTTTTCCAAGAGAAAGACTTATAGCAGTTGCTACCACCTCGGGTGATATTCGATTTTTTAGAACCAGCATTTATAAGTAAGTTAAGAAATGTAGTGCATGGTTTGAATAAAATGCATTTAGATTTATTCTACGGTTTTCACGATTTATTTTCACGATTTTTCATACTAGGCAACTTTGTTCACCCTTTTTTTTTTTTTTCCTTATTAAAACTAGTATAAAAAATTGAAATTATTTTACATGCTACTGAAATAATTCTAACATTGTAACAATATTAGAATTATTTCATAAGCTATGCTTAATGCAAATTAATTTAATTGAAAATGTTACCTTGATTTTAGTGTTTTTTTTTTTTTTTTTTAATGGCTAAATGATAAAACTTTATTTTGTAGAAAGTCATATTAAAAAATATTTTCTTATTTTATTTTCTATTTTTTAGCTCATGTTCGAGCCGCCCAATGAACTGAGAACGAGTGGATAGTATTTAATAAATAAAAATAATTAAAAAGCTACCTTACAACATTACGGAGCAAAATTTTATACTATATTCTTTGTCTAATCTATCAGCAATGGTGCCTTCGATTGCTAGCAAAATTATTTCACTTCTTTTTTTCTCAATTCTAGAGATATGCTGATGAGATGAACTCATTTCGCCTCTAGCAACAGTGAGTGTTAATCAATCTGAAAAGTTAATTCAGGATTATGAAAAACTGAACTAGACCGCAATAATTATTCTTTCAAACTGCGAATAAACCACAGTTACAAAAAAGAAAAGAAAAAATGCGCTGAACACATTGACAAGTTGGAAAATAGTGCATCACTCAGAAATTATGAAATTTTGTGGCGGGATTGGTAGCGCTCTGGTCTCTAAGTAACCAGATGCCGAGTTTCAGTCTCTGGCATGCATGTTTGTAACAATTCGAGATCCACTTTAAGCCGTAAATACCGTCAAATGAGCTTTAATGTTAAAAAAAAAAAAAAAAAATACAGCAGAGAGACAATTCAAACCAAAATCCAAAATTATTAAACACTTCCCTGTACTAAGGTATATAACTAAAATAAAAATTGTAAAACTAGCTTTAAAAGAAACAAGGAAAAAAAAAACTGTATGTACTTGTTGTGTCGTATAACTTTCATTTTTCTTTGCCTACGTTATCACACAACGGACAGACAGAAGGACTGAAAGACATACAGACTGACTAATTGAATTCATAATCCCTGTTAAATATTGCTAAAAATGCTTAACGCAGAAGAAAATGCAGCCATTCGATCATAATTGCAGCCCTTAATATTAACCTGTGTAATTAGTGTAGCCCTGTAAATCTGAAAGTTTACAGCTCTTTGTTTGAACTTTACGCTGCGCAATTTCCAGCGCAGCGGGTGACACGTATTCACTGTAAAGTTCAATATATATGCCTAACAGACTTTTTGATTACGAATACAGCGTGTCCGTTCTTTACATTTCTAAAAACTTTTTAATTTAACGTATGGTCATTCAGTTGATAGTTTTTTTCTCATATCCGATAAAAGCAAGAAAAGTGACACAACTTAAAAATGCAGCATTTCAGAAAAATAAACTTAAAAATAACTTGACTAGAATAAAACTGGCACAACTGTCTCTTGAGTGGATAACTTTCTAGATGGAGATGTAACTTTTTTGTTGACATTGGGTGCGTTTCATGTATTTTTCTGTGACATAAACCATTTTTTGAGTTATGTCACTTTTCTTGGAAGTTGTGATTTGTGAAACTGACTAAGTTTTCACTGAAAAGAGAAAAATAAAATCTTTTTGTAAAAAAATAGAACCGACTCCTAAAAGCAACTACTATTCAAACAACTAAAAAAAAAAAAAAAAAAAAAAAAAAATAGTATGAAATTGGAACTGTAAATTGTGCCTAAAAGTGTAAAATAATTTTCTTCGCCAAACAACCTATAACACTACAATTTATCCAAACTTTTGAAGTCGGCGCAAAATTAAATAAAAAATGATACCTTTATTCAATACAAAAATCAAATCCTAATCAAAATACACATCTTACATTGTCACCTGCAAAAAGCAGTCGAAAACTACTCTGATTCAAGAAAACAAATAAGATTTCGTAAGCAGCAAAAGTTGGCGAAGATGCTGGTATCTGACGTCCTTGGTGAACGAAAAATCGCAAAAATATCTGGCAAACATATTTAATTCCTTTCGGATATCATGATTATTTTGATAAGGTATATTAAGAGAGTAATCAAGAATATGAAACATTACTTCGTACAATATATGTTATGAAAATATACATCTTGTGTGTATATTTTTGCATTACGTTTTGATCAAAGTTATACCAACTTTGCAAAGGAAACTCTAACTTCGTAGAAATGTAAATACCGCATTGTGAAGAATGTTCGCTGTTCTATGTAGATGCTACTAATGGACCAATTGTATACAGTGATAAAATAATAAAGGAAACTTAAAAATGGATCATTCGAGACAACAGCATTTGTTGATACCGATCTAAAAACAAACCTTTAAAAACTAATTAAGTTTTATTTAATTTTGCGCCGACTTCAAAAGTTAGGATTAATTGTAGTGTTATAGGTTGTTTAGCGAAAGAAATTATTTTATACTTTTAGGAGCAATTTACAGCTCCATTTCATACCAATATATATATATATATATATATATTTTTTTTAGTTGTTTGAATAGTATTTGCTTTTTGGAGTCGGTTCTGTTTTTTTACAAAAATATTTTATTGCAGATACCAAATTGGAATGCTCACTGTACCCAAAATGAGTATAAATTTACCTATTTTGGATATATTCAGAGTTCTAATTTGGATTCAACAAGAAACCTATGATGGATACAGTTCCAATTTAGATATAACTATAATGGACACTTTTTTAAACCCATTTTGGGTCATGAACAGCTTTTTTTTTTTTTTTTTTTTTTTTTTTTTTAGAACATAGTTGCACCTAAATATCTTACAACCACAACCCAGCTTGGGTCATTTTAAAACTCAAACAAGATTTTCCATTAACAGTTTAAAATAATCAATACACTTAAAATTAATATTTCCACACAGTAATTATGAAGGAATAATTAATACTTATAATTTATATAAAATATCTTAACACACGCTTATGATGAAATAAAATTAATGAAAACATTATTTATGGATGAATAATTCTAATACAGTAATTATTTTCATACTTTATGAAAGAATACTTAATACTTTTAAAATTTATATAATCTTATCACACTCTTATATGATGAAATAAAAAGTTAGTGAAAACATGATTTATATACCTATTTTTCATTAAAAAGCGGGTTAATTTTGATAGAAACTTTTTCACAAACATTATATATAAAGCAATAAACAATCTCAGAAAATCTTAAGAGGCTAAATTATTTAAATAATCCTCCCCCTGCCCCCGAAAAAAAGAAACCTCTTTTTGTTCATTAAATATTGAATTTTTAACAGGTTTACCACATAGCATTTATATAGATTTCTAATATATATCAGTTGCAGCTCATCTGAATAATTAAAAGAAGGAGTATTAAATATTTATTCAGAAGAAAAAGAAGGAAATTTATTGAGCTTATAATTAAAACAATTTTACTATACAAAAATATTACTTTCCACAATCAAAATTATAAAAATAATAATAATAATTCATAACTGTATTAATTCTTTTCCTTAGCTGAACATAGGAAACATAACTCATTCAGACAAACAATAACAAATTTACATTAATTTTATTAAAAATAAATTACAAATTTAATTGTTTTATCAAACAATTACTGTTTAACCCGTTAACGCCCGAATTAATTTTGCAAATATTATTAGCTGATTATTTCAATTCTAAATTAATATAGACAACTGACAGTAAAATATATTAACTTAAACAATTCTTCTGATAGTTTTAAAATTAAAGCCTATCCTCATTTATTGACGTTTAATGTTCTAGCGAGAAAACTTCGAGATAGAAAAACTTTGAGATAACAGATTAATTTCCTATTATATGCTATATATATATCATGCCTTGCTTTGAAAAAACGCATTCGTCATTGACGACCACTCGTTAGTAAACGAGTGTAGTGTTTTATGTCTTTTTAGATCTCATTTTATTAGAACGCCTGAATAAACTTTGATGTAGATGTTTCCAAACTCATATCCCTTAAAACTACTTGCGCCCTATTTTAAGGCAAGTTCAAGATACTCACCAGCTTCAAACCAGAAATATGAAATATGAGCAACTTGATATTACTTTCTCGATTAAAATAGTCATCTAATTTCTCCTTCAGGAACCTAGTTTTGAAGACAATCAGGCTATTCTCTTCTGCAAGATATCTAATCTCCTAGGTTTTTCTTACTTTTTATAACATATATCTACTAGAGGAAGTATTGTTTTAAGGTCAAATTTTCGAACCCGAGTTTTTGTAAAATTTCACGTTTTGAGGTCAATCTTATAGTCAGTTTTTTAGCGATTGGTCTGGGGAGTTTGTACGTCTGCTATCAACGTAACTCAAAAACACATAGTACTAAGAGATCCAATTCCAGTATTCTATATCTGTATGATACGATAATATTACTTAACCTTTTCTACTGATATTACACAGATGCACAGCAAAAAAATAATTTATTGGAGCTATCTATATCAAGTGGTGAAATGTAGTTGATTGAGCATATTGTTTTCTTGTTTCAACAAAAATTTGTTAAATCAATTAATTTTTGTTGTTGTTGTAGCTGTTGTCGATATCATCTCCACGCGCGCCGTACAAGTCTCCTTCTATTTACACATTTTAATTTTACAGCTCTGAAAGTAAGAGCGATTAATTTCCAGAGCCGAAAATTAACCCAGCCAACAAAATTTGCCTTCCTGAAGTAATTTAGAACACAATTATGTTTGAAATTATGTTTTTAAAACCCTCCTAATACGGGTAAAGGAAAGAAATTCGAAAAATCCTGTTAAAAGTGCATGTTGCATACAATTACAGTCGGCAGCAAAATTATTCGAGCGCTAACAAAAATTCCTATATAAAAAAAAGTACACTTAATACTGTTTTATTAAACAAATCCTTGTCGGATCATGTTCTTGGTCAGTCTGAGAACATGATTGCACAAGGATTTATTTAACAAAACAGTATTAAGTGTACTCTTTTTATATAGGAATTTGTGCTAGCGCTCGAATAATTTTGCTGCCGACTGTAAGCAATAACTACACACAGAACTCGCTATCCTAAGGTAATTTGGAGCCGAGTTATACTTGAAAACCCTTTCTTTTGTCCCTCCCCAGAGGTATTATGAAAAGTTCTTTTATAGTGCGTGTTGGACGTACATAACCAAATCTACACACTAAAAATTATTCACCTTCGTGAAATAATTTGGAAAAGAGTTGCGCTTAGAAACTTGTTTTTTTGTCCCCTCACCCACATAAAGGCGGAAACGGGAATTTTCTCAAATCCCTTTGTAGTGTGTGTTGGGTGCATATAACCGACCCACATACCAGAAAGTTGTCTTCCTGCAATAATTTTGAACAGAGATACGCTAGGAAATTTGTTTTTTGTCCCCTCCCCCTCCCAAAACGAGAAAGAGAGGAATTCCCTCAAAATCCCTTTATAGTGTATAATGGGTACATATAATCCATCCACACATCAAAAATTCCGCTTCCTGAAATAATTCAGAGCAGAATTACGCTTTTAAAGTGTATTTCCCCCCCCCCCCCCGCCCTACCCCTAAAGAAACAAAGGGCAGGAGAATTTCATAAAATCCAGTCTCAGAGAGTGTTGGATGTACCTAACCAGCCCACGCACCAAAATTGGTAAATGCGTAATTACAGCTCAGATAGATTTCGCAGGATAAATTTAACACAAAAAAGGCTCTCGAATTTGCTTCCTTGTAACTCCTCACTCTAAAACAAACAAAAAAAAAAAAAAAAAAAAAAAAAAAAAAAAAAAAAAAAAGGAAGAAGAAGAAGTAAGTAATTGCAAAACATCCAAAATGTGTCTTTGGAAAGTTACGCCGCAAGATGCAGAGCCGTTTTTAAACTGTATATGTCATTTTCTAGAAATCCAAAACAAAAATCACTTCTTTTTTTCTGTACTAGAGTACACTTTCTTCATCAGCAATTTCTTTATTATAAAGTAATTTGGAATCGTATTATGCTCGCAAACGGTTTTTTCCAACCATCCTTCCTAGAAGGCAATGGGGTAATTTAGTGAAAACAACCTCCTTCACAGGTTTGGGGCGTAAAAAAAAAAATTAACATTCGCACCAAAATTCGAAGCCCAATATCCAATAGAATCACCATGGTCATGGTGAGTCAGTCTGTTAGTGAATTAGTGGCTATATTATTTTATATGGATAGATTGTACTGAATATTCAAAAATATTAAAATCAAGAAATCCATTAATTTGTTAAAAAAACTTTAGATATAAACAAATTTGTATAATACTTAGTTCCCATTCTGCAGATACGGGAAACTTAAATCTTCGTAAAAATTTTCGACTTTTTTTACTTCGTTATACAAAGTATAAGGAAGTATGGTAATCCCGATTTGCGAAATGATTTTGTATTTCACATTGCTCGAAAACGAATGATCATTGAATGTTCCCAACTTATACGTGTGACTGTCATGATGTCTAGTTGTACACCTGCAAGTGTCGTCTTAACATGAGCTCTCGTTTTAGAGATATAAGCGACTTTACACGATTTTTCTTGACGTCTGTATGTGTGTCTGTCTGTCTGTGTGTGCGTATGTCGCATAACTCAAAAACGGTTGGACGTAGAAAGTTGCGAATTGGTACATAGGTTTGTTATAACATCTAGTTGTGCACCTCCCTTTTTGGACTTTGTATAATTTTCCGTTTTGGAGATATTTAGGAAAATTAGGTTCCTAATGACCAAAAATACAAATGTTTTGGCCATAATGTATCAAAAAACGGTTAGGACAAATCTTGCAATCGATTTGTAACTGATTTCCCGACTAGCTAGATATTTGAAACTTTCAAAAAAGCTCAGAACACGTAGACAATGTATTTTTAAAATATTTTAACCAACTGTTTCGGATATCTGCTGCCTTCAGCAGCGTTTATATGATTCAACAGAAAAATTATTTAACTAACTTCCCGACTAGCTAGACATTTGAAACTTTCAGAATAATTCAAAACATGGTGAAAATGCATTTTTTAAATACTTTTAGCCAACTGTTTCGGATCCCTGCTGCCTTCGGCATCGTTACCTGTACAAATCTTACAATCGATTTTTAACTAACTTCCCCACTAGCTAGACATTTGAAACTTTCAGAAAAGCCCAGAACACGGTGATAATGCATTTTTTAAATATTTTTAGCTATCTGTCTTGGGTCCAATGACAATGCTTTTTAACATTATGTATATATTTCTAAAGGTGTATAAGGAAGTCATGTGGTGCCCACATCAGATTTTTTTTTTCTCGTTTCTACTTGTTTTAAGTTATAAGGAATCTGAATATTACAAAATCAATATGATGTCCCTCTGTAGAATTATAAGTTTTTTAACCGACTTCAAAAAAGAAGGAAGGTTCTCAATTCAAACCGTATGTTTTTTTTATGTTTGTTAGCTCATAACTTCTGAACGGATACTCCGATTTTGATACTTTTTGTTTTGTTGAAAAGGTCTTGGTCTGACTTAGGTCCCATTGTAATATCTTTACGATCTAAAGAAAATACAGGGTGCCTAAAAAAGTCAGTTCCAACTCTTTTAACTGCTAAACGGCTTCAGCTATAGTGATATAAATGGTATGCAAGTATAGCAAAGTGGCCATGCAGTACAAGGTTAAACCGCTTGCAGCGCCACCTGGTGGGAAATAGAGGAGTTAGTGTTCCTATCTCGAAAACGGTTCTAGAGAAAAAAGTGAATTACAAAATTGAAGAGTACAGACATTCATGCTAGCGTTCCTATCTCGGAAACGGTTCAAGACAGGGGAAAAAGTGAATTATAAAATTGAAGAGCATCATCGATTTAGTACTAAAAGATAGTTTAGACATTGATGCTAAAAACACAATGCTAAAAACGTGCATTTGTTTGTTCGCAATTTCTTACACTATGCACACTTGAACTACGATGCACACTTTGCAGCGTAGCGGATGACACGCATACTCTGTGGTTCAAAGTACTGGTACTGTAAGCGGTCACATCGATTAGCGCAAAGTCGTTTTCAACCAACTTCAGACAGGAAGGGGTTCATTTGTTTGTTCACAATTTCCTATTTTGTGCACACTTGAACGACATTGCATATGTTATAGCGTAGCGGGTGACATTTATGCTATGTAGAAATCAAAGTATGGTTATTATAAGCGGTCACATCAATTAACGCATAGACGTTTCAAACCGACTTCATAAAGGAAGAAGTTCTCAATACAAACCATGTTTCTCATTGTTGTTGTTGTTGTTGAAATTTGTTAGCTTATAACTTCGTAAGAGATGATTTAATTTTAAAACTTTTTTTGTTGTCGTAATGATCATGGAATGAAAAAGGTTTCATTACGATTTCATTAAGATATAAACAAATTATAGGATACTCACAAAAGTCTGTTCTCACTCTAACTGTTGAACGCATGCAGCTACACTGGTAAAAACAGTATATAAGTATCGATGTTGAAACTTCTGTCCGACAGCTGCAATGCATATTTTGCTCTTTTTTTGAACTATACGCTTCGCAATTTCCAGCGCAGCGGGTGACACATATTCACTGTAAAGTTCAATGTATATGCCTAACAGAATTTTTGGTTACGAATACAGCGTGCGTATCCGTTCTTTACATTTCTAAAGACATTTTAATTTAACGTATGTTCGTTCAATAGATAGTTTTTTGCTCATATCCGATAAAGTTAAGAAAAGTGACACAACTAAAAAATGCAGCATTTGAGAAAAATCAACATAAAAATAGATTGTCCAGAATAAACTGGCATAACTGTCTCTCGAGTGGATAACTTTGTAGATGGGGATGTAACTTCTTTGTTCACACTGGGTGCATTTCATGTATTTTTCAGTGACATAATCCATTGTTTGAGTTATGTCCCTTTTCTTGGAAGTTGTGATTTGTGAAACTGCCGTCGAACGTCTTCTGATGTTCTGCTATATGAATAAATTTTCACTGAAAAGAGAAAAATAAAATCTTTTTGTAAAAAAATAGAACCGACTCCAAAAAGCAACTACTATTCAAACAACTAAAAAAAAAAAAAAAAAAAAAGGTACAAAATGAAACTGTAAATTGCGCCTAAAAGTATAAAATAATTTCCTTCGCCAAACAACCTATAACACTACAATTAATCATAACTTTTGAAGTCGGCGCAAAATTAAATAAAAATTGATATCTTTATTCAATACAAAACTCAAATCCTATTCAAAATACACATCTTACATGATAGTTATCAAAGTTATACCAAATTTGCAAAGGAAACTCTAACTTCGTAGAAACATAAATACCGCATTGTGACGAATGTTCACTGTTCTATGTAGATGCTACTAATGGATCAATTGTATACAGTGATAAAATAATAAAGGAAACATGAAAATGGATCATTCGAGACAGCAGCATTTCTTGCTACCGATCTAAAAACAAACCTTTGAAAACTAATTAAATTTTATTTAATTTTGCGCCGACTTCAAAAGTTATGATTAATTGTAGTGTTATAGGTTGTTTGGCGAAGGAAATTATTTTATACTTTTAGGCGCAATTTACAGTTTCATTTTGTACCTTTTTTTTTTTTTTTTTTTTTAGTTGTTTGAATAGTAGTTGCTTTTTGGAGTCGGTTCTATTTTTTTACAAAAAGATTTTATTAAGAACGTTTTGCGTTATTTAGTCAGATCGTAAGTCTATGCAGAAATATTTGAAGAACGAATTATTGTAAAGTGGTTGAAGCAGTTATAAAATATCGCTTGTGATACTGGGAAGAACCTTATTTATTTTAACATCCTAATTTGAAAACTTCGCACGTTATTTAAAATTTACGATTTTCAAAATATGGAAGAATAGAGAGAATATTCATTTTAATGTACATTCTGAGAATTATATTCATCGTTATGATATCACATCAGCTTTAAAATATTATTTATGTTACTAGCATAAACATTATTAACTAAGAATATTCTACTTTGAAAACTTCGCAGTTATTCGAAATTTTAGGTTTTCTTAATATGGGATAATCGGTCAAATTTTCGCATAAATGTGCTTTATGACTACGTAAATTTTACACCAAAGTAGCTCAGACGTTTCTCGCCAAGATCTTTACTTATATAATTGCGATAGCGTTTTTAATGCATCGCCAAAATCACAACAAAAATTTTAATCTGCAAGGGGCTTCTATGCTAATGCTATACCAAAGAAATTTTAAGGAATGAATATAGTTAGTGATGCTAGGGAATGAAACATATTTACGTATGCCTTATATCGAAGAATAGATTAAAATAAGTCCTGTCGTACTAAATTAAATAAAAAAAACTAAAATCATTTTTTTCCCCTTCTGATGTCTATAGAAAAAAAGTAAAAATACTATATTTAGCTTTTTAACATTTAAATTCTAGGAATTAAAAAAAAAAAAAAAAATTTGTACCACGGCATTTGAATTTGATGTGTTATTTAGAATTTCGCCTTATAGTTCGTGCAGATGAGATGGACTTATTTTTTAATTTCTGATCTTATTTAATTAGTTTATTATCACTGTTAAAGGTTATCAATAATTTATTGTTATTTATATTCTGAATTAGGTTTGAACATAAGTTTTCGATCGAATGTCTACCTTACATTGTTCTTCACTTCGACTGTTACGCATCTGAAAAACTCGTCTGTGGGGATTTTTCTGGAAATGTCTTCATTATACAAATGAACAAAGACTTCTTCATTCGAAGCAAGAACAGAGCCAGCCATTTGGGTCCTGAGAAGATACTGTTTGATCATCTAAAGACAGGGAAAATTCCAGATTTATTATATGAAGGCGCTGACAAGATGCATTTTGGTCCAGTTCAAAGGGTATTACCAAGTATTTCAAATATAACATTTACTATTTCTTAAATTTGCGTTATTCATTTCTTCTGTTATTTTTAAAAATAAAATAGCTGTCTAATTAGGTTCACAATGAGAACAGCGTTCATTTCACTGCGATCACATGAATGTTTGAAGAACTCTGAGACTGTGGCATCATAGCTACAACAATGTATTGAGATAAAGAAAATAAAACTATATGTATCCACCGTTTGAAACGAATAATATATAATGAAGAAGATGATAATTTATCAGAAAAAGAATGAGTTTGCAACTGCAACAGCATATTAAGAAAAGTACAATAAAATGCTATCCATAGTTTGAAAAAATATTAAACTGCAGACAGCAAAATATAGTTTACATGGGAAAACTAATATAATGTGGCCAGTACAAGACTTTGTTCTATATTTTCCTATATTGATTCAGCAAGTGCAAATAATTTATTAAAACCATTATTTATTAGTATTATCTAACAGGAAGAATGCGAACGATTTTCATCTTAGAGAAAACTAACACTAAATATCCAAGGAAAAACAGTTTTATTGTCTATAAATAGCATCTTAAAAAATGCGTTTTTATAATGGTTATCTCATATATCAGATTTCGTACTGTTATATGCCAAAGAAATTGACATATAGTCTTCCCATTATCGAGGAAAATTGCAGCATAGCAGCGCCACCTATTGGGCGGATGAAACCAAAATTTGACAGGCATTAATTTATTTCAAGGTTCATCTACATATAAATTTATATGCAAAACTGTGTAGCAATTCCTGATATAATAACCTTCCCTTAAACTACGGAAATTGCTGTATACAGCGCCACCTGTTTGCCGATAAGCATTCAAATTGAATCAGCAAAATGTCTCATAACAACCTTTTCACATATCAAGTTTTGTTTGATTATACGCAATAAAACCTGAGATATAGCCTCTTCTTAAATTGCAAAAATTAATGTATAGCATTGCCACCTGTTGAGCGGTTCACACCAAAAGTTGAAAGGCACTAATTTATCTCAAGGTGCATCTACATATAAATTTATATACAATTCTGAGCAGTAGCTCCGGAGATACAGTCGCCACAAAATTTTTGTCACGCACACACTGACAGACAGACATTTTCTGAAAAAGGGTCAAATCGTGTTCTAGACCTCTCAAAATGGGTAAATCTGTCGAAAACCAGAAATCGAAAATTTTTACGAATCCAATACTTTCTTCTAGTGAATACAGAAGAAAGTAAAAATATATCAGACATATTTTTGACGTTACTAATGTCAAGAAATTTTATTTGGAATCAGAATTTTTTTCCATACTTCACACATTAAAGAAATTCGTGATTCAGTTAGCATTTTAATAAATTTTTATAGTAATTTAACATTTTTTGTGGCATAGTCTTTCATAAGTTTTCAAATTGCAAAAATTTCACTTAAATGTCTACTATGAGCATTATTTTCATTACAGAGAAGTTGGAGTAGTCTTAAAACACCATTCACAATGCTGGCATGAACATTATTGAAATGAATATTATCTTTCTACCATAAAAACTTCGTAAATTATTCGAAATTAGTTTTTTTAATAACATGAAAAAAAAAATCTGGAGTGACTCCACTCGACTTTCCGAACATTGAGTAACTAACAGTTTTGTAGATAAAATAAAGAAAGAGGAATTGCTAAACAAACAAAAGAGAGAAAACCATAATAGAGTGTTTTTTTCTCCATATATCACACGAGGTTTTATTTAACGCTACTGAACTTTGAGCCCTTAGATCATAATGATAAAGAATTTTTCGTTTTGTCCCTGTAAATATCTATAGATGCTAGATTCACCAAAATGCTTATAGATAGTGCAACAGTGATTTATAATATTCATACAAATTTTCAGCTCAATTGAATAAGGCGTTTAGATGCTATCGCACTTTTAAAAATTTGGTCTCATAGGCCATAATGATAAAGAATTTTTCTTTGTGTCCCTGTAAAAAAACTGTGGTGCTAGATTCACCAAAATCTATACAGTTGGTGCAAATGCGACCTATAACATGTGTACAATTTTTTTGCTCAGATTAATAAGGCGTTTAGACGCTATCACACTTTTAAAAATTTGGCCCCATTGGCCTTAATGATAAAGAATTTTTCTTTGTGTCCCTGTAAAAAAACTATAAGTGCTAGATTCTCCAAAATCTATACAGATTGAGTATCTGTGACCTATAATATGGGTATAAAATTTTTGCTCAATTGAATAAGGCGTTTAGATGCTATCGCACTTTTAAGATTTTGGTCCCATAGGCCATAATGATAAAGAATTTTTCTTTGTGTCCCTGTAAAAAAACTATAAGTGCTAGATTCACCAAAATCTATAGGGTTCGTACTATGGTGACTTACAATATACGTACCAACTTTCAGGTTAATCGAACAAAGCCTTTAGACGCTAGCGTGTTCACAGACATACACACATACACACATACACACATACACACACACATACATACATCATCGTAAAAATAGTGAAAACGGACTCAGGGGACCTCAAAACGTATAGAAACATCAAAATCTCGAATTCGGATTTTTGACATGATTACAATACTTTCCTCACTATAGTGTTCGGAAAGTAATAAGGGAATTCACTTACATGAAACATTCTTAAATCATTCAAATAATAAAGTAATATACATTTTTTGCTTAGAAAAAAATTATGAATCTTTATATTTTGATACAACAGCGAAGTTAACAGGGATATCATATTTAGCGCTTCATCATCGCACTTGGCGGTGGTACCCGATACTGGTATAAAACTCTTACTTTAATATTTTTAACATTTTCCAACAGCTTTGAAAAGTATTTATGACTTCGGTTAGTCTGTCTATCTGTCCGTCTGTCTGTGAGCTCGCACTCTAGCTCCCGTAAATATTAATGGAATTTCTTGAAACTGCTGTACTATGTTGTTCAAGCTCACAATTAGATATTCCCTATTAAAAATGGAGTAAATACCTCTACTGATTTGTATAAGGGGCACCCGAAAGTATTCCGAAGCATTATGTTCCATGAGAGGTATTTTTGTAAACCACATTTTAATACCTTTACTCAGCCCCCATTTTAATGAAATTGAAATATGTGATTCAAGTTCAATATCCGATGTTCCCTATTGAAAATGGAATAAATGCCACTACTGGTTTATGTACAGGGACACCCGAAACTATACAAAAGCATTGCGTTGTAGGAGAAGTATATCTATGCACCATATTTTAATAACATTTTTTTTTTTTAACAAATATTAATGAAATTGAAATATGTTACTCATATGCACAAAAAATACTTTTTATAGAATATAGCATAATTAGCACTGAGACTTACAGAGCCATACAAAAATAATTATTTATATTAAGGACTAATATTGGAAATTTCCTTTTTTTGAATAAGATTTTCGTTTACATTAAACGTTTTTAACAAATTTAACAATTTTTAAAAGTGGATATGATTTAAATTACTTTAAGTGTCTGTCTGATTGTCCGTCTACTGTCTGTCCATCAACCTGCCTTAGTGTCCGCAAATATTTTTAGCATTCCTTAAAAATGATAGATGTTATTAAGTTCATTACGGACTGTTCCCTATTTAAAATGGTATTAATAAGCTCGGTACAACTGGTTTGTGTACAGAGACAGCCAAAAAAAATTCTAGTGCATTGCGTTTTAGAAGAGACGTTTTTATAAATCACAGTTAAATAATTTTTTACTGCAATATCATATAGGAATTGTCATTTATTCATAATATGTTAAAATAATATGTTTCGTATAGAATATGAAATGCTTAGCAGCCATATTTATGGGGCTACACTTAAATATTTAAATGCATTAAGGGCTAAAATTGGAAATTGCTGCAACTGCAATTTCTCTTGCATTAAACATTTTCAAAACTTTCCAATAATGTTTAAGAGTGATTAGGAATTCAATTAGTCTATGTGTCTGTCTTTCTGTCCTTCTATCTGTCCCTGGTGTGATAGCGTAGTCAAAGAACATTGAAGAACAGACGATGCAACAAACAAGCAAATTTGAAAAGTGTAATAATCAATGTATACCGCATAATTTTTCGTTCTTGTTTTAAATATTCGTCTTAATTATATACATATTCAATTAAAATACAGTTTTACTTATTGAATGGTGCGTTTTTCGAAATCACCTACTTGTTGCAATTTCTCGTCTGGATTCCAGAATTCGAAACACTCCATAATAAAAACAAGAATAAAAAATACCATGCGGTTCGCATAGCCTATTAACAATTTCCAACTGTAGGTATTCGTTGCATCGTTTATTTTTTAATGTACTTTGCTATAGGATCACACAATGGGCAGACAGGAGGACTGAAACACAGACGGATTAATTAACTGAATTCATAATCACTCGTAAACATTGTTGTAAAGTGTTACTGTTTAGTAACACTTTACTTATCGTTTGCTTAGCACAAACGGAAATGCATTTCCAGAAATTTCCAAATGTACTCCTTAATGTATCTGAATATTTCAGTGTATCCCTGAAAATCTTAACTCTAAGCATTCTATATTCTGTAGAAAATATATAATCAATAGATGACAATTACATTATGAAGTGCAGTGAGGAGTTACTTAAATATGATTTATAAAAATGCACCTCATAGAACATAATGAATTGACTTGCTTTTAGATATCCATGTACAGAAACCAGATGGGCTATTTATATCATTTTAAATAGGTAACATGTCATACTGAATTTGAATAACATATGTCATCTTAAAGACATGGAAATATATACGGACGCTAGAGGCAAGCATACACATAAATAGACAAACGGGCAGTCAGACAGACAGAAACACAAACAGATGGACGAGTTCAAATAATAACCACTCTTAAACATTTTTAGAATGTATTAAAAATCCATTAATGCGTAAGAAAATGCTATTCCAGCAATTTTCAAGCATAGTCCTTAATGTAACTGAAAATTTTGATGTAGTCCATTATTTTTAATGCTAATCATTTTATAGAAGGCATTGTACAAAATAAAAGTATTAAAATGTGATTTATAGAAATAATTTCCCTTAGGGTTTTTTGGGGAGCATTCCTGTACATGAACCAGTGGTGGTATTTAATCCATCATAAGTAGGGAGCATCCCGTAGTGAACTTAAATAACATATATCAGTTTAAAAAAATTCCGTAAACAACCCAGGTAGCACAGTATGGTATTTTCAACGTTGAACAAACGGCAATGCATTCCGTTGAATGATCGTTTTTCCGTAACGTTAATAATCTGAAAATATGTCTCGTTGATTTCCTCATCTTTCAACGGTTGTTTTAATACATTTTACAACGTAAAAAAAACCGTTGTAAAAGGGTTGTACGAAATCGCAATACTGTCGTTTTTTTTTTATAACTTAAAAAAAACAGTTGTAAAATGGTTGTTCAGAATCGCAATACTGTCGTGATTTTTATATCAGTTTTCAACGGTTTTTCTTATGTCTTATAATCGTTGAAATCCAAGAAAAATTGCTAGCTCTATATATCCATTGAATTTTCGTTTCTAAAATATTGCTAATAATTTAAAAAAGAAAAAATTCATATGTTAAAAAAGTTTTGGAACATTCTTTTAAAGAAGGGAAAAAGAAACACTCACTTCATTCCTTGAAAAATCTTGTTTAAATAAATATACAGCATCCACAATTAGACGAGAACTCATTTATTTTTAATATTATGCTAGCTGGTAAACAAACCCAAAACCAAAGGATATTATAACTTTGAGCTTTTAAGGAAATTACCAGCTAGCAAGTTTTTTGGAAATTACGTAAAATGTCATTTACCTTTCACTATACTTTCAATGAAAAAGTTTTAAGTTGCGTTTAATTAATTATTGTTTTACAGAAAACTTTCGTACCATTTTAACAGGAAAGCGATAACTTCATCTTCATTCACATCACATTCACTTTCAAAATGGCACGAGTCGTATCGTAAGACGCTTTTAAGGTTTGCTACTTGGCGATTTCGCGTGTAGAACGGGAGAAAGCGTACAATATAAACTCCTTCGTTAGTTACGGTTTCCGAAAGCCGAAGAACATCTACTATACTTGTTAATATAATTTGCTGAAAGCTTTATCATGTTACAAGTTCTTTCGCAGCACACCTTCTTCTAAAACTCTAAAGAAAATTAAAACACGCACATCCTGCCAATTCACAATCGTGTATCGATATCAAGTTGAAGAGATTCAACGTCATTTGACGGAAATAATGACTTATAAAAAGTACCTATTAATTCGTTGAAAAAACATATTTTTTATTAGAATCAAAAAGGAAAACAAAAACTAATAAAACACCTATTTTAAAACGTCGAAAAAATAACAGAAAAAGTACAACCATAAAACAACGTTTGTTATAGGTTTTCTTTATTACTGAATAAATATTCGAAATTGTTCAGTGAGAATATTGCGAAATAAAAACTATTTTTCAACGGACATAAAATAACGTAACCAATTTTTCACTGTTCAGACTTATTTGCAACGCTATAACAACGTTATGTGCTACCTGGGAAAGTGTAGGCTGACAGACGGACGGTGGGACAGAAGGGCAGACTGATAAAAAAATTCAAATATTAATTATTCTTAAACATCGTTATAAAATGTTAACGATTAATGCAAAACGAAGTACAATTCCAGAAAATTTCAATTATAGCCGTTATTGTAACTCAATATTTGTGTCACACTGAAACTCGTAATCATACTATATTCTATCGAAAGCATTTTCTTGCACATATGTATTAGTCTAAGGGCCAGTGAAAAGCTACCTGTATGTATTTGACCAGACCTGGGATTTTGTACATTGAGGCCCCTATACCTACCATGCATGAGATGGGGAGTCACTAAGCCCAGAGTGGTGGACGCGGCGGGCGCTCAGGTAAGACAGGTATCGATTTTTGGCGAATTTTAAATTCATCTGACCACGTCTGCCGTTTGGAAACTTGAAAATATATTATTATTATTATCGGAAAATAACAATGGCAGACCATTATCGCGCGTTTAACATTGTGGCAGACAGTTTTGAAAGTGCTGAAAAAAATAAAATTTTGAAAGTAATTGACCAGATCTGCCATTGATATATTTTATTTATTAAGGTCTTAAAAACTTATATTCGTCACGGCAGACGTTTTCATTGAGTACATACTTCAGCAGGCAATAAAATCTTAGCAACTACACGGTCAGATGTATATGTATTACGTTCCCTGTTTTACATCAGTGATTTACTTTATCAATGTTTTTATAGTAATTGATATTTAATTTTGTAAACTATGGACTAAAATTTATAAGTTTGATGATAAAAAAGCACATATATTTTGAAAGAACGTACAATACCACCGCACTTTAGAATGTAGAAAACGAGGGGGGGGGGAGTTAAAAACCCATAGAAATAGCATGGGACGAAAACCAAAAAAACTCACAATGTCAAGTGTGTTAAATAAAAAAAGCTCATACCGGAAGTAATAAAAGGACAAAATTGACTAGAAAAATACACCGAGGGTTTGTTGGGAATTTCGATGGACCATCAAATTGATGTTCTCAAAATTTTATCGTATCCAATATCTCCTGTACCTCTGGCTTTATGTCATCTAGATGGTAGTTTCTGTAAAACTGACAAATCTGTACTAGTAAAATGCCTTGAACCAAATATTGATCAGGAACCACCACGTAAATACAGATGTATTCTTAATTGATGGAATTTTCATTCTACATTCTATTAAAGAAGTTCCCAAAACATTCGGGAGTATTTCAAAGAAATTTCTGCAAATGGTATCAAAATATTCCACCCGGAGAATTGATGTAATCTTTGACCAATATTTGTTTCCATCAATAAAAGATGGTGAAAGATGTCTACGTCATGAAGCATCGTTGATTGATTACACAATTTCGGGGCCTGAACAAGTGTGACTATCGGATTTTGCAAAAGAATTGAAGAATACTAAATTTAAGGAAGCTCTGGTAGATTTTTTTACAAATCATTGGTGTAGTGAGGAAATAAAATCATTTTTGGGCAACCGACAGATTTTTTTAAATTTCCGAAATTGTCAATCGTATCTAGTTGTTGATGACAAGATCCAATCAAGTGTTGTTGAAAATTTATGTTGTCCTTCACATGAAGAAGCTCATACCAAGATTATCTATCATGCTTGCAATATCGCTGAGCAGTCGAATATTGTTATTAGAGCTTCTGATACCGATATTTTGATTATAATGATTGGGAATATGACACAATTACAAAATTCTAATTCTAATATTTGGATGCTCAATGGAACAGGAAATAACGAAAGGTATATCGACGTCACAAAAATTTATAACGAGCTTGGTGAATTGTTAGCCAAAAGCCTAATCGGCTTCCATGCGTTCACAGCATGTAATTTCAATCCGGCTTCCTTTAACAAAGGGAAGAAAAGACCTTTTACTTTGCTGAAAAAAAAATATAGAATTTCAACAAGCATTTGCTACTCTTGGTAAAGAAAATTTGACTGAGGATCAGTTAAAAGAGGTATTTAACAGTATTCAGAAGATTACCTGCCAGCTCTACAATGCAAAAAAAATCTATTGACGTTGATGATGGAAGGTGCCAACTTTTCGTCAGCAATTATAAAGCTTCCGACGTTAATGAAAATTTTAGCAAGAAAATACTGAATTTTGATTGAAGCTCAATACCACCGTGTGAGAGTGAGCTTTACTAGCAACTTCTAAGAGCACATTATATTTCAACTGTTTGGAAAAATGCTTACAAAAAGCAACCTACCACGTTGGACCCATTAGAGTATGGTTGGTTTGAGCAAGACGATAAATTTGTATTCAAATGGTTCGAAGGAGATCAACTCCCAACTTCTGTGAGTGACTTAATCACCAAGGTCCCTGGTAAGTTCATAATAATTAATTCTTTACCGAATATGCTTGAATCAATTTAAACATTCCTTTTATTCTATAATTTACGTTTTATTTTTACAGAATCTCATTCAATGGATGATGAAGACGAGTCACACAACGTTGTACATGACTCCGATGATGATGAATGAAGATTCAAACCAATGGAAAGAAATATATATTTTGTAATGCATGCATGATTTATTTTTTTAATTCATTTTTGTTAATTGTGTCTTAAATAAATAAAAAGAACAAAATAAAATAAATATTTGAATGATTATTTGTTATCTGCAATACACCTTAATATTTGAGATTCTTTCGAAATATATTTACTTTTTTATTATCAAACTTATAAATTTTAGTCCATAGTTTACAAAATTAAATATTAATTACTATAAAAACATTGATAAAGTAAATCATTGATGTAAAACAGGGAACGTAATACATATACATCTGACCGTGTAGTTGCTAAGATTTTATTGCCTGCTGAAGTATGTACTCAATGAAAACGTCTGCCGTGACGAATATAAGTTTTTAAGACCTTAATAAATAAAATATATCAATGGCAGATCTGGTCAATTACTTTCAAAATTTTATTTTTTTCAGCACGTTCAAAACTGTCTGCCACAATGTTAAACGCGCGATAATGGTCTGCCATTGTTATTTTCCAATAATAATAATAATATATTTTCAAGTTTCCAAACGGCAGACGTGGTCAAATGAATTTAAAATTCGCCAAAAATCGATACCTGTCTTACCTGAGCGCCCGCCGCGTCCACCACTCTGGGCTTAGTGACTCCCCATCTCATGCATGGCAAGTATTGGGGCCTCAATGTACAAAAACCCAGGTCTGGTCAAATACATACAGGTAGCTTTTCACTGGCTCTTAGACTATATTGTTAATATCAATTTTGTTATGATTTATGTAAAATAAAAGTATTAAAATATGATTTATACAAATACGTCTCATAGAACGCAATGCTTTGAAATTATATCGGATGTTCCTATAGACAAATCAGTCATGGTATTTACCCTAGTTTAAATTGGAAACATTCCATAATAAACTTGAGCAATATATATATCAATTTCAAGCAATTCCATGAATATTTATAAGAGTTAGAGCGCGGACAGATGGACAGACAGACAAACAAACCGAAATCATAAACAATTTTCAACTTTGTTAGAAAGTGTTATTAGAGAAGTGTCTAACAAAATTTGTAGTGCTTACTTGAAAAATATCAATACAAAACAGTTAATTTATCTTTAGCGATTAATTTTTTCCCCTAATTAAAAGATAGATTAAAGTTATTATTCAACATTAAATACCATTGTTAAAACCTCTTGGTTTATTGAGTTTCTTTCCCATGTATAAACATATTCCCATATATTGAACAACAGAGTATAAAACTTTATATTTTCATCATATTTTAGTA